>CM042157.1:45354113-45539113 GCA_023376005.1 Doryteuthis pealeii | reverse complement strand
GATGAGGGAAGAAAAAAGAAAAATACTGGGACGCATGGATATGATTTTACTGCGTTCTTTTAGATTTTTGTGTGTCAGGGATGCAAGATGTGTACCTATCAGCATTTCTGCAGTGGGTTGACAGGCCTATTAGCAATGACAATTAGATCCCCCATGCTTGCCTTTTCTGCACTTGCTATTCTGCTGCGTCTTATCTATTTTTGCTTTTATATAGTTAGTTCTTATGGCATTGTCTTGTGTTGTGATTATAAGTGATTCGGTTTCTTTATTGAGGTTTCCTTTTCTTAGCCATCTCAATGTCTTCTAATGTGATATCTCTTGAATTTGACACTTGAAGTACCCATACGTTGTTTTTCTTCCCATTTCTGTTTTTTTTAATAGTTTTTCATGTATTTCTACTTGTCAATATGTTGCAATTGCTTTTCCTGGCTGCTGCAATTAATCGTTCCTTACTTTTATTAATGTATTTGTTAAGTGCTCGGATTGTCGTATCTACACTATCTTCAATGTTGGTGATACCCCTTCCCCCCTTGGTACATATAGTCTGTCGTCTCTTGGGTGTAATGCTTTGTGCATGGCCATGAGTTTCCTTGTGCTTTGGTCCATCTGCAGGAGCTCCTCTCTTGTCTTTTCATTTTTTTTTTTCATCTTCTTGTAGGTACAATAAGAACAATTACTAAGATTGTGATCACTAATCTGGTAAGATATATATCTTACCGGATATCAGCATGATCCCAGGCAACACCTGCTCCCTAGATTTAAAGGAGCAGGGTTGGGTTTATTGTCCAGTGCCTGAGGCACCTCAAAAGAGGAATGCCGACCGGATACATGCAATTTTTAACACTGGCCACTGCAAGAGCTTTGGTTTGTCCTTGGCTCCCCATGTTAATCGGATTTTGTGTTCAACTGACATGGTGGGATGTCAGTAAATAAAGACCAATATCTTCACTTGAAAATTACAATTATAATTATAATAATTTCTTATAATTTTTAAAGAAAAAATTCATAATAAGTCATGATAAAATTTCAAGCTTTTCTTTGTTTGGAGTAAGTCTTCTTTGATTTTTTACATACAAAATTTTGTGGAGCACTGAATGAACAATGCAAGACCCAGTTAAAGGGCCGGGTTAGCTCAGTTGGTAGAACGTTCGGCTAGAAACCACAAGGTTCCTAGTTCGATACCGGCTCTTGCTGACTCAGTGTATGAGTAGTACAGGGATCTGTGCGGTAAAGTAAGGAACTGATGGTAAGTGTGGCGCTCCACCTCGGATGTCAAAACAATCTCCTTGGTCTAGCGCTAGTGAAAAGGGGATAGACTCCCTCGCTGTATGGCTTGTACCGATATTAGGCCGCTCCGACGGCTTTACTTTATTTAACGCAGGGTAGAGAAATGTTTATTCTCAAAACAGTAACTTGTTTTGTGGAGAGGCTTGCGTAAATATAAACCACTGTCCCTAAAATATGATGCTAAATTGGCTGTGAGAGTGTGAGTTGTAAAAGTGAAGTAGATGGAATTGCCTATTGTCAGTATCATCTGGAGAACAAGGGAGTCTATCCCCTTTTCACTAGTGCTAGATCAGGGAAATTGTTTTTGCATCTGAGGTGGGGAGCCACACCTACCATCAGCTCCCTACCGTGCTACTCATGTGCCGAGTTTGTGAGGGCTGGTTTTGAACCTGGAACCATGTGGTTCCTAGGCAGATACTCTACTGATTGAGCTAAATTGGCCCCTTAGTAATAATCTATTTGGGAAGGGACACCTTTTACATTAAAAAAAAAAAAAAAGTTTTTAAATTGGAATGTTTTGGTTGCTTTATTAGTTTAGGTTAAGATTTATTAATTTCACCTTGAATATTCAGGTGGATAACTTTACAGCATCATCCATACTCACAAGATTTAGCAACTTCAAACTAGCATCTCTTTGGGCCCCATGAAAGATGGTTTGAGAGGCAAACATTATCCCAGTGACTAGAAAGTGAAATCTGTAGTGAAGAAGTGGCTCAAAGAACAGTCAACAGAATTTTACGGGGCAGAGATACATGCTCTCATTCGAAGGTGGAACATTGCTATTGAGAGAAATGGTGACCTTATGGAGAAGTAGGGATGTGATCCACAGAGGACCAGCTTCATTTTGATGTATGATAGATGTTCCTGTGTTGGTAATTATACCTGTCCTAAACAAAATGGCATTACTTTTTGTCTCACCCTCGTAAAACTTTAAAATACAAATTTTTAGTAATAAATTTCTGAATTTCTGACAAATTAAACTATTTTGATTCTAAGAATTTGGCAAATTTATATATTTAATTTATACAAAATGTTTCCATGCATTTCCTGAGTACTTTATGAATGATTGTGTTTGTCTAATTGAGAGCACTTTACTGAGGCTGATCCTTACTGAAGAATCCTTTGGTTGTTCCTTGGTATTCCTTAGTAGAATCCTTGATTGCAGATCTGTTTGTCCTTGTTGAACACATGCAAATGAATGGCTTCATTAATTAAATAATTAACTAACCACTTCTTTGAGCTGTTAATTGGCTGGCTTTAATCCAAGTGCCCATCCAGAGTCTATAAGTTTAAGTGGTGGACTTCACCACCATATAATGTATATATTTGATAATATATAAACTGGTTTAGCTCAGTCAGTAGAACACCTGACTAGGAATTGCAAGGTTTCTGGTTCAATACTGGTCCCTGCCAACTCAGCATATGAGTAGGACAGATTGGGTAATCTGATTTGTGTGATAAAGTAGGGCGCTGACAATAGGTGTGGCTCTCCACCTCAGATGCAAAAACAATCTCCCTAGTCTAGCACTATTGAAAAGGGGATAGACTCCCTTGCTGCCGACTGATACTGACGATAGACCAGTCCACCAACTTTAATTTTTATTTACTTTATATGATACACAAATAATTATGGTATTTGTCTGACTAAAAATTATTTTCATTTCATTTTTTAATAATTAAATTATTCAATAGAAATTTCTGTGGAAAAAAAAAAAAAAATTCAGAAATATTTGCTGGATATTATTTTTATTTTCATTCAATTTCTATAATAATAATGATGCTGATAATAGCAACAACAACAATGATGATGATAACATCGATGATGATGAAAATATATATTTTTTTTTAAATCAAGGTTATTCATAATTTGATTTGTGTTAATTTATCCTAATGTCTAACAAAATCAACAATGAAAATGACATGTCCATATTGTTCAGTTTTCTTCCATTCAATTGGTTACTTTTCAAATGAATCAAATATTATAAAAAATATCAAATTCTTCTGATAATACAGAATTGGCTCGACTCTGCTGTGTTCAATTGGAATAAAATTCCAAATCAATTACTTTTAAACAACCAATTGTGTCTTTTAGGGATGAAAAGAATTCTACAAATATAGAATTCTTTGAAGAATTCTTAATATTCTAATTATATTTATAAACATTTCTTAATGTTTAGATATTTTCTTAAATCTAAAGTTTTCTTTTTTTTAATCGATTATTTGAAATAATTTTTACATAAAAGAAAAAAGAATAAGATTTTAGCTATGGAAATTAGCTAATCATTCTGTTTTATTTGACTTTGTCCCTCCCACAATTCCAGATGGTATCCTGGGTATGATGTTAAACTGCATCTAATGGTGAGGTTCCAATTTTGGAGCTTTGGGGAGTGTGGAGTACCCTTTCATCACTATTACTCCCATGTCTACTTTGATCCAGAGTTGTGTTAGGGGCTCCATCTATGGGTAATAGAAAAAGAAAAGAAGAGTTTTAAAAAATTGAGTACCTATCAAGCATGAATAGAACCAAACGTCTTTGGCATAAAATAACCCAACAAGTGTTGACATGCCATATAATCCAACAAACCAAATTAATTCTAGATTTTTTTCCTCAGCTCGGTTACATCACATCATTCAAGATGTGATCAAAGACTATAAAGACTGAATTTAAAAATTTAAATGAAGACATGCACAACAGCAACTTATAGAATAAAGTGATGGTGTTTAGATTATCATATAGATCAGTGTTTCTCAACGTTTTTGTTGGCTATGGCCCCCTTCAACTCACTGTGAGTTCTTCATGACCCCCTCACCCCATGACAACTTGATTTTTTATTCCCCTCTCCCCTCTTGCACTCTATCAATAGTTTTCATTGATTATATTTAAAAAAATACAATAAGTAAATACTTATGTTAACAAAATGTCTTAGTAAAAATTAATTTTTACTAAATAAGTTCAATCTTTTGTTTTAAATAATAATCAAATTTTGGGGAATGTCTAACTTGATCACAGTCCACACCTGTATAAAATTTCAGAAAAATTGAAGCGGGTGGGTGACAATTTTACTTTTTTCTGGATGATTTGACATGGAATTGCCCATATATATATATATATATATATATATATATATATATATATATATGTTAGGAGGTTGATTTAGAAGGCTATCACAATGCAGTTTGGAATAAATAAAAAAAAATAATAATACGGTAACAATGGTGTTGTGTGTTGACCTGTATTTTTATTCTTTCTTGAATTTTCGAGGTAATACCTCTTTATCAAAAGAATTGAACTGAAGCAGTCCAGCTATGGCATGTTTGTCACAGGAATTCATGTTGGACAAAAACTTAAATTCAATTGCTTATTGCGTTAAAGTGATCAAAATATATGTCTCCCTTTGAGAAACCTTGATCTAGATGAGCAACTTATAGAATAAAGTAATGATGTCTAGATTGCTGTCTAGACATGTTTGTCACAGGAATCCATGCTATCAACACAACAATAAGGATTATGATGATTTTAAAGAAAAAAAAGAAAAGAGAAAAAAGCTAGAATATCTTAGAAGAATAATGAGGATGCTTTTGTTTTTGTGTTAGAAAAGTCAGTTTGTAATCTTGTCTGAATTGAGCCAATTTTTTCTAATAGAGATGACACGAAATTGAAGGTCACAAGTTTTAAACTTTTCATTCACAAGTCTACATTTGTTTGACCTTATAAAAAAGCAATAACTTAAATAAAAATGTATCCTAATCAGTGTCAAATATAATTAAGTACAATCACATCTATATACATAGGTATAACTTCATCTAAAAAAAAAAATAAAGATTTGCATATATATTTGTACATTTACTGAGTATAATGAATAAATTGACCCTTTGGTAGAGATATAAATTTATTTCGGTTTTTCTTGGCCTCCTCATATATATATATATATATATATATATAATATATATATATATATATATAAGGACCTACATGAGTCAGACACTAGGTTTCACCCGAATGGTTCTTCAGGATGAGTCAGAATTATCCTGAAGAACCATTCAGGTGAAACCTAGGTAGATAGTGTCTGACTCGTGTAGGTTCTTATAATCATGCTCTACTTAATGTATTGAGCACTTTCTACATATAAAACTTAGAAAACTCCCCCGGTGAGTCTAGGAGAAGCAAAACTCTGAATTCAAGCATATTAAACTCCGCATAAGAAATTGACCTTGTATCACATCCTGCTCGTGTGGAGGGGTTGGTAAATATATAGATACAGCAACATATGTTCAAATCCTAGACGAGGCTGGTTGCATTTATCAAAACACTAATACCTTCAGAAAAGGTATGAATCCAACCATTCTCTTTCCAATTATGGGTAAAATAGTTGAGTAAACTGGGCTCTTTAACTTTGGTATGACAATCTGAAAAAGTTTTTTCAATTGGAGTCTGTTCAATTAACAACAGTAATCACTTTCCTGCAACAATCTGTCTGCTATTACAGTTACCTCTTTCCTCTGACCTTCCTTCTCTTGCGACAATCCCAGTAGTCATCCGAATTTCACCACTCTTGCCGTCACTTGCTTCGTTCCTGTCTGCCAATGTCATCCACCTTTTATGCAAATTACGTCTCGTCCCATCTGGGTCTCTTGTGCATGGCACAAGCAATTCTTTGCTGCTTACGTTCGGGGGATTGGCTATGCCCATTAGACAACCAGTCTAGGAGAAGGAAAACTCTGAATTCAAAGTTGTTAAACTCGGTTTGAAAAAATTGATCCTGTGTCACATCCTGCTTGTGGTGAAGTGGGCTGGTAAATGCATACAAAGCAAAGGATAACCTAAATGCTATCAAGAGATGACCGAGTCATAGAATAAGTTCAAATCCTGGACAAGGTGTTGCGTAGGGATCGAGTTGTAGTAGTAGCCGTCGTTAGTTCAGAGTAACAACATATGAAGGTCATATAGTCAAAATGGGGTTGTTTATTTCTTTCTAGGCTCGTGGCTTCTTTTTCAGAGAGGAGAGAGAGAGTAAGGTTAAGCTGTCCTATCGTGAATCATGTTCGGTACTACCATACGAAACGCATCATGGGGGGAACCCACGTTGCCCAGCTGAAAAGACTGATTTTTCTCTTTTTCTGTTTGTTGTCCTGGGGTGGGAAGGCCACACCCACTTCCGCTCTTCCGCAGAAAAACCTGGAACTTCCGTTTTTATTTTTAAATCTAGTTCCAGGGTCATTGGTCGGTACCTGTTAAGTGTTTACCCTTCCAAATTTTAACCTTTTTGTTCTTATTTCTTTTTCTTTTCTTTCACCAGAAATCCAATTGCTGTTTTCTTTTCAATCCCCAAATTCTCCGTAGACCATAATAATTACGCTACATAAGGCTGTCTGTTTTAATGCTTTTGGGGAAGATATGAATCCCTCTTTTCTCTCCTTCCCCATACATAATAGGACAGGTTGGGTTCTTTAGCCTTGGTATGGTAAAGAAGAAAAAAAATCTAAATTCAAAACCAGCTGTACTCTACTTCTAAACTGACCTTGTATTGAATTCTGCCTATTGTAGCAGAGTTAGGTAAATACATACATTATTAGTTCCTAACTGGTAAATACTAAATATAACAGACCTACCAGACAACTTATTGCTTACATGTATACTTACTAGTTATATCGAGTACATAGACATCATTATACTTAATTATATTTGGCACTCATTGGCTAAGATACACTCTAGTCAAGTCGTTGCTGTTTAGCACAATAGTAGAATTCTATTCTTGTTTGGGGGTTGCCATTTGTTGTTGAGATAAGATGTTTGTAAAAAATAAAAAAGATAGGAGAATGTGCGTATTGTTATCAGTGTTGATGATGATATTGATGTTTGTATCTTTCCTTTCAGACAGCTTGTTTGTTTATCTGTTAGTTTTGCCTTTGTGTGATATACCAAAAGAAAAATACTTGAAGAAATAAACAAAAGGCAGCAGATATACATTTCTATAACAAAATATATTTAATTACAATAAACAGAGAAAGAGAGCATGGTGAAAGTGTGTGTGTGTGTGTGTGTGTATATATATATATATATATATATATACATACACTAACACTTACAATAAGAAAGAAAAACTTAACAGACCGTCATTTGGCTATTATAAATTTATTTTGACCAGAACTTAATAAATAAGCCTAGTCTCATCAGACAGCCTACTACATAATGACTAAGAAAACAATCTAGAATAGAGAAAATGTATATTTTTTTCTATTTTCTTTTCTTTCTATTATATATATATATATATATATATATATATAATATATATATATATATATATATAAATATTTTAGTTTATATTTATTTACTTTGGAACAAGTTTGCTACCCTTGGTTTCTTGCTGTGTAGCAGTCATCAGGCAACAAAAATGTTTTGAAAATGATGCAAATATATTTATTTATTTATTTACCTATTAACACTCTATCACAGATATGGAGAACTAAGATTTCATGTATGCTTCTAGATTAGTCAGGAACATAAAAGAAGTTTACTGTTTTTTTTTTAAGCCTGGGACAAATAAATAAGTATTAAAAATTCAAATAACCTAAGAGTAACGGAATCGCTTTCCTTCCTCTTTCATTTCCTATTTAGAATTGATTTAAATATCTTGTATCTAGTTTTTTTAATTTTTTAATTTTTTTTATCATTGTCTGCTTGGTTTCTGGTCTATTAAAACATATAAGATTTAAAGTGATTTAAGTTATATATAAATTAGAGATAATAAAAAAAAATTTTTCAATGGCCCCCTCAGAGTGGTAGTACCTGTTAAGGTCCTATCTATGGGTTTAATAGAACAAAATCATTTCTAAAAAATGTCTAAAAAAAAAAATGAGTATCCATGAAGAATGAATAAATCAAAGCATTTTTGGCATAAAATTACCCAATGCCGTAAAATCCAACCAACCAAACATGTTTAGATTTTTGCAATTATATTGCACTTATAAAAAGAACACAGCAAAACTTTGTTATTCTGCATTTTCTTGTTTACATTTAAGACTTCCTGAATTCAGTCTAGTCATGCTTAAAGCAGCAATTCCCATGAGATTTCCAAAGTTAAACACTGATAAGCCTGCTCAGTTCTTAGATGGGGGAATTCTTAGAAAACAGCAGGTACAATAAGCAGTCTATGTGCCAAACTAACCAAAGTTTGGTAAATTCTATGAAACTAAAAGTAAAATGGTAAAAATGGTGATTCCTTCTATCAGTAGAGGAGGAATGACTGACTTAATACCTAGTAGAACACACGCCTGTTGTACCTTTTTTTGTTCTTGACTAGTGAATGCGTAATAACAAACCTCTCGGACCCACTCATTCATATTTTTAGGCATTTAAGTATCGGAATAGGCCCAGCACCGAAAATACATTGGGGGTGGGTGGGGCGGTGCTTGAAACCATCTGGATTAATCATTAGAACTTTCAGACTCTTGGGAAAGATAAAATTCCCATTTATACCAATATATATGTCTAGCCAGTATAAGTACAATAATAATCTATATATTACCAAAATTCTCATTATGTTTCTATGTAACTGTAATCTAGCAAAGAGGACACAATGTACATTTTTTTTTATTAGAACAATACACTTAAAAAGCTCTTAGAATAAAACAATTTTTTGTCCAGTTTGCAACTGAATGTTAATTTATATATATATATATATATATATATAAAAGTCATCCACAGACATTGTGTCTTGACATTTCATATCTCTTCAGTGTGGCTAGACACAGCAACTACCTCTGACCAGAAGCGAAACCCGTGTGTGTGTGGGTTCTCAATATAGTAGAGATAAAGTTAGAATCCTTCACTCCTCCCTGAATAGAAGCATCAATATCATTATGGACCACTGTTATGAGAATCCAACAGGAGCTCAAAAGGTTTGAGTTATCTAGTATGTGATGAAACTTGATATTATATAGGAAACCTTATTATTATTATGAACCTCAGTATGTATTTACCTAACCCCTCTACACGAGCAAGATTGGACACAAGGTCAATTTTTCAAGTGGAGTTTAACAGGTTTCAATTCAGTTTTCCTTCTAGAGCGCTTGCCTAACCAAGGTTAAAGATTCTAGTCTGACCTACTATTTATCAATAGCTGGAGGGAGAATAGAAGATGTGAAACTTAGGTGTTGTGAGATATTACCCTGCATTAGGGCTGGTTTAGCTCAGTCGGTAGAGTGTCCGTCTTATTTATTATTATTTTAAATATCTTAGAATTATAGCAGATGCAGATAAAATTTTTAGTTAAAATTAAAAAACATTTTTATTTTGGACACTACGCCATCGTCCTTAGTGGACGGAAAGGATCCAATAAATAAAAAATAATAATAATAATAGAAAATTATAAAATATTTAAGCATACAAGGAATAACGGCCTTCATCAGAGTAAAATGTTTGATATTTGAAGTTAAAACTGTCAAAATACAGAGAATATTGAAGTGTTTGAAAAAAGAACAAATGTTACATAATTATTAGATTCCTAATACTTAGGTACAGTAGTGTAGAAACCAAAATGGCTGTTATAAGTTCAGCCTGCAGCCTTGAAGGATTGAATGACAAGGCTTGATCTCAGTCCTGATCCTCCTTCCGGTGGATACCGTGAGAATCGGTGGAGAAGACACTCTTTCGGTTTAGATTAGAAAGAGATTTTAGTTAGTATCGGCCAAACCACGACGGTGGTCAATCGTGTTATGCATGCTGCCGACTCAATCTGTGCAGGTAGTCTGATGGGGATTTCGAAATAAAATATGATCTAAGTAAATCGAAGTCTTGTGTTATCTAAAAACTACCAATGACACAGGGCTTCTGATAAAGAGAAATCCCCAATGGAAGACCAGACACGAAGTCCCCAAGACGAGGTCCAGATGCAAGAAGAATAATGTAAGATACTAAAGATGAACAGAAAAATAGAAGTAAAAAAGTAAAAAGAAGAGTATACAACACAAACTCCTAGCCGAAACACATGTTAGTAAATTCATATCAAATCAATTTTATCGACCAAACAGACATGTATTTTATGTGGATTATTGGTTCAATTCTTTTTGTTGGGTTGTCTATAACATCTTAGTTCTATAGTCATGATAAAAACAAACACATAACATCAACAAGCCAGTAGATCTGTTGTTGGCAGGACAACTTATTCTGTTAAGAGTTAAAAGATGTTTGAAAAAAGAAGAGTTATTCTGACTTTGGTTGGTTGTTGTTACTTGATGCAGATTTTCTTTCAAGATAAAAACAAAAATGGAATCCCATATGTAAATATAAACTGATCATATGACAGATACCTTGTCTATAAGATGAATTCTATGTCCTAATGGGACATATACATCCCTCAACCCACAAAAAAAAAAATGTTAAAAATATCAGTTAAATTCTGTAAATAATCCCAGTGGTTTGCTATATATATATATATATATATATATATATATAAAATCTCATACAGTGATGCTGATAGCTTTTTAATTTAGTGTGTCCTGGGATGTGTGTATTTGATTTGAATGAGTCCCCGGGAAATTAAACCAGTCTTGACAAAAGTTTCTTGATAAATTGCAGAGTTTTTATCTATGAACAACTAAAGCCATCTAACCCCTACCTTGCAACCCATACAGTGTAATTCTTTTCCAAGAAAATATTGAAATGTATTTACAGTTAGGTGGAAATGGTGGGGGAAGAAAAAAAAATATTGGGACGCATGGATACAATTTTTCCGCATCCTTTTAGATTTTTATGCATCAGTGGCACAGAACGCATATCTATCAGCGTGTGTGTGTGTGTGTGTATGTGTGTATGTATATATATATATATATATATATATATATTATATATATATATATATATTAGTATTATAGTGTGTACAAAAATAACCTACTTGGGTTTCACAATAGGATCTTCAGGGTTAAATACACTGAATTAATCAAGATATTGATTAATTACAATTAATTGCGGGAGTTCATGTTGTAATTTTTTTTTGCATTTCATCTTTTTAATCAGGATTTACATTTTTGCATTTCATCTTTTTTAACCAGAGTGTGTTGCAAGATGATAACGGTCATACAATTAAGGAACACTTCAAACAAGTTTATTAATAATATATAAAAAACAAACATGATAATTCGGTCAGCAATTATTGTGTCATAATACAAAGCATGAAAATATAAAACACTCACTTATAATTATATTTTGCAAACAACTGTTAGTTTAAAGGTATTATAGTTGGTTGGAAGGCTTAGGACCTTCCACGTGGGTATCTAAAAGGTAATTATCACCTTTTAGTCGTCAAAATTCCTAGCAAATAGGCAATTAGAGTAACCTCCCTTGACTTTCACTTTGAACCAAGCTGGTAGCTATTTTGAAAGTCTCCATGCGAAATAAACAAATCTTGGAAACTTTTTCGAAAACAATACAACTGCATGCTTTAACACAAAAATATCATAAAATGTGTTCTTAATAACAATTAAGTCCATTTCAGATAATGCGCATGCACAATTTTATGCTAGGAATTGTTCTGGTGGTGGGGTTATAGGATTGTGAGGACGGCAAATAATCTGTAAAGATTATGCTATTGCTATATATTAACATATTTGCCTGCAAAATGGTTAAAATATTGAAAGAGAATATCAGTATAAAAAATTAGTTGCAGAAATTTATAAGGACAAAAATGTTTCAGTTCCCTTGTCACTTCCCTTTAGATATACATCAAGGATTGACCCTGACCCTGACTCTGGCCTTGCCCTTTCTTATATTTATTATCATATCTCTGGCCACAATTGACTGGTGTTAACTCTTGTTGCAGAGAAATATAAAAATCCAGATGACAAAACAACTGTTTCTTATGATGTCATCTAATTAAAAAGAAGAAAAAAAAAGACTAAATTCCAAGATTTACTTGATTTATTTCCAAGATATCCACCATAGATTTTCATTTTTGAATATTCCTGCAATAAATGTTAGCCTTTTGACCATTGTTGACCCAGGATGAATTTAAAGAAATGAAAAAGGAAAAAATGCAACCTTTTAAAAAAAGTTGACATTCTGAAATTGTGCTGGATGAAAAAAACCCAAAAAAAACCTTTCAGTTGTTTTTTCACCTGGTGATTGTTTATTTAATAGGTTGAATATATTTATCTCAAAATTGTATTTTGCCCTGTTTTTTTATCATTGTCTGCTTGGTTTCTGGTCTATTAAAACATATAAGATTTAAAGTGATTTAAGTTATATATAAATTAGAGATAATAAAAAAAATTTTTCAATGGCCCCCTCAGAGTGGTAGTACCTGTTAAGGTCCTATCTATGGGTTTAATAGAACAAAATCATTTCTAAAAATGTCTAAAAAAAAAAAAGAGTATCCATGAAGAATGAATAAACAAAGCATTTTTGGCATAAAATTACCCAATGCCGTAAAATCCAACCAACCAAACATGTTTAGATTTTTGCAATTATATTGCACTTATAAAAAGAAACACAGCAAAACTTTGTTATTCTGCATTTTCTTGTTTACATTTAAGACTTCCTGAATTCAGTCTAGTCATGCTAAAGCAGCAATTCCCATGAGATTTCCAAAGTTAAACACTGATAAGCCTGCTCAGTTCTTAGATGGGGGAATTCTTAGAAAAACAGCAGGTACAATAAGCAGTCTATGTGCCAAACTAACCAAAGTTTGGTAAATTCTATGAAACTAAAAGTAAAATGTAAAAATGGTGATTCCTTCTATCAGTAGAGGAGGAATGACTGACTTAATACCTAGTAGAACACACGCCTGTTGTACCTTTTTTTGTTCTTGACTAGTGAATGCGTAATAACAAACCTCTCGGACCACTCATTCATATTTTTAGGCATTTAAGTATCGGAATAGGCCCAGCACCGAAAATACATTGGGGGGGTGGGGCGGTGCTTGAAACCATCTGGATTAATCATTAGAACTTTCAGACTCTTGGGAAAGATAAAATTCCCATTTATACCAATATATATGTCTAGCCAGTATAAGTACAATAATAATCATATATTACCAAAATTCTCATTATGTTCTATGTAACTGTAATAGCAAAGAGGACACAATGTACATTTTTTTTTTATTAGAACAATACACTTAAAAAGCTCTTAGAATAAAACAATTTTTTGTCCAGTTGCAACTGAATGTTAATTTTATATATATATATATATATATAATATATAAAAGTCATCCACAGACATTGTGTCTTGACATTTCATATCTCTTCAGTGTGGCTAGACACAGCAACTACCTCCGACCAGAAGCGAAACCCGTGTGGGTTCTCAATATAGTAGAGATAAAGTTAGAATCCTTCACTCCTCCCTGAATAGAAGCATCAATATCATTATGGACCACTGTTATGAGAATCCAACAGGAGCTCAAAAAGTTTGAGTTATCTAGTATGTGATGAAACTTGATATTATATAGGAAACCTTATTATTATTATGAACCTCAGTATGTATTTACCTAACCCCTCTACACGAGCAAGATTGGACACAAGGTCAATTTTTCAAGTGGAGTTTAACAGGTTTCAATTCAGTTTTCCTTCTAGAGCGCTTGCCTAACCAAGATTAAAGATCCTTGTCTGACCTACTATTTATCCATAGCTGGAGGGAGAATAGAAGATGTGAAACTTAGGAGTTGTGAGATATTACCCTGCATTAGGGCTGGTTTAGCTCAGTCGGTAGAGTGTCCGTCTTATTTATTATTATTTTAAATATAAGATAAATAATTTAGAATTATAGCAGATGCAGATAAAATTTTTAGTTAAAATTAAAAAACATTTTTATTTTGGACACTACGCATCGTCCTTAATGGACGGAAAGGATCCAATAAATAAAAATAATAATAATAATAGAAAATTATAAAAATATTTAAGCATACAAGAATAACGGCCTTCATCAGAGTAAAATGTTTGATATTTGAAGTTAAAACTGTCAAAATACAGAGAATATTGAAGTGTTTGAAAAAGAAACAAATGTTACATAATTATTAGATTCCTAATACTTAGGTACAGTAGTGTAGAAACCAAAATGGCTGTTATAAGTTCAGCCTGCAGCCTTGAAGGATTGAATGACAAGGCTTTATCTCAGTCCTGATCCTCCTTCCGGTGGATACCATGAGAATCGGTGGAGAAGACACTCTTTCAGTTTAGATTAGAAAGAGATTTTAGTGAGTCTAGGAGAAGCAAAACTCTGAATTCAACATATAAACTCCGCATAAGAAATTGACCTTGTATCACATCCTGCTCGTGTGGAGGGGTTGGTAAATATAAGATACAGCAACATATGTTCAAATCCTAGACGAGGCTGGTTGCATTTATCAAAACACTAATACCTTCAGAAAAGGTATGAATCCAACCATTCTCTTTCCAGTTATGGGTAAAATAGTTGAGTAAACTGGCTCTTTAACTTTGGTATGACAATCTGAAAAAGTTTTTTCAATTGGAGTCTGTTCAATTAACAACAGTAATCACTTTCCTGCAACAATCTGTCTGCTATTACAGTTACCTCTTTCCTCTGACCTTCCTTCTCTTGCGACAATCCCAGTAGTCATCCGAATTTCACCACTCTTGCCGTCACTTGCTTCGTTCCTGTCTGCCAATGTCATCCACCTTTTATGCAAATTACGTCTCGTCCCATCTGGGTCTCTTGTGCATGGCACAAGCAATTCTTTGCTGCTTACGTTCGGGGATTGGCTATGCCCATTAGACATCCAGTCTAGGAGAAGGAAAACTCTGAATTCAAAGCTGTTAAACTCGGTTTGAAAAAATTGATCCTGTGTCACATCCTGCTTGTGGTGAAGTGGGCTGGTAAATGCATACAAAGCAAAGGATAACCTAAATGCTATCAAAGATGACCGAGTCATAGAATAAGTTCAAATCCTGGACAAGGTGTTGCGTAGGGGTTGAGTTGTAGTAGTAGCCGTCGTTAGTTCAGAGTAAACACATACGAATCATATAGTCAAAATGGGGTTGTTTATTTCTTTCTAGGCTCGTGGCTTCTTTTTCAGAGAGGAGAGAGAGAGTAAGGTTAAGCTCCTATCGTGAATCATGTTCGTACTACCATACGAAACGCATCATGGGGGAACCCACGTTGCCCAGCTGAAAAGACTGATTTTTTCTTTTCTTTTGTTGTCCTGGGTGGGAAGGCCACACCCACTTCCGCTCCTCCGCAGAAAAACCTGGAACTTCCGTTTTTATTTTTAAATCTAGTTCCAGGGTCATTGTCGGTACCTGTTAAGTGTTTACCCTTCCAAATTTTAACCTTTTGTTCTTATTTCTTTTCTTTTTCTTCACCAGAAATCCAATTGCTGTTTTCTTTTCAACCCCAAATTCTCCGTAGACCATAATAATTACGCTACATAAGGCCGTCTGTTTTAATGCTTTTGGGAAGATATGAATCCCTCTTTTCTCTCCTTCCCCATACATAATAGGACAGGTTGGGTTCTTTAGCCTTGGTATGGTAAAGAAGAAAAAAAAATCTAAATTCAAAACCAGCTGTACTCTACTTCTAAACTGACCTTGTATTGAATTCTGCCTATTGTAGCAGAGTTAGGTAAATACATACATTATTAGTTCCTAACTGGTAAATACTAAATATAACAGACCTACCAGACAACTTATTGCTTACATGTATACTTACTAGTTATATCGAGTACATAGACATCATTATACTTAATTATATTGGCACTCATTGGCTAAGATACACTCTAGTCAAGTCGTTGCTGTTTAGCACAATAGTAGAATTCTATTCTTGTTTGGGGGTTGCCATTTGTTGTTGAGATAAGATGTTTGTAAAAAATAAAAAAAGATAGGAGAATGTGCGTATTGTTATCAGTGTTGATGATGATATTGATGTTTGTATCTTTCCTTTCAGACAGCTTGTTTGTTTATCTGTTAGTTTTGCCTTTGTGTGATATACCAAAAGAAAAATACTTGAAGAAATAAACAAAAGGCAGCAGATATACATTTCTATAACAAAATATATTTAATTACAATAAACAGAGAAAGAGAGCATGGTGAAAGTGTGTGTGTGTGTGTATATATATATATATATATATACATACACTAACACTTACAATAAGAAAGAAAAACTTAACAGACCGTCATTTGGCTATTATAAATTTATTTTGACCAGAACTTAATAAATAAGCCTAGTCTCATCAGACAGCCTACTACATAATGACTAAGAAAACAATTTAGAATAGAGAAAATGTATATTTTTTTCTATTTTCTTTTCTTTCTTATATAATTATATATATATATATATATATATATATATATAATATATATATATAAGATATATAGATAAATATTTAGTTTATATTTATTTACTTTGGAACAAGTTTGCTACCCTTGGTTTCTTGCTGTGTAGCAGTCATCAGGCAACAAAAATGTTTTGAAAATGATGCAAATATATTTATTTATTTATTTATTTACCTATTAACACTCTATCACAGATATGGAGAACTAAGATTTCATGTATGCTTCTAGATTAGTCAGGAACATAAAAGAAGTTTACTGGTTTTTTTTTTAAGCCTGGGACAAATAAATAAGTATTAAAAATTCAAATAACCTAAGAGTAACGGAATCGCTTTCCTTCCTCTTTCATTTCCTATTTAGAATTGATTTAAATATCTTGTATCTAGTTTTTTTAATTTTTAAATTTTTTTATCATTGTCTGCTTGGTTTCTGGTCTATTAAAACATATAAGATTTAAAGTGATTTAAGTTATATATAAATTAGAGATAATAAAAAAAAATTTTTCAATGGCCCCCTCAGAGTGGTAGTACCTGTTAAGGTCCTATCTATGGGTTTAATAGAACAAAATCATTTCTAAAAAATGTCTAAAAAAAAAAGAGTATCCATGAAGAATGAATAAATCAAAGCATTTTTGGCATAAAATTACCCAATGCCGTAAAATCCAACCAACCAAACATGTTTAGATTTTTGCAATTTATATTGCACTTATAAAAAGAACACAGCAAAACTTTGTTATTCTGCATTTTCTTGTTTACATTTAAGACTTCCTGAATTCAGTCTAGTCATGCTTAAAGCAGCAATTCCCATGAGATTTCCAAAGTTAAACACTGATAAGCCTGCTCAGTTCTTAGATGGGGGAATTCTTAGAAAACAGCAGGTACAATAAGCAGTCTATGTGCCAAACTAACCAAAGTTTGGTAAATTCTATGAAACTAAAAGTAAAATGGTAAAAATGGTGATTCCTTCTATCAGTAGAGGAGGAATGACTGACTTAATACCTAGTAGAACACACGCCTGTTGTACCTTTTTTTGTTCTTGACTAGTGAATGCGTAATAACAAACCTCTCGGACCCACTCATTCATATTTTTAGGCATTTAAGTATCGGAATAGGCCCAGCACCGAAAATACATTGGGGGGGTGGGGCGGTGCTTGAAACCATCTGGATTAATCATTAGAACTTTCAGACTCTTGGGAAAGATAAAATTCCCATTTATACCAATATATATGTCTAGCCAGTATAAGTACAATAATAATCTATATATTACCAAAATTCTCATTATGTTTCTATGTAACTGTAATCTAGCAAAGAGGACACAATGTACATTTTTTTTTTTATTAGAACAATACACTTAAAAAGCTCTTAGAATAAAACAATTTTTTGTCCAGTTTGCAACTGAATGTTAATTTTTATATATATATATATATATATATATATATAAAAGTCATCCACAGACATTGTGTCTTGACATTTCATATCTCTTCAGTGTGGCTAGACACAGCAACTACCTCCGACCAGAAGCGAAACCCGTGTGGGTTCTCAATATAGTAGAGATAAAGTTAGAATCCTTCACTCCTCCCTGAATAGAAGCATCAATATCATTATGGACCACTGTTATGAGAATCCAACAGGAGCTCAAAAGGTTTGAGTTATCTAGTATGTGATGAAACTTGATATTATATAGGAAACCTTATTATTATTATGAACCTCAGTATGTATTTACCTAACCCCTCTACACGAGCAAGATTGGACACAAGGTCAATTTTTCAAGTGGAGTTTAACAGGTTTCAATTCAGTTTTCCTTCTAGAGCGCTTGCCTAACCAAGATTAAAGATCCTTGTCTGACCTACTATTTATCCATAGCTGGAGGGAGAATAGAAGATGTGAAACTTAGGAGTTGTGAGATATTACCCTGCATTAGGGCTGGTTTAGCTCAGTCGGTAGAGTGTCCGTCTTATTTATTATTATTTTAAATATAAGATAAAATAATCTTAGAATTATAGCAGATGCAGATAAAATTTTTAGTTAAAATTAAAAAACATTTTTATTTTGGACACTACGCCATCGTCCTTAATGGACGGAAAGGATCCAATAAATAAAAAATAATAATAATAATAGAAAATTATAAAATATTTAAGCATACAAGGAATAACGGCCTTCATCAGAGTAAAATGTTTGATATTTGAAGTTAAAACTGTCAAAATACAGAGAATATTGAAGTGTTTGAAAAAAGAACAAATGTTACATAATTATTAGATTCCTAATACTTAGGTACAGTAGTGTAGAAACCAAAATGGCTGTTATAAGTTCAGCCTGCAGCCTTGAAGGATTGAATGACAAGGCTTGATCTCAGTCCTGATCCTCCTTCCGGTGGATACCATGAGAATCGGTGGAGAAGACACTCTTTCAGTTTAGATTAGAAAGAGATTTTAGTTAGTATCGGCCAAACCACGACGGTGGTCAGTCGTGTTATGCATGCTGCCGACTCAATCTGCGCAGGTAGTCTGATGGGGATTTCGAAATAAAATATGATCTAAGTAAATCGAAGTCTTGTGTTATCTAAAAACTACCAATGACACAGGGCTTCTGATAAAGAGAAATCCCCAATGGAAGACCAGACACGAAGTCCCCAAGACGAGGTCCAGATGCAAGAAGAATAACGTAAGATACTAAAGATGAACAGAAAAATAGAAGTAAAAAAGTAAAAAGAAGAGTATACAACACAAACTCCTAGCCGAAACACATGTTAGTAAATTCATATCAAATCAATTTTATCGACCAAACAGACATGTATTTTATGTGGATTATTGGTTCAATTCTTTTTGTTGGGTTGTCTATAACATCTTAGTTCTATAGTCATGATAAAAAAAAACACATAACATCAACAAGCCATTAGATCTGTTGTTGGCAGGACAACTTATTCTGTTAAGAGTTAAAAGATCTTTGAAAAAAGAAGAGTTATTCTGACTTTGGTTGGTTGTTGTTACTTGATGCAGATTTTCTTTCAAGATAAAAACAAAAATGGAATCCCATATGTAAATATAAACTGATCATATGACAGATACTTTGTATATAAGATGAATTCTATGTCCTAATGGGACATATACATCCCTCAATCCCACAAAAAAAAAATGTTAAAAATATCAGTTAAATTCTGTAAATAATCCCAGTGGTTTGCTATATATATATATATATATATATATATAATATATATATATATATATAAAATCTCATACAGTGATGCTGATAGCTTTTTAATTTAGTGTGTCCTGGGATGTGTGTATTTGATTTGAATGAGTCCCCGGGAAATTAAACAAGTCCTGACAAAAGTTTCTTGATAAATTGCAGAGTTTTTATCTATGAACAACTAAAGCCATCTAACCCCTACCTTGCAACCCATACAGTGTAATTCTTTTCCAAGAAAATATTGAAATGTATTTACAGTTAGGTGGAAATGGTGGGGGAAGAAAAAAAATATTGGGACGCATGGATACAATTTTTCCGCATCCTTTTAGATTTTTATGCATCAGTGGCACAGAACGCATACCTATCAGCGTGTGTGTGTGTGTGTTATATATATATATATATATATATATTATATATAATATATATATAGTATTATAGTGTGTACAAAAATAACCTACTTGAGTTTCACAATAGGATCTTCAGGGTTAAATACACTGAATTAATCAAGATATTGATTAATTACAATTAATTGCGGGAGTTCATGTTGTAATTTTTTTTTGCATTTCATCTTTTTAATCAGGATTTACATTTTTGCATTTCATCTTTTTAACCAGAGTGTGTTGCAAGATGATAACGGTCATACAATTAAGGAACACTTCAAACAAGTTTATTAATAATATATAAAAAAAACAAACATGATAATTCGGTCAGCAATTATGTGTCATAATACAAAGCATGAAAATAATAAAACACTCACTTATAATTATATTTTGCAAAACAACTGTTAGTTTAAAGGGTATTATAGTTGGTTGGAAGGCTTAGGGACCTTCCACGTGGGTATCTAAAAGGGTAATTATCACCTTTTAGTCGTCAAAATTCCTAGCAAATAAGGCAATTAGAGTAACCTCCCTTGACTTTCACTTTGAACCAAGCTGGTAGCTATTTTGAAAGTCTCCATGCGAAATAAACAAATCTTAGAAACTTTTTCGAAAACAATACAACTGCATGCTTTAACACAAAAATATCATAAAATGTGTTCTTAATAACAATTAAGTCCATTTCAGATAATGCGCATGCACAATTTTATGCTAGGAATTGTTCTGGTGGTGGGGTTATAGGATTGTGAGGGACGGCAATGATCTGTAAAGATTATGCTATTGCTATATATTAACATATTTGCCTGCAAAATGGTTAAAATATTGAAAGAGAATATCAGTATATAAAATTAGTTGCAGAAATTTATAAGGACAAAAATGTTTCAGTTCCCTTGTCACTTCCCTTTAGATATACATCAAGGATTGACCCTGACCCTGGCCTTGCCCTTTCTTATATTTATTATCATATCTCTGGCCACAATTGACTGGTGTTAACTCTTGTTGCAGAGAAATATAAAAATCCAGATGACAAAACAACTGTTTCTTATGATGTCATCTAATTAAAAAAAAAAGAAAAAAATTCCAAGATTTACTTGATTTATTTCCAAGATGTCCACCATAGATTTTCATTTTTGAATATTCCTGCAATAAATGTTAGCCTTTTGACCATTGTTGACCCAGGATGAATTTAAAGAAATGAAAAAGGAAAAAATGCAACCTTTTAAAAAAAGTAGACATTCTGAAATTGTGCTGGATGAAAAAAACAAAAAAAAACCTTTCACTTGTTTTTTCACCTGGTGATTGTTTATTTAATAGGTTGAATATATTTATCTCAAAATAGTATTTTGCCCTGTCAGTGGGGCTTAGAATATTCTGACTGTATCCACAGCAGTAAAATCCCCCCCCCCAAAAAAAAAATGTCCTGGGTATGGGATAAACTGCATCTTCATTGCCATTACTCACAGGTTTATTCTTACTTGAAGTGGTAGTAACTGTTAGTATCCCATCTAGAGGTCAAATAGATCTTTTTGAAGAATTCTTATTTGAATGCAAGGACTGTATAGAAAAAAAAAACAACAAAGAAACTACAAAAAAATATATATCTTATCTTATTATAATAAAGATTTGTGTCTGTCTGTAACAAAACTACATCACTGCTTATGTTACAATCATCATGTCGCGCAGTTAGCACGAATATCCATGACAATCTCTCGCCAACCTTCTCTATTATTCATTGTCCCAGGGAGGTTGTCTGTGCAGCATCCAGTATTCGCGCAGAGTTGGTCAATGTAGGTCCTTGCTGAGCAGCCCACATTAGTACTTCCACGGGAGAACGTCGCTTATTAGTTCATCCTTGCTCTCCAGCATGTCTTGTCTGTCTCACTTGGACGGTTTGTGAGATAGAGGGTAGGTGTCTGTACAGCTGCTTCCTTGTGGGGTGCTGTTTCCACGACTTGTACAAGAATGCTGCGTGCAGTTTTATATATATAATATATATATATATATATATATATATATATATATATGAGTAAAGAAATAACAAAAGACTTAGAGATTTAGCATTATAGTCTATTTCAGGGAGCTTAGACAAATAGTCTAAATCTCCCGACTCATCAGATGCGAATGATGAAATTTTTTATTACTTTAAAGGCATTTGAAAACACATTTTTATTTATATATTTTTTTAATTTATTAGAATTTTGTAGTCCTGTGATATGAATTCCAAATGTAAATCTTTGATGTTGCAAAAAGGAAAAAGTTTTTATGTTGCAGTTTCAACTTCCGCCACAAAAAATCAGTTGGCGAAAAAGGTATCTCTTAACTGTAGCCATTTTTTTTTTTGACAGACTAGAAAAAAAGAAAGACATATTCAAACTACGTCACCAGGTGAATTCCCTATTCAACTAATTTGAAAAAAAAAAGCAACGGAAATAAGGAAGGATTTATAAATTTAGTAATAAAATTATTTAAAATCTATATATATATTTTTTTATTTTTATATATACAGTAAGATAGTTAAGAAAGAAGTAAAGTTATTAAATATTAGGAAAGATAGAAAATTAAATAAAAAAGTAAATATATATAAATATATATATATAATATATATATATATATATAATATAAAAAAAAAATATAGGACATTTAATTATACATACACTATGCACATCTTGGCAAGCTCTCCACTGGTATATAAATCATATGTATGGGTCATCATAACTTGTTTAATTCAGAATCCAGTGATTTGACCACCAGCTATTGTGAATGTGTGTGTGTGTGTGTATATATATATATATATATATATATATATATATACATATATGATAGCAGCAAACTCGTGTTAAAGTATTGCCCTTGCTTGATTTTAAAAAAAGAAAATAAAGAAAGTTCAACGCTGAGCTGCGTGAATGTGGCTTTTTAGTCCAGCTAAAGTTTTGTACATCTTCCCACATTCACAAGTTATTCCAGGAAGCACAGGGTAGTTTATTGGTCCATTTCGCTGATTCACAGTTTGGTGACTTATCAGGCCAGCTCTGCTCAGACGCGGCCTTCCACACTGTTCATATAGTAGACCAATTTGAAGCCCTTGCTCATCTACTTCTTTTTATGAATGTTCCCTTTGCGAAAAGTGTAGCATCGACAAGAAAACCTGGGAGATTAAAGCTTTGGACCGTGGGCAGTGGAGAAAAACTTTGCAGGAAGGCACAAAGAAATTTGAGACCAATCGTATGCAACATGAACTGTTAAAACGAGATGTTCGCAAGGGGAACGTTCATAAAGCAGTGTATGTATATATATATACAGACACACACACACATAAGAAAAAAACATAGGAGCTTTTAATTGGTTTAACCACCAGAAAAACACTAAGATAAAAATCTTTTTGTATACATACACTATGCACATCTTGGCAAGCTCTCCACAGGTATATAAATCATGTCTAATGTCTGAAAAAGGCATATCTTTATAAACAATCGTGAACTCTCTTCTGGATTGTAATCTTTTTAAGTGTTAGTAAATGGAAAATAACAAATTACCACATTGTCACATCTGAACTCAATTAAGTGGGTAGTCCCCTGGCATAATGTCTAATGTGTTGGACTGCAACATTTTAAGAAGCAAACTCAAACTATTACGTTCACTTTCGGACTAATGCCCTTGGGAAAGTTATGAATCCCCTCATCCCCCACCTGTTGGTTAAATAGTATCACTACTGTTCTACAAGGACGGCTTTTGCATTATATAACCCATGAAAGTTAATATATCATTAAACAAAGAAACAAAACCCAAGTTTAACTTAATTAGCGTACTTGTCATGGTGTCCGTGGAAAATCTGCGGCAAACAAGGGTATCTCCTTCCTCTGACCAGGATATGCATGTGGAGTTTGGGACCACTTGTGAATTTTCTATTCCCTTGTTACTCCATGAATTCACCACAGGTGAATTTTTTGTATGGAACTGGCTCAACCAACCCAGGGTAAATGCTGTCACAGAAACCGAATTCTATGAAATGAAAAAAACAAAACAACAGCAATACATTAAACTTTATTTTAAGACATTCTCTTAAAACTTTTTAAAACTGCATTCAATCTCTTCAAATTTAAATCTGAAACCTATGAAATAGCAGTGGTGGTCACTACTAGAATAGGCTTGGTCCTAATTAGTGATCATCCTCCACACATTAATACATTCATTGTGGTTTATTTTTGTGAACGCTGTTAAATTTACTTAGCTGCTCCAGAGTCCAAAGCACTCTGAAGCCGGCTCAGCAAGGTATTTGCCTCTCATCCCGCTTATGAGGACGTGACACAAGGACATTTTTATGTGGGCCCACCCACAAGTCGAAGCTCATGGGTGGTAGGCACAAAAAAATGCATTGATCGGCATTCCCCCTCAAGGGGGGCACTTCAGGTGCTGGGCAATAAACCCAGCACTGTGTGAAATAAACATATATCTTTCTTTCTTTCATATAGTTATAACTTTCCTTAACCTTTGTCAGACTTTCTTTTATCTTTAATTTAAATGTTTAAATGAATTTTTATTCTCGTTAAACTCTAATCAACTTGTCTTCCTTTCTTCCAACTTCATCATTTTGACATTTCATATTATTTCTCTTTTTCACAATTGGCACAAACCAGTTGAGAATTCAAACTTCTTATTTACTCTAGAAATTAGCAATAATTTTTTTTTTTTTTTTTAAATAATTGGTTACAGTTACTTTTTCTTTCTGCCTATTAACTTGAGTTTTTTGACATTATTTCTGCTGTTACAACTTTCTCCAGCTAATAATTAATACAAATTTCTTATCAGTTACTCTTAGAGATTAGTGATATATATATATACACACACACACATACATACATGCATACACACACACACATATACATGCATACACACACATATACATATACACACACACACACAGACAGAATCTAAATAATTGGTTTGTCTGATGTACGACTTATGATTATAATTTTTATCTTAATATCTAAAAGCAACATATAAACACAAGGAAGTTTTTCCCAATAGCAAATTAATTTGGCAATAAGTGGAATGCTTTTCTTTCATTTATTGTATAATATATAACATAGGTGGATAAACTTGCTTAATGTAATGGGGTTGGTTTAGCTCAATTAGTAGAGCATTCACCTAGGAATTGCAAGGTTTCAGGTTTGATATCGGTTCCCACCAACTTGGGGCATGAATAGCAAAGCTTGGGTAATCCGATCTGTGTAGCAAAGTTTCTGGGAGCTGATGGTATCTGATCATCTCCATCAGGTCTTTCTTTTCTTGGAGCAGAACAAAGGAAAAAAAATGATGATCCTGGTCCCAGAGATTCCAACTTAGTGGTCGCACCTCCCCATCATACCAAAGGGGAAGTGTTAGAATAGTCTGACTTTTATGATATACCGATTGTTGGAACCAGAAAATATTCTGCATCTAGTGGTGATGTGCCAATTCTGGAGCTCTGGGGAGTGGGAAGTAGCCCTTCATCGCTATTACTCCCAGGTCCACTGTGACTTGGAGTGGTTGTACCTATTAGAATCCCATTTATGTGTTGAATAAATTACAATACTTAATAAGAATGAATATAAGTCTTCAGCATAAAATAACCCAACAAGAGTTGACATGCTGTATAAACCAACAAACCAGGAAATATTTGCTCTTTCCCATGAGTACGTACCTTCATTAAACTGACGATGTGTCTAATCCTACATCTGAGGGACTGTAGTTAACTATTGACTGTAACTATTAACTATTGACTACCTAACTATTGACTGTAACTATTAACTATTGACTACCTAACTATTGACTGTAACTATTAACTATTGACTACCTAACTATTGACTGTATTAGGTAGTAATACGGTCTGTTCTATAACATAGGGGAGTAAACACCGAAAACAAATCCGGAGCCGGAGTCCCTAAGATGGAGTAATGCTGAATTTCAGTGCTACACAGCAACTCCTGCGACACTACTGTGCCAAAGTGCATTGATTTCTTACCTTTCCTTTGGACCACAGCGTCAGTGTGGAGAGGGGGGATATGCTGCTTTGGCAACAGCATATCCTCCATATCAACCCACCCAGGCAATGTAGTTTAAAAAATAAAAAGAATTGTGCACTACGCCATCGTCTTTCGCAGATGGAAGGATACCAACCATTCCTTAACAGTTGTTACATTTAGTATATGAAATATAAAAGCAAATGTAACGATTAT
Source organism: Doryteuthis pealeii (assembly GCA_023376005.1). Classification (NCBI taxonomy): domain Eukaryota; kingdom Metazoa; phylum Mollusca; class Cephalopoda; order Myopsida; family Loliginidae; genus Doryteuthis; species Doryteuthis pealeii. Next base: position 45,512,773 of record CM042157.1, on the reverse strand, counting down.
TATGGGACATAGGTAATATTATATATTTATTGAAGTCAAGTCTGTCTACTGTTGGTTTGGACAACAGCAACTGGCTAAGCACAACTGAACTAGTGCCCAAGATAGCTGGTACTTATGGGACTCAAGAATAGTCCATTCATGTATTTGAGTGATTCCATTCCTTGAGTCCTGATTGGCTGCTTGGTTTCTATGATGTTATGAGGAGTAATATTTACCACATACCCCATGTGTACGGGTTAGGCACAAGGCCCTATTAATGTGGGACCACCCACAAACCGAAGCTCATAGGAGGCGGGTGCAAAAAATGCGTTGATCCTGTCAGCATTCCTCTCAAATATACTGTTACCTTGACTTAATTCATTCTACTTGTATTGCAATTTCTATTGAAGTCAGTCAGTCAGTATACTGTTGGTTTGGACAACAACAATTGGCTAAGCACTACTGAACTAGTGCCCAAGACAGCTGGTACTTATGGAACTCAAGAAGAGTCCATTCATGTATTTGGGTGATTCCATTCCTTAAGTCCTGATTGGTTTCTATGATGTTATGAGGCTTCATAAATACTCTGGCATTCTGCAGTAGGATTGCAGCAATGTTAGATCTGTATTGAGTTACAGCTACTTGTTGTCAACGGTAATTGGAACTTAGTACGATTATTCTACAATATTGTTGTTTGAAAGCTGTAAGTTGCCAAAGTGGCTGGTGAATTCGAGTTCAAAGATTCTTGCATCTGTTGCTTCATTGATATAGATGAAAAGCCACCTGATAACTTTAACCTTTAATCTATTTATTATACGAAGGTAGGCTGAAAAGTTTATGTGATGACTGGGTACCTTAGATAGCAATAACATAATCTTTACAGATCATTGCTGTCCCTCACAATCCTATAACCCCACCACCAGAACCTTTCATCTCATGAGCCCTCAAATGACTCATCAAACCTATTGCAGATCCACAAAGTTTGATGCAAATATGACATAGGAAGGACGTCCTTCCCATTGTATCAAATGATAAAATGTTATGCTTATGCATCACCATATGTTTCTTAAGACCAGAAACCGACTTACAGACTTTGTTACAGATTGCACAAGACACATTGTTTGTTCCTGGAGTTTGCATGAATTGTCCCTGATGAGATTTCCTATGATTGACATATCCAGCCTTAGAAAGCAGAGTTCGACCACATATCTGACATTTCTAACCCTCCATGTTTTCTCCAATATGACAGGTGTATGTATCCCTTTCGAAGTTGAAGCTTGAGGTTTTCATGTTCAATTCTTTCTCTCTCAAAACTGGTACAGCCATCATCCACATGAATTCTCCAGTCAGTTCTCTTCAATGCCAGCTTTTCCCAGTTGTCAGGATCTATTTTTATTTTTACAAGGTTGTTTTTTAAGCAATCCTTATATCTCTTCCAAGGCTTATCCTATGGCCTTTTGCCATCATACAGCTGACCGTAAAGGAGTTGCTTACATAGTATAATGGTTAGAAAACTAGACTGGCACATCATTTCTAGAGAGTCTGGGGTCCCATGTATTGATGTTAAATTGCATCTAATAGTGAAATTCCAGTGCTTCAGCTCTGGAGGAGTGTGGCATGTCCCTTCATTACCATTAATCCCCAGGTCCATTCTGACCCAGAGTGTTAAGGTCCTATCTATGGGGTAAATAGAAAAAATGAGTTAAAAAAATTGAGATGAAAAAAAAAAAAAAAAGGATTTTCAGTACCCATCAAGAATGAATAAAACAAAATGTTTTCAGCAAAAAATAACCCAACAAGGGTTGACATGCCGTAAAATCCAACCAACTACTGATACTGGGTGCCCATACTTCTGGCCTTGGATCACAACTAAGCAAAGCTTAGTAAATAACTGTCTACTGTTTATGACTTTTTTGACCTATGCTATCCAAGTACTGCAACAATGATAGAAGAAGGTGACTGATGTTAATAATTTTGATGTTTCTGATTGTTGTCCTCATCTTTATTGTGCTATGTATAAACACAATGAAGGTGACTGATGTTAATAATTTTGATGTTTCTGATTGTTGTCCTCATCTTTATTGTGCTATGTATAAACACAATGTTTCAGCTGATGTATCCCCCTGCCTTCCTCAGGTGTTCCCTGTGTATCTGAGCATAGTAATGACCCAACCTTGGCAATCATTTTTAACTTTTGACTATTGTCAAACAGGCGTCATAGAACTTTTGAAGATCTCATTAAAAAATGGTCATTGTTTTTGCACACCTATCATTCTGACATGTGTCATGAGAAGAGTCACAATCATTTTGAAAAAGTTAAATGTTTATTGGCCATTTTTTTTTTTTTTTTTGTCTGATGCACATATCATTGGGGAACAAGCAAGATTTTAGTTAATTACTAAGTAAACTTATCGAATTAATTCCCATTCCTTTTGTCTCATGAGTAACTTGGCTGTTTTATTTCAGAAAGATAATTTATTCGTAGGAATGACAAAATATAACAAAAAAATAGTAAATATGTTTAACATATAACAATATTGGTTTTTATTTTTCTCAACAACCGGGAATACAGTAGGATGAGTTTAATAAAACAGTTCAGCTATTGACCATGTGTTGTGTTCATCAGGCAGCCATTTTCTTCATTGTCCTGTCTTACGATTGTGCAAACCAGTGTCAACTTTGCCAGGGGGTTATTTCCCCTAACAATTTGTAAATTTGATTCAATTATACTTTAAAAAACAAAAAAAAACAAAAAAACTATACTTATTTTTATATAATTTATTATTTACATGATTTTTTTTTTGTTTTATATTTGCAGGTAAGCTTCATCTAAGTGTTTTGACAGCAACTGATTTGAAGGTAAAACTGTAAACGGTTTAATTTTATATATATATATATATATATATATATATATATATATATTTTATTTTTTTAAGATATTGTTTTATTAAATGTTAAAGCACATACTTTCTCAGTTTCAATGTTGTAAGAAAAATACTCAAGTTTCACTTTTCAAATAATTACTAAGATCATCTGGAAATGATGCAATTTGAATTTTTAAAATTCTATCCTAAAATGAAAAACGAATGAAAACAAATTAACATTAATTCAAAATGAAAATAATAAGACCAGGAAAAGTCGGTTATAAAACCTCCGCTGCATAGCGGCTATACCTCATTCCAAAGAAAGACTAGGGGAGTTAACCCCAAAATCAAATCCAGAGCTTGAAACCCTAAGGTGGTGTAATGCTGAACTTAACTACTATACTGCAACTCCTGTGACTATCGTTGCCAAACTGTGTTGTTTTTTTTTGTTTTTTTTCCTTTTTTGCTTGGGCAACAGCTCATCCTCCATATCAACCTGCCCAGGCTATGTGGTTCCATGTTTTTGGACACTAACGGATGGATGCCAGTGAATATTAAATAAAAAAGATAACTGATATTTAAGAAATAAATTACAGTGGAACCTTGACTTATGAGTTTAATTCATTCCATTTGTAACTCAATTTTCTCATATCAAATCAATTTTCCCAGTTGAAATAAACTGAAATGCCATTAATCCGTTCCAGCATACCCTTAATTTAAAAAAAAAAAAAATTTGTTTAAATAAGAAAAGTAGCACTATATAATAAATTAAAATGTAATTATGTGCTGTAATATGTTTTTAATGTTTATTTTTTATATAAGTAATACATTTTTGCATAATAAATTTGGAAACTTAAATGTTTTTAGTGAACTTTTTAACATAAGCGTATCTGATGCACCTTGTACCTCAGATTTTAGCTCTTAACACAAAGCAAAAAATTGACTGAGTTACACCCCATAACTTGGAAAACTCGTAAGTTGGGGCACTCGTAAATCAAGGTACCACTGTATTAAACACATTCATATCTTAAAAATATGAAAATCTTAGTGAAAAACATTATTTTTCAAAGTCTAAGAAAATGATTTTTAGCGATTGTAATGGAGTAATATTTTTAAAGGTGAAAGGTGGAATAAAAAAATTTTTTTTTTTCAAAGTCAAAGAAAATGATTTTTTTTTCCTCCTTTGTTGTGGTTATAATCAAATTAATTAATTTCTTCTCTTTCTGGATATGAAAAAAATTGCAAGGAGACTGGGCTTTCTGTTGAAATTCGTATACGGCGATCAGTATTCAGCTGTGTTACAAGTTGAATCTGTGCTGAGAATCCAGACTTGTTAGGTGGTTTAAATAGCAGGTTGGGCTATTCCACTGTGTTCCTTGGCCAAGTCTATTCTTAGGATTCTCATTGGCTGCTGGTTTCAGTGTGGATACTTTTATCCATATATACTCAACACTTGACTGTGTTTTGGTAGTTGGCACATGGCCTGTATTCGGTTACAGTCTGTCTTTTTTTGTCTGGTGACTGGACACTAGTCACAGCCTTCCCGTGAAGGTGAGTATGATATTGATTCTAGCCTTAGTGGGTAACCAACGTAGGAGAGGGATATTTCTGAATTAAAAACCAGGAATTGGAGTCCCTCAGGCAATCTTGATGACAACACCTATAATTTTTCCTATTCTCTTGGGGCAACATTGGTTGTAAGGAGGGAGAGACCTGCTGTATAGGCAACTGCCAGTCTTCTATACAACTTAGCCCAGGCCATAGCATCCCATCATGGTGTAATGGTTAGCAAACTACTCTTGAAGATTTATTACTACTGAATAGGGAGTTCAATCCTCACTGATTGCTCTGTACTTGTGACCTTATGTCACATCCTACTGTAAGAATAGCTGTATTCAGACAATGAGTAATAATATACAGATACACAAATCAAAGTAACAAGTTTATTAACATGTAAAACACAACTAGACAAGGAGTACTTGAAGGCAGTACTTAGTTATTTATCTCCCTTGCTCAGGTGGTATAGTCATCTATGCTCACTCACTGAGGGGTTTTCTTCAGTCAGAGTTGACTGAGTGGTGAGAGCTCGATTATACAAAGTTTACTCCTCGGAGCTGAAACCAGTTAAGAGAAAGTTCTTACAACCTGACAAGGGACATTAATCTCTCTATTGCCTGTCCCTGGGCACAAGAGAGTTCTTGCCCCTACACTACCCATGGTGAATGGGTTGGGTAAATACCTATGGTGTTTCATCATGGTATAATGGTTAGCAAGCTAATCTCACAGATCTGTTCCTACTGTATAGTGAGTTCAATCCTTGCTGGATATCCAGGTGGCTGCACAGTCCATGACATGCAACAATCCACTTTGGCCCTTACTTAGGCTAAACAGGCGGTTGGAGAGGCCACCTCTGATCAATCAGCTGGTCACTTAAAGCCCTAGCATGATTGCCCCAACCCTTTTTATCATATGGGTGCTTAGAAGGTGGTGGCTGAGGGTCTTCATGTCCTGGGAATGACATTAAACTTTATCTGATGGTGAGGTTCCAGTTTTGGAGGTTGGGGGATTGTGGAGCACCCATTTATCACCATTGCTCCCAGGTCCACCCTGACCTGGAGTGGTAGTACCTGTTAGGGTCCCATCTATGGGTTAAATAGAAAAATGTGTTTATAAAAAAAATTGTGTATCCATTAAGAATGAATTTATTTCAAAACTTTATCGGCATTAAAAGACCCACTGAGGTTGATATGCCGTAAACCAAACCCATTTTGGAGCTCTGGAGAGTGGGGCGTACTCCTTCATTGCCATTACTCCCAGGTCGACTCTGATCCCATGTGGTAGTACCTGTTAGGGTCCCATCTATGGGTTAGATAGAAAAATGTATTTATAAAAAAAAGTGTAAAAAAAATAAATTTTGAATACCATCAAGCATGAATAGAACAAAACATCTCTGGCATAAAATAACCCAACAAGAGTTGACATGCAGTAAAATCAAACCAAACTGAGTCTATTAAAGTCTGTTAAGAGTTTCTTTAGTTTATTTCAAGGGCATTTGGTTGTTGTTGTATGTACACGCACACGCACACACAGTGAAACGGCCCTTTGTGACAGTATTATCAGGGTGGGTATGCAAGACAACAGAATCCATGTTGCAGACAAGGAACTTGAATTAAGTATTCCAGTGTTCTTAACATTTGGTCATTAAAGGAATCTTTGTTTGTAGTATTGCTGAGGAAAGATATATATCTGAAATTCTATCACCCAGGAAATTGATGCCCCTCCCCCTAACATCCTGTATTGCCCCCTCCTTAACTCTTTTTCAACTTTAATACTTCCTCTACTCATCCAACTCAACACTACTTGTGTCAATTATTATTATTTTTAAATTCTTATTAGCATTCTACTGCTCTATACTCTTAACAACAGAATTACTTAAAGTTGATTAAGATTCTCACTGGGTGCCCTATACTTCTTGCTTTGTGCTATAGACAGCCATTGTCAGATAGGTTAACTTGTACTTTATTTAGTCCTGCACAGGTTTGAGATATATATATACACACACATATATAGACCAACCAACCCCTCCGCACGAGCAGGATGTGACACAAGGTCATTTTTTTAAGCGGAGTTTAACAGGTTTGAATTCAGAGTTTTCCTTCTCCTAGACTGGTTACCTAGCCATGGTTAAAGATCCTAGTCTACCCTGCTATTTTACCCATAGCTGGAGGGAGAATTGGATTCATACCTTTCCCAAGGGTATTAGCGCTATGTGAAATGCAAACAGCTTCGTCCAGGAATTGAACTCGGGTTGACAAGTACATTTCCCATGACTCTAACCATTAGACCACGCGCCTCAAGTTTGAGCTTTAAGTGTTGGTTTTGCTAGAAGCAATTAGCTCTCTTCCTAGAGGTGAATAAAATGGTAATCTGAACATTAGCTACATAAATGAGAGTAACCGCCCCTTGTTTATTTCACTTTTAGGAAGCCATATGTTTTGGTCGACCATTTTCATTTCACCGTAAATCTACACTGAAAATATGAATTTGTTTGAATCAATACAACTGCATGTTTTAACACAAAAATATCATAAAATGTGTTCTTAATAACAATTAAGTTCATTTCAAATAATGCGCAAGCACAATTAAGAACACATTTTATGATATTTTTGTGTTAAAGCATCCAGTTGTATTGATTCAAACAAATTCGTATTTTCAGTGTGGATTTATGATGAAATGAAAAATGCTGACCAAAACATATGGCTTCCTCAAAGTGAAATAAACAAGGAGAAATGGTAAGGGAAGAAAAAAGAAAGACACTGGGATGCATGGATATGATTTTACTGCAGCCTTTTAGATTTTTGTTCATCAGGGATACAGGATGTGTACCTATCAGCATCTCTGGAAATGCTAACTTAAGTAAATTGTGATGAAGAAAAAAAAAGGAACTAGTGAGCTATGTTGGTATTGTAGTATAAAATAGTAGTAGTATAAAAAAAAACCTAAAAAAACAGTGTTGGTATATTTGACTTTGGGGTGAAAAGTAACAATGTTTTATTATTGGTGTAAAACATTTGTTATAAATCTATCTCAAATTATCAGTTATAATTTGATATGATTTTATCAACATTCAAAGTAATTTTAATAATAACTCAAATTGTAACTTACAACGAAAGGGGGTTCATTTTACTAATGGGTACAAGAACCAGTGAACACTAGTATAATACTAGCTAGGAAAGACGGGTCTCCTGAGACAAACACCGTCAATGATTATATTAAAAAAGAAAAGTCTATTCTATTCTCAGTGGGGTATCATTTTTTCTCTACGACAGTAAGTTGGACTTTGGGGGAAAAGCAGCAATGTTTTATTAGTATAACATAAAAACAAAACCCAACTTTCATAGCCTTTTGTTTACATTGAAAATGTTTGTAGAATATTGTCTTAAAACTTCAGGATAATGTGTCTAATTTTCATGTTAGTTGGTTTTGATTTATTTATTTATTTTTTCCCTGGGTATTGATTTATTTTTATTTTCTTTCTCTCGATTATTTGTCGTTCCCAAAATACATGTTTGTTATCCTTTTTGAAAAGCATTCGATATCTATTCCTCCTCATCTTCCTCCTCATCATTTGTGCCTGATGCAAACCGAAAGTGTTTTGTCAAAAATCTTGCTCATTGTTAGTAAGCAATAAAAAGCTGTTTTTACACAACAAGGAAGTTGAAAAAAAAATACAAATAGCAAAAGTGTATAATAAAAAATAAAATGGTGGTGGTGGTGGTGGTGGTGGTGGTAATTTATATTTTTCAAGGAAATTAAAAATAGTTGTGTTTTGAAACAAAAAAAAATCCCCAAAACAAATATCGATTGTTGAATGTTTTCATTTCCATCCTAATCATCATAACAAATCAGTTTGTTACATTTGGACGGGACAAAAGAAAAACAAACAAGATACGCCCCCCTCCCCCCCCAAAAAACGCTTTTTCTTATGATTCTTGGGGATGGGGAATGTAGCGTAATTATTATGGTCTATGAGGAATTTTGGGATTGAAAAGAAAACGGTATTTGGATTTTTGGAGAAAAAAGAAATAAGAACAAAGAGGTTAAAGTTTGGAACGGTAAACACTCAATGGGGGAGGGGTGCAGCCACTGACTGACCAATGACCCTGGAACTAGAGTTTAAAAAAAAATTAAAACAGAAGTCCCAGTTTCTGCGGTGGAGCAGAAGTGGATGTGATCTTCCCCCACCCCCGGGACCACAAACGGAAGTAAAGAAAATTCAGCCACTTTCTCACTAGACCCAAGGAGGAGTCGGATGTGTGTTGGAGCTCAGTCGTGACATATCTAGGGGAGCACTGAACAGTGTGCATCAACATAATTTAAGATAGAACAGCTCAATCTTACTCTCTCACTCTCCTTCTCTCTGAAAAAATAACCCATGAGCCTAGAAATAAATAAACAACACCTTTGTGACTATACGACTTTGTATGTTGTTTTTGAACTAATGACGACCACTACTACCACCACTCGACCATGGCCCTATGCAACAGGAATTCTGATGATTTAGTTGTTAACATGCTGGACTACAACACTGTAGTAATCGAATTTGAATTTCAGTGGTGCTATTCGGTTCACTTTTGGACTTGTGGGGTATAAAACGGACAAGAGAGAAACAAACAAGGCCAAAAAAACCCAAAAAAAATACCAACTCAAAACACTTTTTCTTCTCCGGATTATTGGGGGGAGTCCCTGTAGCGTAGTGGTTAGCATCATAGTGAGTTTGAACTCCAGTTGTACTATTATGTTCTCTTTTGGACTTTTCCTCCTTAATCTCCACCAACTATTGGTTAAATAGTACCACTACTGTCCATCTTAAAGGATGGGTTTGGCATTAAATAACCCATGGGGGGGGGAGGACTGTAGCGTTGTGGTTAACATGCAGGATTGTGACATCATAGTTAGTAAGCGAGTTTGAACATCAGTTGTGTTATTATGTTCACCTTCAGACTAATACCCTTGGGAAAGGTATGAAAGGAACAAAACAGAAACAAGTGAGTTAAGACAATGCCCCTCCCCCCTTAAAAAAAACTCAAAAACTCTTTTTCTTATGATTATTTCATGATTTTCCATGTTGTCGTGATTAACATGTTGTATTGCAAAATCATAGTAAACGGGTTGGAATATCATCCCCACCGGCTATTTTGTTAAATAGTACCACTACTGTTCATTTACAAGGATGGTTTTGGCATTAAATAACCCATGGGAGGAGTGCTGTGGTGTAGTGGTTATCATGCTAGACTGCAATATCATAGTAAGCGAGTTTGAACTTCAGTCATGCTATTAGGTTCACCTTCAGACTAATACTCTTGGGAAAGGTATGAAAGGGACAAAATAGAAACAAGTGAGATAAGGCAACTCGTCAGGGATGCAGGGCGCGTACTTATCAGCATCTCTGCTAGGTTAAATATACTTTTTTCGGACCATATGACCTTTAGGCACCCCTTTTGCGATCTCGATTCATAAGCACTTTTTCATTTACACCGTCAAAATCTGGTTGTTTGTTAGGGGTTAGTTTTATAATTAAAAAAAAAAATCTAAAAATCGTCTGTTAACAAACAACCGGATTTTGACAGTGTAAATGAAAAAAATGTCCTTATGAATCGAGATTGCAAAAGGGATGCCTAAAGGCCACATGGTCCCTTTTTTCTTTTATGTTTTACATATACAATGATAAATAGGCGAAAATATTGAGATAAATAGCCATCAATTTTTAAACATTTATGAAAAGATCTTTCTGTTATCTTTATTATAATTCCATTTTTACAATAAACTCAATTGTCTTCTTAGATGCAAATATCTACATACCGTATTTGACGGCATATAAGACGCACCCCCATTCAGCAGGTCAGATTCAGGAAAAAAAGTTTTTAGTGTATTTAAGCATATAGTGTTGAAAACAGACTAGCTGTGTTTAATTATAACAATACCAGCAAAAAAATAAGGATGCATAGAGTTTAGGGTAGGTAAAAGTACTGAGCGTAAGCTGGGTTAGTGAGCATCATAGAGAAGATTAGCCTAGACCTTACGGGAGGTCTCAAACTTCACCTATGATGTATAAGACACAGGGCAATTTCTTTGAGTCAAAATTTTTGAAAAAAAGTATGTCCTATATACTGTCAAATACGTTAGCTTCTTGTCATTTTGATGAAAGGAAAACTTTCAAACAATTTAATGACTATAAAATACTTTCAATTTTTTTTTTCTATTGATTGTGATTTGATAAGATTACTGGACCATATTACTTTTTAGGCACCCCTTTTTGATCTCGATTAAGAAAGAACATGTTTTTCATTTACACCTTCAATATCTGGTTGTTTGTTAGGGTTTAGGGTTATAATTTTAAAGAAAACCTCTAAAAATCGTCTTTTAAAACAACCGGATATTGACGGTGTAAATGAAAAACATGTCCTTTCTTAATCGAGATCAAAAAGGGGTGCCTAAAGGTCATATGGTCCAGATTGCCTAACTAAATTTAAATATTTAAAAAAGTGATTTGTTTTGTAGTTTTTATATTTAATCAGCACTTTTTAATTTGTGCTCAGGTCATTTCGTTGGAGAGTCGAGGATTTCTCCATGGCATAAACCACCTAAGTGCTGGCACTTTCATCAAGGAAGCTGCGGATTAAGATCAAAAACAGGTTGATTACCATGCACAGCCTTCAATTTATTTGCTGTAGATTTTTTTTTTTTTTTTTTTTTTTTTTTTTTTTTTGCTTTCCATCCAGACAGAAATACCACTCTCAGAGCAGTATTTCAGCTGGTAACATAATAATAGGTATATGTGTGTGTGCTTTTTAACATGCCTTGATAATTTCATACAAAGTTCATGTACCATTGATACATCATCTAAGTCTGCTTTCCTTCTTGCGAGAAATAAAAATATATTGAAAATTATGAATCTGATATGAAATACGTTCACAATACCAGGAATGCAACTGTAAGGTAAAATAGATTACTGTAATCTCGCACCCTGACAATTCGTTTCTGGAAAGAAAAAAAAAATTTACCACAAAATAATCCCTTACAAAACATACATATGTATAAATATATTGTGTTATGTTAGATATTGTTATATTATTTATTTGTTATTTGTGGTTATATTACTAGTTATATCATTCACTGTTATATATATATATATATATATATATATATATATATATATATATATATATATATATATGTATATGTGTATATTATGTTTATTTTATAAATATTAGAGTTGGCATTAGATAACCCCCACCCTGTCGGCTGGGGCATTAGAATGCACCGACTGCACCTCTGCAGAGGGGTAAGACTCTCCCAATGGGGTCACCTGTTGGCGGTGACCCATGATGCTTAAGGATAGAACCCAGGTGGTTGAGCAGTCCATGACTTTTAATACACCACTTTGGCCCTTTCTTGGGCTAGATGGGCAGTCCCTTTCGATCAGTCGGCTGGTCACATGAAGCCCTAGCACCTGTATGATTGCCACAATCCTATTGCTCTTATGGCAAGCCCCAACCCCTTTTTATCATATGGGTGCTAGAAAGCGGTGGCTGTTGGGTCTACATGTCCTGGGAATGACGTTAAACTCTATCTGATGGTGAGGTTCCAGTTCTGGAGGTTTTGGGAATGTGGAGCACCTCTTCATCAACATTGCTCCCTGGTTCACTCTGACCCAGAGTGGTAGTACCTGTTAGGGTCCCATCTATGGGATAAATACAAATGTACTTATAAAAAAAATTGAGTATCCATTAAGAATGACTTTATTTCAAAATTTTATTGGCATTAAATGAACCACTGAGGTTGATATGCCGTAAACCAAACCAAACCAAACCGTTAAATAAACCACAGGGTTGATATGCCATTAAACCAAATTTGTTTAATATTGTAATGTTAAAGAGAATATAACCATTAAGATTTGAACCTTAAATATATCAAATACCAAAGTACTAGGGTGAGTCAAAAGTTTTACAATACAGTGGTACCTTGACTTACGAGTGCCCCAACTTACTAGTTTTCTGAATTATGAGCTTTCACTTGGTCAATTTTTTGCTTCGTGTTGAGGGATAAAATTTGAAGTATTAGTGAGCTTCAGATACGCTTATGTTAATAAATTCACTAAAAACATTTAAGTTTTCAAATTTAATATGCCAAAGACAGATATTATTCATAAGAAAATAAACATTAAAACATATTACAGTACATAATTCATTAAATTCTATTTTATTATGTTTTTATACAATACAGTGCTATATTCTTATTTAAAAAAATTAACAAAAAGAATTAGTTTTTTGGGGGGTGACTGGAATGGAATAATGGCATTTCAGTTTATTTCAATGGGGAAAATTGATTTGATATACAAAGAAATTTTAGAATAATCATACTAAGTTCCAGTTACTGTCGACAACAAGTAGCTGTAACTCAATACAGATCTAACCTTGCTGCAATTCTACTGCACAATGCCAGAGTATTTATGAAACCTCATAACATAAGGAATGGAATCACCCAAATACATGAATGGACTATTCTTGAGTTCCATAAGTACCAGCTGTTTTGGGCACTAGTTCAGTGGTGCTTAGCCAATTGCTGTTGTCCAAACCAACAGTATACTGACTGACTGACTTCAATAGAAATTGCAATACAAGTAGAATGAATTAAGTCAAGGTACCACTGTATTTTGGTAACATGAGATGCAATTTGGCAGCTGCAGATGCTTTCGCCAAGTTCAAGGTGACGATCCACACTGGACTATGAGATGCTGAACTCGCCTGATACTCTTAGAGTGCTATTACTTGCTGGATTTGCCTCTTAGGCTTAGAGCATGGCTCGACTGGAGGGTCCAGTGGCTTCGGCCCTGGACTGCATAAGTTAACATTGTTGACCCCAGGGGGCATCCCCCCAGGCATCACATGTCCCCTCAATTTAAAGGGACGGGGCTGGGTTTATTGCCCTGTGCCCTCCCCCCTCCCCCCGAGAGGAATGCTGACAGGATCAACACATTTTTTGCACCCGCCTCCCATGAGCTTCGGTTTGTGGGTGGTCCCACATTAATAGGGCCTTGTGCCTAACCCGTACACATGGGGTACGTGGTAAATATTACTCCAGGATTTTATTCCTACCTGACCTTGCCTGATTGTTGAAGTTCTTTTAACCTGAGAGAAATTTCTTGAACCATCTTGTTACTGTACTATGGTCAATTGCTCCTTCACCTTTTGCACATGTTTTTTTGCAAAAAGAAGTGAAAATTCTTTTTTTCCAAGTCATTTTTGGTCGTGTGTGTATCGCCTCTGGAAGTGAGTTGTCGATGGTGGTGTGTGTGTGTGTGTGGTGTGTGTGTGTATTAAAATCATTACAGACTGAAATAATTTTGATATTTCGGACTGTTGTCCTCATCTTTATTGTGGTATGTATAAACACAATATTTAGGCCACTGTAACCTCGGGCCTTGTTTAGGTGTTTCTTATTTACATTATAATAAAGTCATCATCAGATGATAATCTTGAGTTCAAGTTTGGTTTTGGAGTTTAAATATTGTTACTATTAATTCAAGGCGCTCCAAGCAGCACAGATGCCACCAAACTTATTGACAGAAATGTGATTAATATATTGGCTAGATCTAAACAATACTGATTCATTTAGAAGTTTAGATATTGAGACAGCAGTTTAGATGTCTTATAGTAGTTGCTCAGTTTTGCATACATCTTCATTATATAGTTATTTACTAATCGTAGCTTAGATGCAGCACAAAGCCAGAAGTATGAGACCCCCCAGTAAGAATCAAACTCACTTACAATGGTCTGCTAATCTAGCTTGCTAACCATTAGACCACATGAGGTGCCCATCACTTTATTATAAGTTGCTCAGCTGTGCATGGGTTGTCGATATTTACCATGTACACGGGTAAGGCACAAGGCCCTATTAATGTGAGACCACCCACGAACTGAAGCTCATGGAGGGTGGGTGCAAAAAATGCGTTAATCACGTCGGCATTCCCACCCCAGACACTGTGCAATAAACCCAGGCCTGCCCCTTTAAATCAAGGGGGCAGGTGTTGCCTGGGGGGGGGGATGACCCCCTGGGATCAATGATGTTAACTTATTCAGTCTAGGGCTGAAGCTACCGGACAACCCAGTCAAAACCGGAGGCTGGGTATGGATTGTTATTTAAATTTAAGCTTAAAAATTCAAAACTTCAGACTCTATACATTTTCTTTTTATCACGATTCATAATTCATTTTTTGAAGAATAGGCAAGTTTAAATGCGTGCACTCACACATGTACACACTTACACACATACATGCACACAGTAGAATATTTCCAATGTTGTCGTAGTAGTAGTAAACAATTTTGTTTTACTTTTAGTAATGTAACAAGGTAATCTGAACATTAGCTACATGAATGAGTAACCTCCCCTTGTTTCTTTCACTTTGAGGAAGCCTTATGTTATGGTCGGCCATTTTAATTTCACCATAAATCTTCACTGAAAATACAAATTTGTTCAAATCAATACAACTGCATGTTTTAAGACGAAAATATCAAATGTGTTCTTAATAACAATTAAGTTCATTTCAAATAATGCGCAAGCACAATTAAAAACACATTTTATGATATTTTTGTGTTAAAGCATGCAGTTCTATTGATTCAAACAAATTTATATTTTCAGTGTGGATTTACAGTGAAATGAAAATGGACGACCAAAACATGAGGCTTCCTCAAGTGAAATAAACAAGGGGAGGTTACTCTCATTTATGTAGCTAATGTTCAGATTACCAAATTTCCTTTAATTCTAGTATCTTTGAACTGAAATATGTTGATTGAAAAGAAAATTAGAAGAAAAAAAATATCTGTATTTATTCAAATGTGACTAATTCATAAAATTATTTTGTGTTTTATTAGGTGTTTTTCATTATATTAAAAAAAAAAAAACCCCAAAAACATTTTCTTCTGTGGATTATTTGGATTTTTATAATGGATCTTTGAGACCCACTTTTATCAGTAAACCCAATCCAGTGAGGAGAGGTTGGACTTTATGTTGAGGTGAAAATATAGGGTGAGGCCCAGTGCGTATGCTACTCTTATATGCACTGGACAATGGAGGCACATGGTCTAATGGTTAGAGTTGTAGGAAATGGACTCGTCGACTGGAGTTCAATTCCTCGACGAAGCTGTTTGCATTTCACAAGGCGCTAATACCCTTGGGAAAGGTATTAATTCAATTCTACCTCCAGCTATGGGTAAAAAGCAGGGCAGACTGGGCTCTTTAACCATGGCAACGTAACTAGTCTAGGAGAAAGAAAACTCTGAATTCAAACCTGTTAAACTCCGCTTAAGAAATTGACCTTGTGTTACATCCTGCTCGTGTGGAGGGGTTGGTAAAGATATATATGCAAAACAAAAGTCCATTTAAGCAAGACAAGATCAACACTGCTCCACTCTACAACAAGTCTGCTTTACTCTACTACTGAATAGTGAGTTTGATCCTTGCTGGATGCATCATACTAGTAACCTTGTGCCACATCCTACCCATTTTGATTGGGTAAATATTTACTCTATTACAAGCCTCAACTTTGAAAATAAACTTGAAACTGATTCTCCTTTCAAAATAATTTATATATCTACCAACTTCTCCGCACAAGTAGGATATGACACAAGGTTAATTTCTTAAGTGTAGTTTACCATGTTTGAATTAAGTTTCTCTTTAAATAGATTGGTTACCTAACCAAGGTTAAAGAGCCCAGTCTGCCCTACTATTTACTGATAACTGGAAGAAGAATAGTTGGATGCATACCTTTCCTAAGGGTATCAGTGCTATGTGAAATGCAAACAGCCCTGTTCAGGATTTGAATTCAGGTTGACGAGTCCATTTCCTACAAAATCTAACCATTACACCACATGTCTCCGTCAAGATCTTCTTATAATTCATCAAATGTTCAAGTCATGACTGGAAAGATTTTAAACTATTTGAGGAGATCCATCTTAAACTTTGAAGCAGACTATGGGTATAAAGTCCAATGTATATATACTAAATTATGCAGA
Source organism: Doryteuthis pealeii (assembly GCA_023376005.1). Lineage (NCBI taxonomy): Eukaryota > Metazoa > Mollusca > Cephalopoda > Myopsida > Loliginidae > Doryteuthis > Doryteuthis pealeii. Next base: position 45,496,356 of record CM042157.1, on the reverse strand, counting down.
ATTTAAATCGGGGTAAAATGTGCTAAACTACATGTTTGTATGTTTAGTGGTTTGGGTGCTACTAGGGTTTAAGCAAGTCCTCATGTTTTATTTGAATTATTGTTAGGTACCTCCAAAATAGATCATGATCACTTTACGCCATATTGAAGGAAGAAATGTAAATATATTTGAACTTTTTTTTCAGTCTTGCAAAAAAAGAAATAATGAACCTAAAGAGTTGTTATAAAGAAAAACTGTTAATTCAAAGATCAAATTATCCGGTTGGGGAAAAATTACTCATCATTATCGGGAAAAATAAATAAAACAGTCCGTTTAATTACCAACATGGTCAGTTTCTTTATTGATATACTTTTTAGCAGAAGTCTGTATTCATGGTTCTTTTACTATAAAGCTTTGGTATTGAGACTTAAAATCTTGATATAATTATTCAGATTATTTATGGAAAAAAAAGTAAAAATCGTTTTCTGCCAGTTCATTTTTTCGTAAAATAAAATGGGGAGGAGTAGACCACGTAAAAAAAATATTTCCCCTAATATATTTTAGAAAAAGACTATTTCAGACACCTTTTATTCTAAAGGTAAGTAATTATGGAAATGTTCGTGAAAATCGGACCATTAATTTATTTTTCATAGAATTTAAAAAAAAAAAACCTTTAGTTATAACTTGTTTTTGGCTACGTTAAATTTCAATTGATTTAACGGTGCACAAATGTAAACATTGTTTTTCATTTATAATTTTCATTATTTTTGTAAACCGAAAAAATTTTTTAAAAATCATTAGGAGTTTGTTTAATACTTCTTCTTTCGAGTGAATAAAAGAATTTCAAGATAATATTAACCTTTATGCAAGTTTTATTATGTTAAATATAGTGTGGGGGGGGGGTAAATTTAGGGGGAAAATTGGTGGTACCCACGTAAAGCTTCAATATATACAACATTTATGCTTGGGAAAAAAAGTATGATATTCAGGAGTCTATAGGCATTCATTTGGCCGCATTTTTTTTCCCACCCAAAAATTGGTCACGGAATCAAAAATCTAGAGCCATATTGACCTAAAGCAGATTCTGTACTCTCAACTGGGAAAGGGATCACATGGAATCGGTAGACCAAGGCTCAGGTACAAAGACAATATCAAGAGAAACCTGAAGGACTTCAACATCCCCATAGGCAGTTGGCAAGACACAACCAGAGACCGAATAAATTGGAGGAAAATGATTCACATGGTGTCATCATCGGATACGATGGACAGCAATTGATTGATTAATTGAATTTGTCCTTGGGATGTCGCTTGTCTGTATCTCCCACTGAACTGTTATGTCATTTCAGGTTATTGTCTTTATTAATCTAATAACCCAGATTGCTTCAGAGGATTTCCTTCTTTTGTTGCCTTGAGGTTTATCCTTTAACATTTCACTTGTTGTTGTTGTTTCATGACCCAAATGAGTTCTGATATAAAAAAAGCAACAATCAAAGAAAATGCCAATCAATAAAAAAACAGTGACCTTCAAACAAGTAAGTAAATTGGTTGTCAGTCAGTGAAACGTGAAAGATTTACCCAAAATCCTTGAGAAGAAACCAAGTAGATTTATTAATTAATTAGAATGTAAACTACTTATTAGAATGTAAACAATTATTGACTATTTAACAGGAATATCATTTCATTTGTCTTGTTCTACTGTTCAATTCTAATTCTTGGTCAAAAATCAATGGTTAAATTCCCATATTTTGCCTAACAGTAAGGTATTTGCCTCTCATCCCACTTATGAGGGTGTGACACAAGGACATTTTTATGTGGGGTCCATCAACAAGCCAAAGCTCATGGGTGGTAGGCACAAAAAAATGTGTTGATCCCGTCGTCATTCCCCCCTCAAGGGATGCACCTTAGGCGCTAGGCAATAAACCCAGCCCTGCCCCTTTAAATCAAGGGAGCAGTCTGTTTGTTATTTTGTATTTGCTATGATCAGTCGTCTGTAGTACCTATTTACTTTGTGCTGTTTGGGATATTTAAAAAAATCAATCGTATACATTTAAAAAAAAAAGAATTTTTTAAATAGAGCTTAAGATTTTTAAAGAGGAAAATGAATTTGCTATCTCAAAAATTGCAACGTGAAATTTCTTTCAAATAATTGAAATAAAAGTTTTCATTCATTAGATGCTAAAAAAAAAAAAACATTTTTCAGACACTTTTCCATTGTAACAAAAAAAAAAAAAAATATTTAAATGCCAACAATCTGATTAAAAAATTTTCCTTTTTTGTTTTTAAATTTTAAAATTTTTAATTAAAAAAAAAAAAAATGGGTTAAATGTGCTAATATTTTTTGTCTATATACTTATGAAAATAAAGTGTTTGAAGAATACCCCCACGAAAAAGACCAAAAAAACAAAAACAAAAAAAAAACGGACCAAAAACAAACTATATATTGCATATTGTAGAAAAATAAGTGAAGACCCCCACCCCCACCAATACCTAATATTGCAGAAAAAATAAAGTGAAGACCTCTCCACAAAAAAAAAAAGAAAGCAAACAAAACTATATATTGCACACCAACATTTAGAAATAATTCAAACTTTGTGTTTTAAAAAACTGGTAATTTCTGTCTCGGTTAGTAAAAATACTTTTAGTGAAATATGTGATTTGTATTTTGTACTGTTAAGGCCTTACATTCATTTTTGTATTATGCAATGAGGTTTCAATTTACACTGTTATTTATGTATGAATTTATATGCATATATCTATATATCTATATCTATCTATATATATATCTAGTGTATGTGTGTGTTAAACATTTGTAGTTTCTTTTGGCTTTGAGTAAACAGGCTATATAAAAACAAACTTACAAAAAAATAAAACGAAAGAAGAAAAAAACAAGTTAAGCAAAACAAACATACAAAGAAGAGAAAAAAACCAAAAAAACCTAAAAGAAAAGAGAAACAAATCATACAAAAAACAAAAAAACAAACAAAACACAAAAAAGAAGAAAAACAAGTTTGTGCATGTGTGGGGGTTGGCAGGAAGCAGCAACATTTGTTTATTTACTGCACCAGTGCATAACTCTTTATCATTTCCTTGATATTTACTTATTCTCACTCATAGAAACAAACTCATTAGTAATAGTCTACTAGCCTAGTTAGATAATAATTACAACCACACACACACACAGATGCACACACATATTTGTGTATATCACTTCTCTACATCATTTTCTCTCAATTGTCCATTTAGTTAGATAATAATTACAACAACACACACACACACATTTTAAAAAATTTAAATGTAGATGTATGCAAAACTGAGCAACTATTATAATAAAGTGATAGTGTCAAGATGTCTAGACTGCTGTCTCAATATCTAAACTTCTAAATGAATCCGTATTGTTTAGGTCTAGCCAATATATCTAATCACATTTCTGTCAATAAGTTTGGTGGCATCTATGCTGCTTGGAGCACCTTGAAAAAAATGGTAACAATATTTATGCTCCAAAACCAAGCTTGTCCTCATCTTCATTGTTATCTGTATAACATTTCGTCCGATGTGCCCTATGGCCTTCTTCAGGTATTTCTTCTTGGACTCGGGAACCTTCTTGTCGTAATCAGGAGCCATCATGGAACTTTGAACCTAAGCCTTTATTCAGTCCACGGGGGTATCCTGTTCTCATTCCACTAACCATGACTGGGGTACAGGTGTTAAGCTGTGTTAATTATTATTCTATGTTTCTGCTGCCTCTGACCAGGATTGAATCTGCAATCTAGAGATAAGTCACTTAGAACTGTCTTAAACCAACTCCTTTATCCACTATGTGTCCATAATTTATTCATATGTTAAACAAATTTTTTTTAAAGTTAATTTATTCATATTTTTTAGCTAAAAAATTATTCATTTTGATTTATTCATATTATAGAGAAATAATATTACTAACCAACAAGTTTATTCTTGTGTGTTATACTATTTTTGTAAATAAACGTTGCCAAAAAATTTGTTTAGACAAATTTCTATAATTCTTCTAGAAATAACTGCTTTTATGTTAAATAAAACTCAGTACACATATAAAGGTAAACTGGTATGTATGTATGTATGTATGTATGTATGTCCGGGTGAAACTATGAAAATAAAACCACGACACATTAAATATCATTGGTTCTTTCTTTTTGTGCAAAAATGAAGATTTGATTTATATTCAAAGATATTTAAAAATTAAAATATACATAGAAATAGCATTGAAATTCTACTTAACTCTTAATGTCCTATACCGCCTCAATCCACCCAGGTGGAAGTCACATTTGTTTTCCCACAGATGGGTGGTCGGAGAGGCCCCCTCCGATCAATTGGCTGGTCACATCAAGCCCTAGCACCTATATGATTTTCCCAACCCTATTGCCCTTATGGCAAGCCCCAACCCCTTTTTATCACATGGGTGCTAGAAGGCGGTGGCTGCGGGTCTACATGTCCTGGGAATGATGTTAAACTCTATCTGATGGTGAGGTTCCAGTTTTGGAGGTTTGGGGAATGTGGAGCACCCCTTCATCACCATTGCTCCCTGGTCCACCCTGACCCGGAGTGGTAGTACCTGTTAGGGTCCCATCTATGGGTTAAATAGAAAAATGTATTTATAAAAAAATTGTATTATCCATTAAGAATTGATTTATTTCAAAACTTTATCGGCATTAAATGACCCACTGAGGTTGATATGCCGTAAAACAAAACAAACCAAACCAAACATTTGTTTTCCTAATCCACCCCAATAGATAGTCCTTGTTTAAATGTAATATTAATCATATTTAGAACTCTTTGATTTAAGGAAAATAACAGGTAACTTTAAATGAAAATACCATTATTAGCCATTTATTGATAAATGCTTATAGAATCCTTATCTGGACTTAGAAAATTCTTAACAGGATGTTGAGAGTTAAAAATGCCTAGGATTTGTAAATCTCAAAAGTAAACAAATCATTACACTGGGGTTTTTAATACTCTCCTCTACCTAGGTGACACTGGGTAGCCACTTCTTGTCTATACATAAAATAAGAGCATCAACAATTTAGGTTTGTTTCACTTCTAAGTAGATTTTTTTTTCTTCTCTCAAATTTTTCCTATTCTTCTATCTCAAACATTGTCTTTGCAAAGATATTTTTTCAGTCAGACTGGCTCCAAGTTGAGTGGCAGGAATTGGTGTTTTGCTTCTGTTCTGCTAGTAATAATCTTCAAGAACCTTGCTAGTAAACAAGTCTTCACATTCTGACAATAAACATTTACTCCCACACAAGATAGAGATTGAGTGAGAGTAACAGATTTTCTTGTTGTTATTGTTCTTCCTAATGCTATTCTTGAAATAGTTACATTCCAAATCACATATGAAAACTTATTTCTGCATAAAGACAAATGAAACAATGATTTATAAATATCAAGTGCTCATTGCTTTCACTTTATTAAATGGAGTTCAGATAATGATGATTTACTATTTGTTCATCAGTGAATTCTCTACTATAACAGTCATTCACACACACACACACACACACACATATATATAAGGTATCCAAAACTGGTAGTAAGGGATGATTCTACATGGGATCTTCAAAATTTCACTGTATAATCATATTGCATGTTTTAGTAGGTGCAAATACAAGGATTTTTATAAATCCCTAGAGAGAGCTCAATGCATAATAATCTATAATTTAGATTAAATACAGAGCAAAATTTACCTTTGAAAGAAAGGAAAAACTCAATAAACCGTCATTCTGTAATAAATTTATTTCAACCAAAACTTAAAAGGACTGTCTGATGAGACTGAAATCCTAAGGAGTTTTAGAAATTTCTTTAAATTTCAAAAAGCCTTTTAAGTTTTGGTCGAAATAAATTTATTACAGAATGACGATTTATTGAGTTTTTCCTTTCTTCCAAAGATATATATATATATATATATATATATATATTCAAACCTGCTGCAGATCCACAAAGTTTGATGCAAATATGACATAGGAAGGACGTCCTTCCAGTTGTATCAGATGATAAAATGTTATGCTTATGCACCACCATATGTTCCCTGGCTTTTTTCATATATATATATATATATATCAGACCCCCCCCCCTCCACACGAGCAGGATATGACACAAGGTCTCTTTTTTAACCTGAGTTTGACAGGTTTGAATTTAGTTTTCCTTCTCCTAGACTGATTACCAAACCAAGGTTAAAGAGCCTAGTCTGCCCTACTATTTACCTGTTGCTGGAGAGAGAGTAGTTAAATGCATACCTTTCCCAAGAATTTTAGTGCTATGTAAAATGCAAACAGCCTTGTTCAGGATTTGTATTCGGGTCGACGAGTCCATTTCCTACAACTCTAACCATTACACCATGTGCCTCCAGAGTGTCCATATATGCTTCTTTGTAGATATGTGATGGATGTTGAACACTTTTTTGAATGTATTAGAAGCATGGAAAAATATAAGATATGGAATAAAAAAAAAAAAAATTCAAAGTGATGAGTATTGTTTTTTTGTTTTTTTTAATTCTCTTTATCTAACCTAATATTTTCGTTGGCCTCCACCCTTTTTCCAAAGGCTTTGGTAGACTGACTGTTTTATCTTTTTTTTAAATAATCAATGTTCTCTTCTTTGGGGTCACTTCTTATATTTTTCTGTACTTCCAATTTCTGATTCATATCTATTTTCCAATATGCATATATGACCTTCATATGCACTTCTGTTGATATCTCCTTGTTTATTAAAGTAAATATCAATCTCTACATTCTCCCCCCCCCTTTCTCGCTCTCATATATATATATATACACACACACACACACACACACATACATATACAGAGATGCTGATAGCTTTTTAATTTAGTGCGTTCTGGGACGCACATATTTGCTTTACCCTGGGGAAAATTTATTGGTCCCAACTAAAGTTTCTTAATAGATTGTAGGGTTTTTTCTTTATGATGGGGGGAAACAACTAAAGCCATCTAATTCCTACCTTGTAACCTATCCTGTGTAATTCATTTCTAAGAAACTATTGAAATGTATTCACAGTTAGTTTGAAATGGCGGGGGAAGAAAAAAGAAAAACACCGGGATGCATGGATATGATTTTACTGCGTCCTTTTAGATTTTTGTGTGTCAGGAACGCAAATCTCTGCATACGGCATCACAAATTTGCAAAAAGCTAACTGATGTAGGTTTTTGCTGGTCGGCCTTACACTTGTGTGTCGGCGTTTACATGAATTCTGTTTTATCTGACTTCACATAGAGGCCAATGCCTCTTGCTGCCTACCCTAGGTTATGCACCAGTGATTTGGCTTATGCAGGTGTACTTGCAAGAAGCACATCGCATAAATACACTTGCACAAACCGAATCAAATTAGCCATAAAATTGCAAAATAGGCAAATAAGTTCTTTATTAAAATTTTATTTTTAAGATATCATAATATAGGCTTGATATCCGTATCCTTTTAAAAATACAGAATTGTTTGAATAAATAAAATTCATACTTATACTTGTAGGAGGACAACGGACCGAAATATCAAAATTATTAACAAAATTCATGAATTAATCTTCGTTTTAAAAAAAAAAAAAAAAAAAAAAAAAAATTGGGGCACACCTGGGAATTTTTAAGCTGAACTAATGTGATACTCTTCCACCCTTGGATGCACTTAATTAGGTGCAATGATGCACATGTGTGTAGGTGCAAGTATGCTTATATAGGTATGTATGCAGGGGCGAGCCTATGTATGTGAGCATAGGTAGCACGTATGTATGTACATAAGTGTGTGTAGGTATAGTAGTATCAAAAGGATAGCTAAACAAGTTAGAGAGGTTTGTTTGTTTTATGGTATATCAACCTCGGTGGGTCATTTAATATCGACAAAGTTTTTAAATAAATTTATTTTTGATGGGTACTCAATTTAACCCCCCCCCCAAAAAAAAAACACCTTTTCTATTTAACCCATAGATAGGACCCTAACAGATACTACTACTCTGGTTTAGGGTGGATCTGGGAGTAATGGTGATGAAGAGGTACTCCACATTCCCTGAGCTCCAGAACTGGAACTTCACCATCAGGTAGTTTAACGTCATACCCAACACAATGAGACCCTCAGCCACCACCTTCTTGCACATGATAAAAAGGGTTGGAGCTTGCCATAACAGCAATAGGTTTGGGACAATCATATAGATGCTAGGGCTTTATGTGACCAGCTGATTGATCAGAGGTCGCCTAAGTAAGCACCAAAGGCGAGTGTTGCATGTCATGACCTGCTCAGCCTCCTGAGTTCCATCCTTAAGCATCACAGGTTGTCCTCAATAGGAGTTAGATGGCTTTAGTTGTTTCCCCAGATCATAAGTAAAAACCCTTCAATTTATTAAGAAATTTTAGTTGGAACCCATCAAATTTCCAGGGGACTCATTCAAAGCAAATATGTGCATCCCAGGACACACTAAACCAAAAAGCTATCAGTATCACTGCTATATTAATTTTGAAGTATCATGTTTCGAATATTTTGATATCTAAAGGTTATACTTTTCAGCCTCCACACCTGGTTGTGGGGGTGCATTTTAACACTAAGTCCACATGGTAAGTAAGGGGTAAATTAGTAAAGTAAAAAAAAAAAGTAAATAAAGTTGGTGGAGTATCAGCTGGACAGAAAGGGGGTCTATCCCCTTTTTTCTAGTGCTAGACCAGGGAGAGCTTCACTTACCCTCAGCCCCTCAATTTTATTGCACATATCAGATTACCCAATCAGTGATATTCATGTGTTCAGTTGGTGGGGACTGAGCTAAATTGGCTGGTAAATAAGTAGAATATAAAAACAGTATACTTCTCAACTTATATTGGGCTTACAATCAAGTCATGTTGAAAGCATAGTCCCTGCTAGATCACCAAAGTTAAGCAGTGATGAGCCTCTCCAATACTTAAATGGGTGACAATTTAAGCAATAGTTGGAGGTGCGTGGTCTAATGGTTAGATTTATAGGAAATGGACTTGACGACCCGATTTCAAATCCTGGCTATGGATCACTGAATGAAGCTACAGTTCACATAGTGCTAATACCCTTGGGAAAGGTATGAATCCAACTACTCTCCCTTCAGCTATGGGTAAATTGTAGGGCAGACTGGGCTCTTTAACCTTGACTAGGCAACCGCTCTAGGAGAAGGAAAACTCTGAATTCAAACCTAAACTCCGCATAGGGTGGTCACTACTAGAATAGGCTCTAAACCCCGTCCAAAAAATGGATTTTCCCCATCATATTATTGCACCCTACATCTTATGCGATTTATCCCTGTTCCCTGAAGCTGTGCCCATGGCTGCTGCCCCTCTCTGACCATCCTTTGTTCTGCCACTGAAACAACCAACAACTTAGATGTGGAGGCACATGGTGTAATGGTTATCATTGTAGGAAATGGACACGCCCTAATACACTTGGGCAAGGTATGAATCCAACAATTCTCCCTCCAGGTATGGGTAAATAGTAGGGTAGACTGGTCTCTTTAACTTTGGTTAGGTAACCAGTCTAGGAGAAGGAAAACTCTGAATTTAAACCTGTTAAACTCCACTTAAGAAATTGACCTTGTGTGTCACATCCTACTTATGCAGAGGAGTTGTATAAATTCTGCAATTTTTCTTAGGTATATCCTCTCTCTTTCACACACACACACACACACACACACACACACACACTCTCTCTCTCTCTCTCATGCATACATACACACACACTCCCTCTCTATCTATCCAATTATTCTGTAAACCATTCATTAAGAATATATTTTATTAGTGTCATCGTGTAAAAAGCATTTCCTTTTTTTTTTTTTTTCTTTTTTCTTTTTTCTTAGATTTACTGGTTGATGAATGACATGGATATTGGCCTTTTCTCTGTCTGACCCCCCCCCCCCGCCTATCACTGTCTCTGTCTGTCTATCTCTCCCTCACACATACATTTATTGCCCTTGACATATTTCTCTTTCCTGATAATGTTTTTTTTAGAAAAGATAACTTATTCTCCTTAGATAATTTTCTGTTTTTCCGTGTGATAAAACAACTTTTTTTTTTTCTGACTGTATCAGGAAAAAGTGGACATAAAATCAAAGGAAAAGAAAACATTTTCTTTTGAAAAAAAAAAGAAAAGAAAAATCAACTAATTAATGAGTGATGTTTAAAGTGACAAAACAAGTTTTCAAATCTTGTACAAAAATGAGTGTTTCTGTTCAAAAAGGGTGAGGAGGAAATGCTGGTATTAAAAGCTTAAGGAAAGTGGGATATTGCTAAATTTGATCTCTCTCTCTTTCTTTCACACTCCCTCTCTCTCTTTCTCTCACACTCCCTCTCTCTCTTTCGCCCTCTCTCTCTTTCTCTCACACTCCCTCTCTCTCTTTCTCTCTCTCACACACACACTCTCTCTCTTTCTCTTTCTCACACACTCTTCCTCTTTCACACACACACACACACTCTCACACTCTCACACCCTCTCTCTTTTTCTCACACACAAGAGAATCTGCTACATTACACACACACACATATATATGTATATATATATATATATATATATATATACACCCACACCCACATATACACACTATTTTGTAGATAATATGGGTGAGTCAACACCCGGTTACTGACAGTTTCTCGCCTATGCGATCTTCTTTTCTTTCTTTTTTTTGTCTGAAGATCGCATAGGTGAGAAACTGTCAGTAACCAGGTGTTGACTCCATGTCCATGCTACCTTTAACTTATATGTGTGCCTAAGTTGATAAAGCTGTGTTTTTATCACCTATGTATGCTTAGGAAATTTATTTGCAAATTGACACTTGATATAATCTGTTGAATTTTTTAGCAGAGATAATCCTTGAAGCCCCAAATTGTAATCTCTCTATAATTCTTTAATCTCTTACATTAGATATTTCGCAGTTTTTCAATTATGTAAGCAGTACTGAAGTGCCAAAAAATTAGAGACTCCTACCTAATAACGTAGCTGCTTCCTTTACTTGAATAATGGAGGCTGCACAATGTGGTATGGAATTTACAAGAGCAGTGATGCTAATAGCTTGTTAATTTAGTGCGCCCTGGGATGCATGTATTTGATTTGAATGAGTCCCCGGGGAATTTGATGAGTTCCAACTAAAGTTTCTTAATAAATTGTAGAGTTTTTATAATTGAACAACTAAAGCCATCTAACCCCTGTCTTCTACCCTATCCCGTATAATTCATTTCCAAGAAAATATTGAAATGTATTTACAGTTAGCTGGAAATTGTGGTGGAAGAAAAAACCACTGGGATGCATGGATACAATTTTTCTGAGTTCTTTTAGATTTTTATGCATCAGTGACGCAGGGTGCGTACCTATCCACATCTCTGCAAGAGTATATCTATCTAAGGTTTGTTGGGTGTGGCTGCTAGAGATTTAGTTAGGTCTATATATATATATATATATATATATATATATACTCAATGGAGTTTAACTGTGACCTCACTCTGTCAGTGGTGTGTATCTATTGGTAAGGCTCCAATTCTGGAGTTTGACGAGTATAGATTACCCTTTCCGACTCAGATGTGGAACAACTCTTTATCACCATTACTCCCAGGTCCACTCGAACCCGGAGTAGTAATACCTGTTAGGTCCCATCTATGTGTTAAATAGAAAAACATTTTATAAAAAAAAATTTAGTATCCATTAAGAATGAATTTTATTTCAAAATTTTGTTGGCATTAAGTGACCCACTGTGGTAGATATGCTGTAAAACAAACCAAACCACACTTTCCAACTCAGAATGGTAGTATTATTTGGGTTTCATCTATGGATCAAATAGATCTGGGGGAGTGTGGAGTACCCCTTCATTGTCATCACTCCAAGGTCCACTCCGACCCGGAGTGGTTGTACTTGTTAGGGTCCAATAAATCTGTTTAAAATTTATTTGTATTTGATAGGAATGTGTGCAAAATAAAATTCTCTTATGTAAATATGAATGTGCAATGAATGTGATTCCTTAACCTCTAGACATAAATAACCCCAGATGGGTTTATATGCCTTTAAAATTAGTCATTTGCTAAACTTAGTTTGGCACAAGGCCAGAAGTGTGTGGCACCCAGTGAGGAATTCATCATCGGCATCACAGTCTTGGCAGATCATAGATTTCTCCTGCCTTGAAGTTATGTTCTAACACAGTACCTTCTGTGACTGTGAAGGCCAATGTTTGAAAAACAGTTTCAACTGCAAATGTCGTATGTGATGAATATTTACCATGTACCCGGGTTAGGCACAAGGCCCTATTAATGTGGGACTACGCACAAACCGAAGCTCATGGGAGGTGGATGCAAAAAATGCGTTGATCCTGTCGGCATTCGCCCTCAAGGGAGGTTCCTCAGGCACCGGGCAAGAAACCCAGGCCTGCCCCTTTAAATTGAGGGGGCATGTGTTGCCTGGGGGGATGAACCCCTGGGAACTTATGTGGTTTGATAAATTAGCGTTAACACTTCTCTCTATTTTTTCTGTTATCTCTTTATTTTTTCTTATATTTTCTTTTCTGATGCGTAGCATGTACTTTTGCTTCCCTTTCTTTCTTCACAATCAAAACAAAAGGGTTCATTATTTATCTGAGGTGGTGACATGGCATGACATAGTAAAGTCGTTGGGGTGGCCTAAAGTCAGTATCAACCAATCAGCGAGGGTGTCTATCCCCTTTTCACTGGCGCTAGACCAAGGAGATTGTTTTTGTATCTGAGGTGGAACACCACACTTACCATCAGTTCCTTACTTTACCGCACAGATCCCTGTGCTACTCATACACTGAGTTGGCGAGGGCCAGTATCGAACTATGAACCTTCTGATTTCTAGCCGAACGCTCTACCAACTGAGCTAACCCAGGCATGACATACATAGGTACAAATGAGAAGTAAATATACACGCGGTGTGTTTATGATATGGCTTTTTTTTTAGCCGACAAGGCCGGAATGTACATACAGAGATTGATTTTTCTCGATTTGTTTAGCCTTACATTTAAATAGGTATGCCCGCTTAATTAATTATTAATTAATTAACTTTCAAAATTAGGTACAACTTCAATTAAGCACATATTCTCCCAAAAATAGGTACAAATGTATTAATATAGAGATTTTTTAAAAGTTGTTTTGTAGATACCATATGCACACACATCTACAGTGTGGCAGAAGTAAAAGTCACTAATAATATAACTTTTTTAATTACCCCCCCCCCCACACACACACACACATAAACATACACACACATAAACATACATACACACATCTTCGTTAAGAACTTTGTTTCTGCAAGAAAAATCTTTTAAGATATAGATATGAGACATGGAATAACTTTGTATAAATGAATTAATATATAATTTATATATGTTTTCAGATTAAATTTAATATTTCAAAATTACATCCTTCAAGTAACTTAATATATAGAGCTTATATTCAGTTTCTAAAGAATTATCTACATATTGAATTTAAACATTTGCTTTCTTAGTTATTTACTAAGATTGGCACACAGGCCTTGGGGCTGTGTGGGAGTCCCCATGGTGTAGTGGATAACGTGCTGGTCTGTGATATTGTAGTAAGCGAGTTCAAACTCCAGTCACACTATGTTCATTTTTAGACTAATACCCTCAGGACAGATTAGAATTCCCTCATCCCCTGCCCCCAGCTATCGGTTAGATGGTATCGCTACTGACTGTTCTTCTACTAGGATGGTATTGAATAACCCATGCCATTAAACAAAGAAACCAAACCAAGGCATGTTGACAGCATGGATTCCCTCGACTCTCTTGCTATTTGTTCCCTATTGGTCATAGCTCTTGGTAAGTCTGCTACATGGCAAGACTAATAATCAAACTTGTCCATAAGGCAAGACGTTAAGGCACCCAGTGAGAATATTAACCAACTTTAAGTAGTTCTGTTGTTAAGAGTATGTATCTTTGAGGCGTGACTCAGATTCTCAAAGATACGTGGTTCAAAGTTAACTGACCTGAAAAAATGTAAAAGTTTTTAAATAAAATAACTGGTGCATTATATCTTTTATTCATTAATATATCAACACTGAAAATTTCATTAAATTAAGTTAATTCCCTGATTTTTATGTATTTTTTCTTTTTCTTTTGGCGGGATGACATACGATGGTGGAATTTAGGTCCATTAAGTTCGATTTAACCAAATATTCCTTAATTTCTAGGTTAAATTATTTGAATTAATGGTATGTTTTTTGGGTTTTTTTTCCCAATCGACCCAAAGGAAAATATGAAATAAACCAAATATTGAGGGGAAAAAATGATGGAATTCATTGACAAAAATTAGAATTAATATTTACTTGCTCCTCCTCAAGCTTTTATGACAGCCTTAATTCTTTTAGGTGTGGATTTCACTAATTTAAATTCTTTCTCAAAGTGATTCCAATTTTCCTGAATAGAAGTAAATAGATCTTCTTTGGTGAATAGAGCCTTCTCATGGACCATTTTATAAAAATTTCCATAAATTAAATAAGAAATGGCATATTCTGTTAACCGAGTGCATGGGGAGGGGAAAAATCTACTTCACCCCCCCCATGTGGATCCCCTTATGTGTATGATAAACATACGAAAAAAAAAAGTACATAAATAATTCTCTAATAAGATGTGAATCTATAAACAGAGCAAAGGACCAGGAGATTTGGGTTAATTTTTGGAACAGGATGTTGGCCTACAGAATCTTGAGACTTAAAGGAAGATCAGAGGTAGTTTAGCCCTCGGGGTCAGGAAAGGGATTTTTTTCTCTTTTAGTGTGAAGGGTTGTACCAACAACCCATGGGCATATATGAAAATATTTCTGGAATTTTTGTATAGTTGTCAACATAGTGGTATAAAAGAATGAAATTGAATTATATATATATATATATATATATATATATATATATATTAGACAAAATCTGATCCATTGGGTCACCCATTCAGCTCTGGGTAGATAATTGAGATTAGGGAAAAGGGTGTTATCAAAGCGAATAAAACTTTTAAAAAATAAAACAAATATGGCCAAACAAAACCTTAAAATCATTTTGTTAGCTTTCTAAGAAAGGAAATGTTTGACCTCATTTAAGCCACGGGTTGTTGGTTGTGAAATTTAACATAGAAATACATTTCAAATTCTCTCTCTCTCTCTCTTTCTCTCTCTCTTTCTCTTCTCTCTCTCTTTCTCGCTCTCTCTCTCTCTCTCTCTCTCTCTCTCTCTCTCTCTCTCTCTCTCTCTCTCTCTCTCGCTCTCACTCGCTCGCTCTCTCTCTCTCTCTCTCTCTCGCTTGCTCTCTCTCTCGCTCGCTCTCTCTACTTTCCAGAGAAACTAACATTATATAATGAGGAGGTAGTCAAGAGATTTATAGAGGGTAAGAAAGAGATAGACACAGAGTAAAGTAAGAGATTTGTCGGTTTTTGATTTAATTGCAAATTACGACTAATTAGAACCAATTAAAACAGAATTTTTTTCAAACATAATTCAATTCTAAAAGTAAGGAATAATTTAGTATAATTTTTGTGTCATTAAACTAAACAGTAAAAAAGCCTTTAGGAAGCAAAAGTTGAGTAACTAAGCTTTAGTATCATAATAGATAATTATAGTTGGGCAGCATTTCTTCATTCAGACATATTTGGTTGAACAGTGCGGACATTTTTTTCTACAAATTCTGTTTCCAATTCTTTCAAGTTACTGAATGGATGATACACTATCCGGCTGAAAGTACTTAGGAACATATCAGCTATGGCAAATTCATCAACCAATTCCAGCGGATATTGTATCATCCATTTGGCGAAAGGATTGAGAACAGAATTTGTTGACAATGAATATCTGTGCTATTCAACCAAATATATATATATATATATATATATATATATATATATATATATATAATGATGATGGTATTTACTGTATTCTGCCACTAGTAGATTAAAAAATACAGTCCTTCCTCATTTGAAGCTACTGTCTTTTCTTTTGCAAGGGTCCTTGCATATATATATATATATATATATATGAATCCGACAATATGTTGAAAAACAAAATAAATAAAGGAAAGAAAATGTTGACTGGATAAAATAGATTTACTAACACATGTTTCGACCAGGAATTTGTTCATGTACACATGTATTCTATTTATTATTATTTTTTTTAAAATATAAAATAAAATAATAATAATAGAAAATTAGAAAATCTTTAAACATACAAAGAATAATGACCTTCATCAGAGTAAAATGTTTGGTACTTGAAGTTAAAGCAGTCAAAATACAAAGAATTTTGAAGTGTTCGAAAAAAAATTTTTTTTTTTTTGAGCTCTATATAGATAATTAAGATTAAGGAAAAGTGAGTTTGCAAAGCGAATTTAATTAAAAAAAAAAAAAAAAAAAAAAATACAACCAAAGATTTAAAAAAACAAAAACATTAAAATCATTTTGTAAGATTTCTAAGAAAAAGAGAATGTTTTACCTAATTTAAATTTATTAAAAGCCAAGATGTTGACTCAGCTGGTTGCCTATAAAACTTAACATATAAATAAATTTCATAATTCTCCAATCTCTCTCTCTCTCTCTCTCTCTCTCTCTCTCTCTCTCTGAGAAACTAGCATATATAATGAGGAGGTGATCAAGATATACATAGAAAGGGGGAAAATGACAGGCAGAATGTGGAGTAAGTCAATTTTTTTACTTAATTGCAAAATACAACTAATTTGAACCAATTAAAATGGATTTTTTTTCAATATAACTCAATCCTAAAACTAAGGAATATTTTAGTATAACTTTCGTGTCATTTAACTAAACAGTAAAAAAGCCTTTAAGAGACAAACATTAATTCGTTCAGCTTTAGTATAATAATAGATTATTGAAGTTGAGTGTCCATGTATGTTTCTTATATAGATAGAGGAAAATTGCATTTAACTTTTTCCCCCTGGGAGAGGCTCAAGTTATCTGTATCACCTGTAGGTGTGATTCAAATTTACACCTCATTTTGCCCAGAGATGCTAACATATCTATCTACTCATGGTGAGATTCAAATTTATAAGATATTCGCCCCAATGAGGTTAAGTTATACATACAAACTCTTGGTGAGGTACAAATTTACATCCCATTTTACCTGAGAGAGGCCAAGTTATCCATTCGTCAGGATAAGATTTAAAAATTTTTTGTAGCTCAGATGGTAGAGCGTCCGTCTAAGAACCACAAGGTTACTCGTTCGATACCAGACCTCGCCAACTCAGCGTATGATTAGCACAGGGATCTATGCAGTAACGTAAGGAGCTGATAGTAGATGTGATGCTCCACCTCAGACACCAAAACAATCTCCCTTAGTCTAGCGCTAGTGAAAAGGGAATAGACTCCCTCGCTGTCTGGCTGATACCGACTTTAGGCCACCCCAATGACTTTACTTTTTTACTCACAAGTCTTTAGCTAAGTTGGTAGAGCACCTGCTTAGGGTTCAATTCAATACTGGTCCCTGCCGACTCAGTGCATGAATAGCTCAGACGGGGTAATCAGATCTATGTGGTAAAGTGGGAAGCTGATGGTAGGTGTGGCACTCCACCTCAGTATATAAAAAAAAAATTTCTTGGGTCAAGTGCTAGCAAAAAGGGAATAGACTCCCTCGCCGTTTGAATGAAACGAACAATAAACCACTCCGCCAACTTTACTTAAAAGTCTGTTATCCATTTTTTTCTGTGGCCTGATTCAACATTATGCTAAAGAATATTGAAAACCCGTGTAGGAACCAACACAAAACCCTGTTTCCCATTATCTACGATTGGGAAGTGTTTGGAGAAATTGTTGCTGCATCTCACTTGTGTAATCTGCAATTCATAGATGTGAATATCCACAGTAAGAAATTTTGGTAGATAATCTAATTTTCTTAAGGAGGTGTGTAATAGAAAATGGAATTGGCATGTGAAATTAAAATTTTAGATGAGGCCGTTGTGCCATGGAAGCCAAATTTCCTCCAGGCTTCTATAACACTCTTGATTGGGCACCTTTTAGCTCACTTTATAAATAGTCTTTATTATAGACTTCAATCATATCTCCTCTGGTTCGTCAATAAGCCAAACTTGGTCAATCAGTCTTAAGTCTTTCTTCATACAAAATGTTTTTTAATTCATTCACTACTTTAGTAACTCTTCTTTGAACTCCTTCAATGAGTTTTATGTCCTTGATTGTCTTGAACTCCAGACCACATTAGCAAATTCCAAATGAGGTCTCACCAATGCAATGAATAAATTTTTCAACATTTCTTTATTCATGTATTCATTATTATGTTTGATAATTGTTTTACAAAAAACGTTTTTTAATTAAAATTTTTTGGGTTTAATGCCAAATTGACATTTTGATTGAACCTGCATTTATAGATGATTGTACTTAGAATTTTATTAACCCAATCCTTATATGTAGATCTGGCCAACGCCGGGGGTCCAGTGGCTTCGGCAAACTAACATTGTTGATTCCAGGGAGCCATCCCCCCAGGCAACACCCTTGATTTAAAGGGGTATGGCTGGGTTTATTGCCCAGTGCCTGAGGCGCCCACCTTGAGGGGTAATGCCGACGGGATCAGCACATTTTTTGCACCCACCTCCCATGAACTTCGATTTGTGGGTGGTCCCACATTAATAGGGCCTTGTGCCTAACCTATACATGTGGTGTACGTGGTAAATACATCCTTATATCTGTTGCACCATGCGTCCAACTGGAAAAACCAGAGTTAATTTTTGGAACCAATACACCTAATAATTCTTTTTACCTAGGATTTTTACATTTATACTCATGTATGCTTTTTTTTTTTATACACCTGAAGAAGGCTGGAGTGCCTATCGGCTGAATCATTACATATATAACAATAAAGACGAGTCCGAAAAATCTAAATAGTACACATCAAGCCTGATCTCAAAAATTCAGTCAAATGACATTGTTTTGTACATAGTGCTATTCTTAGTTCTGACTGAGGGCAAAAAAACATGCCATATGATGATTAACATTAAAACTCCATTAACTTTGTGGCGGGGGGTGCGGATGGATCCTCAATGACCCAGTTAAAAGTTTACTTAGTAAAACTCTTTCAGTGATTTTACTGTTATGAAAAGCCGAATGATACCTAGGTGATTTTGAACAATCTTATTTTCATAATGTTTTTTTGATGATTGCCTCTTTGAAGTCCTTATGTAGTTTTCCCTGTTCCCAGCAGTTGACAAGGTGTTCTTGGAATTTTCCATGCAGGGCGTGGCAATTATATTTCCAGATCCCTGGAAATTTGCCAAGATTTTGCTGCTTGATTGTTTTTCCAATTTCTGGTAGTGTTGGTTTTGCTGATCATTGCAGAAAGAGGTCAATAGGATACTCTTGTCATATGCAATTTGTGCTGAAGTGTCTTTTGAAGTGCTCAGGTCAGCAGTTCTGAAGGTGTCAATAGGATTCTCTTGCCATATGCAACTTGTGCTGAAGTGTCTTTTGAAGTGCTCAGGTCAGCAGTTCTGAAGGTGTCAATAGGATTCTCTTGCCATATGCAACTTGTGCTGAAGTGTCTTTTGAAGTGCTCAGGTCAGCAGTTCTGAAGGTGTCAATAGGATTCTCTTGTCATATGCAACTTGTGCTGAAGTGTCTTTTGAAGTGCTCAGGTCAGCAGTTCTGGTCAATAGGATTCTCTTGTCATATGCAACTTGTGCTGAAGTGTCTTTGGAAATGGTCAATAGGATTCTCTTGTCATATGCTTGTGCTGAAGTGTCTTTTGAAGTGCTCAGGTCAGCAGTTCTGTCAATAGGATTCTCTTGTCATATGCAACTTGTGCTGAAGTGTCTTTTGAAGTGCTCAGGTCAGCAGTTCTGGTCAATAGGATTCTCTTGTCATATGCAACTTGTGCTGAAGTGTCTTTGGAAATGGTCAATAGGATTCTCTTGTCATATGCAACTTGTGCTGAAGTGTCTTTTGAAGTGCTCAGGTCAGTGGTCAATAGGATTCTCTTGTCATATGCAACTTGTGCTGAAGTTCTGGTCATAGGATTCTCTTGTCATATGCAACTTGTGCTGAAGTCTTTGGAAATGGTCAATAGGATTCTCTTGTCATATGCAACTTGTGCTGAAGTGTCTTTTGAAGTGCTCAGGTCAGCAGTTCTGGTCAATAGGATTCTCTTGTCATATGCAACTTGTGCTGAAGTGTCTTTGGAAATGGTCAATAGGATTCTCTTGTCATATGCAACTTGTGCTGAAGTGTCTTTTTGGTCAATAGGATTCTCTTGTCATATGCAAATTCTCTTGTCATATGCAACTTGTGCTGAAGTATCTTTGGAAATGGTCAATAGGATTCTCTTGTTATATGCAACTTATGCTGAAGTTTGTTTACCATATCCAACAAAAATGCCTTTTCACTGCTAGAGTCTAATTTCTTTTTGTTTTGCACATAACACAAACAAGTCATAAAAGAGTTAGGTGTGTAAAATTCACTGACTCATAGAGCGATAGCTTTTTACCTGAAGAAGTTGAGGAGGATCAAGTGGTATTGTTTGACTATATAAGCAATAAAGGTTAGCAGTTTTGAAAGTGGACAAATGTGGACTTTTCTTGTCTTATGCAACTAGTGTTAACTCTTAACACCCTGTTGAGAATTTCCCAAGTCCAGAGCCCCATTCCTATAAGGATTTATCAAAAAATGGCTAAATATGGCCTTTTCATTTAAAGTTACCTGTTATTTCCCTTAAATCAAAGACCTCTAAATATGTTTAAATTATATTTAAACAAAGGCTATCATTTGGGGCATATTAGGAAAATGAATGTGACTTCTGGCCTGGTGGAATTAGATGGTATAGGACGTTAAGAGTTAAATTGTATGCAGAAGTGTTTGTGCTAGCAGTTCTAGCTCTTAACTATTCCTATGCAGTTATTTCTTGGCATGATCCCTGGTGCTGCATGTTGCTTTTAGGATTGGCAAAAACCTTTGAAGTTCCCAACATTTGTACAAAATTGGGTTGTCTTTAGGAGGTTTGTCCACCGCTTGCTTTGTGTATTGTGGGCACTGTCTTGGATGGGTGTGTCATATTTGGCACAAAGCTATTTATATAAACACAATGGATGATATATATATATATATATATATGTGTGTGTCTGTCTATGTGTGATTCAAATATTTGATAGTAATTCTTGGACTTTTGTTATTCTCATTAAACGAGTTTTTCTTATGGAGAAGTCAATGACAATTTTGGAGGTTTCATGTGATCCAAGATGGCTTTAAAAAAATATATTTCAAAGAGGGGGAGGGTTAAAATACACCATGGTTCCCAACTATGATAATGGTCATCTTTGATAGAAAAGGAAAATGACTGAGCAGATATTTCTGCTTTGTCATCGACCTTTGACATGTGATGATGAGGATGACATAGCTAAATTTGTTTTTCTCTTTTCCATCCATCATCAGGTGATGAGTCATTTATAAAATTGGGGCATTTATGGATTAGGGTGAAGTATATGTTTAAAATAGCAGTATAACTGCTGATCATGCCAAACTCTCGCCCTCACTCACTCTCTCTCTCTTGCTCATTTGCACAGCTTTCTTTTGATTTGGTCTTTGGGGTGAGTCCAAAGTGTTTCGGCCTCTGGATCAAAGTATTAAATTAACAGCGTTAATCCCAGAGGGATATCACTCTCACTCTTCCTTCTCTCTCACTCTTCCTTCTCTCTCACTCTTCCTTCTCTCTCACTCTCTTTCACACTTACACACTCCTTGTATACATTTGTTGTTGTTATATAAGCAAGTCTGCTTTTTCTAGTTAGACCCAGTTCATTGCTCTGTGTGTTCCAGTGACATTCAACAATGAAACATTAACAAATACTCTGTCCCATAATAGTTGTTACATTTAGTATATAAAATCTATAGACCATTGTAACAACTATTACGGGACAGACATTGCAGTATTTCTTAGTCAGAATTCTGTTTTCTACCATTTATCACTTAATTATGCCCAGAAGTCATTTCACCTACTTATCATTCTCACCCTGCCGGCAGGGCTTAGAATATGCTGTCTATATCTCCTGTAGAGGGGTAAAACTACCCTGAAAAGGGTGTCCTGGTATGACACTAACCTGGTCCTCCAAGGAGTATGGAATACTTCTTCATTGCCATTACTCCCAGGTCCACTCATACCCAGTTGTAGTGTCTGTTAGAGTTCTATCTTTGGGTCAGATAGGTCTGTTTAACTCTTAACATCCTATACCACCTCATTCCACCCGGCTGGAAGTCACATTCATTTTCCTAATCTACCCCAAATGATAGCCTTTGTTTAAATGTAATATTAAACATATTTAGCAGTCTTTGATTTAAGGGAAATAACAGGTAACTTTAAATGAAAAGGCCATTTTTAGCCATTTATTGATAAATCCTTATAGGAATGGGGCTCTGGACTTAGAAAATTCTGAACAGGATGTTAAGATTTAAAAATAATTTTTATTGGAAATGACCGTGCATGTGCATCCCCCGCCAAAAAAACAAAAACAAACACACACACTTAAAACACAACTACACAACAAATTTTAATCTGGCCATACAATGTATGCTGTCTGTATCTCCTACAGAGGGGTAACCCCACCCAAGGGTGGCCTAGTTATGATACTAAACTGAAGCTCTGGGGAGTATGGAGTACCCCTTCATTGCCATTACTTCAACTACACAAGAAATGTAAATGTGAATATACAATAGTATTATTAGTGTTATTCGGACTATTGTCCCCATCTTCATTGTTATTTGTATTTCTTGTCGGACTCGGGAACCTTCTTTTCGAACTCGGGAATTTACTTGTCGTATTCGGGAGCCATCACGGAACTCTGAACCTAACCCTTTATTTATTCCACGGGGGTATCCTGTTCTCGTTCCGCTAACCATAGCTGGGGTAGGAGTTGTGCTAATTAATTATTTTTCTAACTGCTTTCACTCAGGATTGAACTCGGGAACCAGAGATAACTGTCACTTAGAACTGTCTTTTAACCCAACTGCCTAATCCACTCGGCCATGTGTTCAATTGGACAATCATATATCAGACGAAACGTTGTACAAATAACAATGAAGATGGGGACAATAGTCCGAATAACACTAATAATACTAATCTTCAAGCCTCATCTCAAACATTCAGAGAAATGAATATACAATGTATGTGATTCTCTAAACTGATGGGGATTGGTGCTTTCAATATGACCTGACTGTTGCATGATTTTTCTAAAATCACATGCATGCATAAATCCTTTTATAATTAGAAACCTAGTCTCACTATTGAGTAATGAGAAATTGCATTAGGGTCATTGTAAATGCAAGAGTATTGTCTCCCTTGCTTTGCCCGGCTGCCCTATTGCATAGGTACAAGACACCGTTTGACACCGGTAAAAGTCACGTGTTTGTGTGACGCGGGATTTTGAATCCAGTTATAAGCAGGATTTGAAGACGGCAACACTCAGCAAAGATTTGAATAAGACATAGTTCAACTGCTAAAGACGCTTTTATTTGGGTAAATACAAGAGGCTCACTATCCTCCTGTTTCGCAATGGTCTTCCACGAACGTCTTCAACGTGAAACTTCTTGCCGTCTTCAAATCCTGCTTATAACTGGATTCAAAATCCCGCGTCACACAAACACGTGACTTTTACCGGTGTCAAACGGTGTCTTGTACCTACGCAATAGGACAGCCGGGCAAAGCAAGGGAGACAATTCTCTTGTATTTACAGTCATTTTATTTTTTAATTTGTTGATATTAGGGGTCAGTTTAGCTCAGTCGGTAGAGATCAGCCTTGGAATGACAACCTAAGCTTGCTAAATAACTACATGATAATTAAGTGTTACTCAAAATATTTATACAGAGATGCTGCATCCCTGACACACAAAAATCTAAAAGGATGCAGTAAAATCATATCAATGCATCCCAGTGTTTTTCTTTTTCTTCCCTTACTATTTCATGCTAGCTGTAAATACATTTTAATAGTTTCTTTAGAAATGAATTTCGCAGGATAGGTTACAAGGTAGGAGTTAGCTGGCTATAGTTGGGACCCAAAATTTTCCCCAGGGACTCATTCAAAGCAAATATGCACGTCCCAGGACGTACTAAATCAAAAGCTATCAGCATCACTGATTATAGTATTTTTAAAAAAAATGTGTTGATATTAGGGGTCAGTTTAGCTCAGTCGATATCAGCCTGGGAACGACAACCTAAGCTTGCTAAATAACTACATGATGATTAAATGTTACTCAAAATATTTATATAATGAAATGAGACTCGTAGCATTTGTACAACACTTAGAAAAACAATTGTTTGATTTAGCTAAACCCTCATGTCAAGGCAATTTATGTGAATAAAAGACTAGAAGCCATGCTCTTAATTGTGTTAATAACTTGTCATGAAGAAACATCTTTTAATTAATTGGGATTAAAAAGACTCTTATGGCTTTAAAGAGGAGCAGCAATAAAAACAAAAGAAAAAAAATTTGCAGTGCACTCTGCAAAATTAGGCCATGCTGGATTAAAGGGAGAATTTTCTATGGAAGGAAGAGGAGTAATAATTATCTCTATTATGTTGTTCTAATTTTTATAGGTTTCTATGTTACAATAACACAGCAAAAAAAAGGTCACTTATGCGTAATGAGACTTTGGTTTGGTTTCTTTGTTTAATAGCATATCAATTTTTGTGGGTTATTTAATGCTGAAGGAATCATAGAAGTACTATTTAGCTGGAGGAATGTGGGTGTTCATACATTTACCATGGGTATTACTCTGAAAGGAAGCCTAATAGTGTAACTGGAATTCACTTGTTTATTACAATGTCATCATCCAGTAGTTTTGTATGTTACAATAACACAGATTGGGTTTCTTTGTTTAATGGCATATCAATTTTTGTGGGTTATTTAATGCTAGATCAATCCTTGTAGAAGAATAGTAGTGGTACTAAATTAATTTTTTAACCCATTGCTGTGGTAAACAAGAAAGTAGAGAAAGAGTGCTAATACCACGATTTGTTTAAGGCAGCATTTAGCATTCTTGCCAACTCCCATCTAACTTGTTCTCTATGTACTTTGTTAGGGTCCAAGTGGTTTGTGTGGAGCAGTGGCTGTACAGCTGCTGGTAATTTTCACCTTTAAGTTGGCTAAATTCCTAGCAAATAAGGCAATTAGAATAACCTCCCTTAACTTTCACTTTGAAACAAGCCGGTAGCCATTTTGAAAGTCTCCGTGCGAAATAAACAAATCTTAGAAACTTTTTCGAAAACAATACAACTGCATGTTTTAACACAAAAATATCATAAAATGTGTTCTTAATAACAAGTTAATTTCAGATAATGCGCACGCACAATTTTATGCGAGGAATTTGGCCAACTAAAGGTGAAAATTATCCAGCTGCTTTCTTGCGGGGTGCTGCTTTTATTTAATGACTATTCTGCCTTCTTGTTTCTGCAACAATCCCGCAGTAGTTTCAACCAGACACAATTAGTGAAATTACATAAAACAATGAAATAAACCAACGAAAACAAAACTAAAGTCAATGCAACAATCATTATCTATTGCATTAAATTCATACATCATCATCATCATTAGCACGGATATCCATGACAATCTCTCTACAGCCATCCCTATCACTCATTGTTCATGAGAGGTCCTCTACGCAGCATCCAGTATCTGCACAGAGCTGGTCAATGTATGTCTCTGCTGGTCGGCCCACACTGGCATGCCCATGATCTGACTTCCACAGGAGGACATCACTTATGAGTTCGTCTGCTTGTCTTGTCCGTCTTACTTAGATGGTTTGGGTTATATAGAGCAGATGGCAGTACAGCTGTTTTCTCGTGGGGTGTTGTTTCCACATTTTGTTTAGGATTGCACGCAGCCTTCTGGAAGGCTGTGTGCGATCCTGTGCAGCTCCTATCTAACTTGTCTGTGAGTTTGGATTTCCATATGACTGATAATTTATTTATAGTGGACCATGCTTTTCCTGTGTATGTATTAACATCGCTTTCTGTGGATGAGATATTACTGCTTAAGTACTTAAATTGTTCTACCGAGTTTAGGAGTTTGCCATCGAGAGTTGAGATGTCTCTTGTTTTGAAAAGACGTTTAAAATTCATACATAAATGTAACACAAAAAGGGAAATACGAAGAAGAGAATAAAGTGTCTTTGTGGTTAATCTCTGATAATTGTAGCCGGAGAGATATGTGTTAAGAGTTCAAAGAGATGGAATGAACTGCTGAATTCCAAAACTAAAGAGAAATGTGTATTGTGATCAGCCACCTGTTGGAACAGGTCATGTGTCACGTAGTCATAAGAGGTCATCTTCAGGTCGTACACAGGTGGTGGGAAGGAAGGAATGGTTTTCAGAAAAGTGTCATGTATGTATGTAGGAAGGTAAACTTGCCCAACAGGGTGGGAGTCCAGTGGCTTCGGCCCTGGATCTTTACAAGTTAATAGCGTCGATCCCAGGGGGCTTTCCCCCCAGGCAATACCTGCCCCCTTGATTTAAAGGGGCAGGGCTGTGTTTATTGCCCAGTGCCTGAGGCGCCCTCCTTGTGGGGGAATGCCGAAGGGATCGACGCAATTTTTGTTTTTCCCACCCATGAGCTTTGGCTTGTGGGTGGGCCTATGTTAAAACAAGGCCTTGTGCCCAGCCCATACAAGTGGGTATGAGGCAAATACCTGTATGTAGGAAGGTAGTAATTCTGACCTAATGTTGGTTCAGTTACTAAAAGAAATATTTTCTGTGAAAGAATTGCCTGAGAAAACAATGACTATAAATAAAAGGTCTGTTTTTGTGACTTATGTCGTTAATGATTGTTCCCTTTTTTTGTTATGTGTTTGTGTGTATGCATTTATGTGTGTGTGTGTGTGTGTTTTTATTGGGGATTTCTTAATAAGAGGAATGATATAAATGGAGTTGATTGTTGCTATAGGCTATTTTGTTATCTTCGTCCTCATCATCATGTCACGCTAGTAGCACGGATATCCATGATAATCTCTCTCCAATCGTCCCATTCACTCCTTACCCTCGAGAGGTTCACTGTGCAGCATCAAGTATCTGCACAGAGCTAGTCAATGTAGGTGTTTGCTAGACAGCCCACACTGATATATGTCGTATATAATTTCTTTTGCATTTAATTAAAGTTTTAACTTGGCCATAGTTTTTAACAGATCTATTCCAGAAGTCAATTCCCTACATGACATGCAATGTTTGGCCAGCTGTTAGCAAAGATTTTACATCATTTTTTTTTCTTCTTCTTTATAAGATTTTTTTTTTACAGAGCAATGAAACAAGTCCAGTTATGTTCTTTTTAAATTTTTTTTCCCTTTTTTTTTTTTTTTTTTTTTTCTTCATTCACCTCTTTTTTCTCATCCAAAATAGCATTGTGAATAACAATTTCGTTTACTGCTTTTCTTTACCTACAAAAACGTCTTTTGGACTTAAGCCAAAAGAAACTCACAGAGGAAATAAACTTTCAAACAAACCATTTATTTTAAGTTTTTAACTCTAAGCAGATGTTTTCAATAATTTCTGTTGCTGACACTATTTCAGTTTTTTTCCCCTCTTTTTTTCTTTTTTTCTTCTTTTTTTCCCCTTTTTTTTCTCTTTTTTTTCCTTTTTTTTTTTTTCTTTTTTCTTTTTTTCAAAATTTTTTTCCCCTTCTAATTTTTGTTTATTTTACAATTGACTTTTCTTATCAAAATTACTTATTACCTGCGAAGATATCCTTAGTATTATTTAAATTGCTCTTAGAAATCTGGTTTGTTTGGGTTTCTTAGTTTAATGGCATATCAATGTTGGTAACAACAATAAAATTTTATTTAACAATCAAATGAAAGAATTAAAGGAAAGTGAGAAAAAGTTAAGGAAGGTTATAGCTATGTTTCATAGAATGTGAGCCTGTCAGGTGTGTGTGTGTGTGTGTGGGGGGTAATTTAGTTTTGAAAGCTATTAATTCCTTAGGTTTTGGGGTTAGGTTTCAGTTTATAATGTAACTGCTATAATAAAGTGAACCCCCACTTTCTGTCCATTTTATTGTTTTGGCTTGGTTTGCTTTTTTTGTTTAATGGCATATCAACCTTCATGAACTATTTAATGCCAAAGCCATCCTTGTAGAAGAACAGTAGTTATACTATATTACCAATATCTGGGGGATAAGGGGTTTTATATCTTTGCCAAGGGTATAGTCTGAAAGTGAACATAATAGTGTGACTGGTGTTCAAACTCTTTGTTTAATAGCACATCAACCTTTGTGAGTTATTTACTGCCAAATTCATCCTTGTAGAAGAACAGTAGTGATACTATTTAACCTATGGCTGGGGGGATGAGTTTCATACCTTTCCTAAGAGTATTAGTCTGAAAGTGAACGTAATAGCACAGCAAGAGTTTGAACTCACTTACTACAATGTTGCAGTCCATCATATTAGCCACTATGCCACGGGAGTCCCTCCCTTCTTTTGGGGGAGGGTGTCTTATGATTTGACTTCTTGACAAGCTAGACCAGGGGGTCACCAAACTATGGGCCGGATCTGGCCCACGAAGGCATTTTATCAGGCCTGTCGATGGTACTTGAATTTGTAATGTTTTTGATTGTTTTGAAAATAAATGTTGGTTAAATTTGTTTTTGTGTGTCTTACGCCACTCATCCATGAATATAACATGGAAAGATAAATTTTGTTTTACATCTTTTACTCAGAGCTTTCATTCTGGCTAACAAGTATTGAACGCAATAATAATGTGGCTCGCGCTCGTTATTTTTTCAATTATCCGGCCCACTGTGAAAAAGTTTGGTGATCCCTGAGCTATACTAGCAGACCATTGTTAGTGAGTTTGGGTCTCACTGGGTGTCAGTGCTTCAGGCCCTATGCCAAACTACACTAAGTTTTGTAAATAACTGGGTGTGCTTTGAGTGATATAATAATCAGCAAACTAGTCTAGAGGGCCATTAATTCAGTTATCACAGAGTGCCTCTTACTTTTGGCCTTTGGCCAGACTAAATTAAGTCAAGTAAATGATGATTGCATTGACCTTATAATTATTTGCTTATGTTTTCTTGCAGTGAAGAATTTAAAGAAAAAAAAATTTAAGTAGATGTTTTTGTATAAAATTTAAAAAAAAAGAAAAAGAAATAAATAAAAAGAAATGAATAGTTATATTGCTTCCTGTAAGTCTGCTTTCCTAAGTCAAGTGTTTAAAATTTTTTTTTTTTTTTATGAATGTGGAGGGGAGGTGGAAAATGAGGTGAATTGTGATTTGGTGGTTGGTGAGATAAAAGGTGAAAAAGAAGAAAGTCAGTGGCATTCTTTTTGTTCCTTCTTCCTAACTGGTTGATTTGGAGGGGGGAGATTATTGAAGTGAGATAGTGAAGTGTGTCTGGGTTTGCAATTTTTTGTGGCCATTAAAAAAAAAAAAATTTCCATGACCACAAAAGTGTTGTTTTTTAATCTTTTATTTTATTCTTTTTACAATTATCCCCCCTCATTCCCCCCCACCTGTTTAACTACATAGATATTCACTATGCATATAAGGACCATATAAAAAAAAATTTGTCCAGGAAAGTAAAAAATATTTAATTATAAAAATTCAAAAATATTTTTAAACATTGAATGGCTATGGGGGTGGGGTGGACGGTCCACCACCGTAAAATAGGAATTAAAGGGGTCCATAAGTTATAAAACCCCCCCAAAAAAACCCAGATGTACACACACACACACACACACACACACACACACACATATATATATATATATATATATATATATATATATATATATATATATATGTGTATGTATAGTGTCTTGTCAAACCAATGGAAGTAGAGGTTATTTCAATTGAAGCAATCCATGAGAAAGTTTGCATTTTGAGATTTGGTATTTACATTTCTGGGGTGATAAAAAAACATTTTCGGAGGTTTAACATTATAGAAGACTTTTTTTCTTTTTTTTTTTTTTTTTCAAATCTATTTTAGGGGCCTTGAGGGATTATTTAAAAAAAAAAATTGTTTATTTTAATTTTATATCTAGGAAATGTAGCATTTAACTCCCCCCCCCCAAAAAAAACAACAAACAAACAACAAACTATAATTTAATTCTGTACAGATATAAAAGCTTATTTCCATTGTAGATAATATAAATTAAAAGAAAAAAAAAAAATACATAGACCGAAGGATAATTGCTGCATATCAACATGGAATGGTACTGGTAGATTTAAATGAAGTTAAAACTTTGATTACCTAATGTGCCCCCCCCCCCTTATAATTTTTATTTATCTTCAAGAGTTCTATACAGAAGTGCGCATGCAAAAAAAGCATGTTATACAGGAAACCATGGGTAGCAGCATGGTGGATGTGAGACACGGCAGATAAACCCAAAATGGGACAATGGCGTTGCTCATATGATGCTGGGCAAAGGAACCACAAACGGGTCAATGGCCAGGATCAAATAGCACAAAAGCGCAACTAGACTACATCCTAATAAATAAAAAAATGGACACACAGTGCTATGAACTGTGAAGCATATTCCTCTTTCGAAGAAGTATCCTCCGATCACAGAATAGTCACAGCCAAAATACGCCTAAGCCTACACGAAACAAAGGACAAACCAGTAAATTGACATGATACGACTGGTCCTCACTTGCCAACAGCGATATACACGATAACTACTTGGTAACAGTTAGGAATAAATTTGACATCATCCAGGAGATATCAGCAACTTGCACTCCAAATGAGGAATACAAAAACTTTGTCAATGCCCATCTAGAAGCTGCAGCAGAATGCATACTGACCAAACAAAAAAAAAAAAAGAAATACACTGCCCCCTGGGAGACGGAAGCAGTTAGAGTAAAGAGGAGATATATTAAAAAAGCATCCCAACATTTTAACCCAACTAACACCAACAAAGAAAATCTTAAGAAATCCCAGGAAGAACTAACTGGTATATACAAAAAAGAATAGATAGAATACATCCAAGAACAAATAAATAAAATCAGACAGGCAGTAGAAGACAGACAGTCACCATTAGCATGGCAAACTGTAAATGAAATTAGTGGCAAGAAAAGTAGCACTAGATCAAAGCTAAAGGCAAACAGCCAAAAAGATAGACTTCAAAAATGGAAAGACCACTTTCTCTAAAATCATAGAAAATGACATACAAAAAATAACGAATAATGAACTAGACATTAAGCTAGGAGACTTTACGATAGAAGAACTTAATGAAGTACTAAGAAAGCTTAAAAATAGAAAGGCCACGGGCCTCAACGAAGTACCCCCTGAGGTCTGGAAAATAAGGAAATTTGATGATATACTGCTTAGACTATGTAATGTAGTATACAGACAAAATTCAATAGAAAAATGAACGAAGGGTTGCATTCTCCCAATCTCGCCATAATGATATTCTACAAAAATACTAAAGCAATGGTACGATCACCTAATGGCGACACGGACTTCTTCGACATTGTCGCTGGAGTCCTACAAGGAGATACACTAGCTACATATATGTTCATAATATGCCTAGACTACGTACTCCGAACATCATGGCCGACCAGCAAAGACGTACATTGACCAGCTCTGTGCGGATACTGGATGCTGCGTAGAGGACCTCCCAAGAAAAAATGATAGGGACGGCTGGAGAGAGATTGTCATGGATATCCGTGCTGATAGCGCGATATGATGATGATGATGTTTAGAAACTCCCAGAGATGGCCGAACTGGAATATCAATACATTAACAAATGGTGGACATTAATAGGTTAATTATATTTACATGGCATTTGCTTAATGTTAGAAGTTACAATGGTCAGACTATCATAACAATCAAGATGAGGATACCAGTACATCACTGAATAATGTTAATTCCTTTTCTCAGAGATACAGGAAAAATATCGGGGTCATTAAATAAATCAGAGGAATTTAATTTGAAAAAAGTACCCCCCCCCCCCCTTTTGGGTTATTCAAAATGGTGACAAAATCAAACTGTTATACTTATCAAGTAGCATGTAAGTATTTAAAAAGAAAAACGTTTCTAATTATATCCCTTCTTTTTAGAGCTCTTCTATGTTCATCTCTATTCTTCTTTAGAGACTGGGAAGTTTTACTGGTATAAACATTGTTACCAAATCATACACACACACTTATATATATATATAGTTTTGTCAAATATTAAAAAGTTTAAATAATAATAATTTAGAAAAATATACACTACCTTTATAATGGTTCATAAAAAGAACTGGAAGTACTTGGTCTGCCAATAAGTCTTTCGGACAACTGATTAACACCTTTCAAAATGATAACATAACATAAAATAAAAGAATTGTTAGGAAACTTGAAAGAAAAAAAAAATTGAAAACAATAAGGATTCTATTATGTTTAACCAAATTTGCTTACACACACACACACACATACACACACATATATATATATATATATATACATACACACACACATATATATGCATTGTGCCACATACAAACTGTTCATGTTAGCTCTTATGTTTATAAAAGAATATAGACTGTTTCGGCCTTATTTTCATTTTTTTTCTCTTTCTTTTCCATTGTAGCTGTGACAGTCTTCAAAATTCCATGTAGGTATTTGGTGTTCATGATAACTGCTACTCCTTAAAAGACCTAAGTGTTAATTTATGCCTTTTTTCATTCTTACTAACAGAGCATGTGTAGTTTTATTCCATTGCTTGTTAGATAAAAAAAAAAAAATTTTCATCCCCTTCTCTTTTTTGTGCCATTTTTGTTTGATTTTCTTTTCTTTTCATTTTAGAACCTAAAAAACAAAATGAGAAAACTCTTAAGACTCTAGAAAAATAGCTCCTTATTTTTAACTAGAAGCAGCTACCCAACATTGCCTGGGTGGGAGGTGGGGGGGAAACCCTGGTGTATTGATTTGTTTACTTTTGAGATTCACAAATACTGGACATTTTTAAGGAGAATTTCAATGCTATTTCTATGTATATTTTAATTTTTAAATATGAATCAAATCTTCATCATTTTTGCACAAAAAGCAAGACCCAGTGATATTTAATGCGTGTGTGTGTGTATATATATATATATATATATATATATATATATATATATACTTTATCACTAATTGTTTTATTTTCATAGTTCATCCAGACATAACATACACACCAACTGCCCTTTATATATGTAAAGATATTTGTACATAAATTATATGAATGGTTTACCTCATCTTTATTGTTATATCAGTAATGCTGATAGCTTTTTGATTTAATGTGTCCTAGGATGCACATATTTGTTTGAAGGAGTCTTCGGGAAATTTGATGAGTCCCAACTAAAGTTTCTTAATAAATTGAAAGGTTTTTTTAATTCATGATCTGGGGAAACAACTAAAGCCCTAACTCCTACCTTTTAACCTATCCTGTATAATTTGTTTCCAAGAAAATATTGAAATGTATTCACAATTAGCTGAAAATGGTGGGGGAAGAAAAAAACACTGGGACACATGGATATGATTTTTCTGCTTCCTTTTAGATTTTTGTGTGTTTGTCATATGGAAATCCAATCTTACTGACAAGTTAAAGCGACAATTCTTCCAGGTTGTGGTTATATCAGTACTCCTGTATGGCTGAACTGCTTGGATCTTAACGAAGCGCCTTGAGAATAAGCTAGATGGGAGCTGCACAAGAATGCTGCGTGCAGTCTTGAATAAGTTGTGGAAATAGCACCCCACAAGGAAGCAGCTGTATGGCCACCTGCCCCCCCATCTCACAAACCATCCGAGTGAGACGGACTAGGCATGCAGGACACTGCTGGAGAAGCAAGGACGAGCTCATAAGTGGCGTTATCCTGTGGAAGCCAACACATGGACATGCTAATGTGGGCCGCCCACCAAAGACCTATATTGACCAACTATGCAAGGATGCTGGTTGTTGGTTGCTGTGCAGAAGACCTCCCGGGGGCAATGAATGATAGGGAAGATTAGCGAGAGATTGTCATGGATATCCATGCTACATGCACGACATGATGATGTCACTAACACAGGACACTTACCTATCAGCATCTCTGCTTATCTTTGATATAAGTACTCAAATTATACACATGGTTGTCCTCATCTTTATTGTTATATATACAATGTTTTGGCCGTTGTATCCTGGGTATGGTGTTAAACTGCATCTCATGGTAAAGTTTCAATACTGGAGATCTGGAGGTGTATGGAGTACCCCTTCATCGCCATTACTCCCAGGTCCATCCTGACCCGGAATGGTAGTACTTGTTAGGGTCCTATCTATGGGTTAAATAGAAGAAAATGAGTTAACAAAAAATGTGTTTTTAAAAAAATTTTCAGTAACCATCAAGAATGAATAAAACAATGCTTTTGGCATAAAATAACTCAATAAGGGTTGACATGCCATAAAATCCAACCAACCAATGTGTCCTCCAGCATTCTTCAGGTGTTTTTTGTTGAACTCGGAATGAAGAGTTCAGTTCAAAATCTTGTGAAGACTTTCAATTCTGACATGAAGAGTCCCAAGTATGGACAAAAAACATCTGAAGAAGGCTGGAGGGCACACTGGCTGAAACGTTGTGTTGTTGGCATCCTTCCATCTATAACAATATATCAACCCTTATCTAAAAAATTCAGACATAAATTTTACATTTTCTTAATTTTATTGGAATTACGTTTGTTTTTTTTTGTTTTGTTTTATTATTTAAATTTAGTTAAACTTATAATCCAAATGATATTTATATATTTATCCAACCCCTCCTTTATGGGAAGGATGTGACACAAGGACAATTTTTAAGCAGAGTAAAGATAGTTTAAATTCAGTTTTCCTTTTCTTAGATTGGTTGCTAACTAAAGCTAAAGAACAGAGTTAGCCATCCTGGGTTGAAGTGAATTCATACCTTTACCCACGAGCATTAGTATGAAATGCCAACAGCCTCATCCAGGATTTGAACTTGAATTGCCTATTTCATTTCCTAAGATGATAACTATGTATAGATTTTTCTGGAGATAGGGGGGGGGAGGGATATATAATTTAAATTTTTAAATATCGAATCTATTTGATTAAATTAAGAAAATTAATGGACTTTTTTTCTTTTTCTTTAAAAAAAATATTATTTGAGATTATCCTGCTTTAACAAAGTTATTTCCCCTTTATTTGCCCAGCCTAAAATTTGTTTTACTTTATTGATTCAGCAACATTTTAATTCCTGTAGAATTCTACTAGAATTGTGTTTAAAGTGATTCAGAAATCCTAATTTCATCTTCAATAGTACAGTGTCCTAGGTATGTCATTAAATTGCATCTAATGGTGAGGCTCCAATTCTGGAGATCTTGGAAATGTGGAATACCCCTTCATTGCCATTACTCCCAGGTCCACTCTGACCTGGAATGGTAGTACCTGTTAGGGTCCCATCTATAAGTCAAATATACTTGTTTAAAAATCAATGATACAAAGTATGTAAATATAAACATACAATCCTAACCTTTAGGCATAAAATAACCCTAGACTTGTCGACATGCCATTAAAATCAATAAATTCAATAGTATATGTAGGGAGTGATGTTTTAAATTATTCTAATATATAATTAAAAAGTATAATTAATTTGAAATACATTAAATACTGCATCCTTCAAAACTCTATGCTTCCTTTAATTCACCAACACTATACCTGATATCCCCCTCCATACACATGCACATATATTTATATATCATGACTCATACACTGTTTACTTTACTGACATTTGTACATTATTCTATGTACTATACATGCACCTTTGATGAATTATAGTGCACCTGATCCACCTGAGCACAATCATTTCCTTTATTATTATTAAAAAATCAACCTGTTGATGCAAATATATGTTTAAAATAAGATATTAACAATGAACCATTTTTTATTCATTTCTTTTTATTAGTTAAGAGAAAATGAATCCTATGGTATATAGATAAAATCGTATGAAAAACACACGTTAAATTGAATTTATTTTTACAACTTTTTCATTGCTAATGTTGCCAATATTTTGATTTCATCAAAAAATCTTCATCAGAGCATAATGATAATTGTAACCGTTTTAAGATGTGAATGTTTTTAAACCGGATTCTTCAGGAGAGAAACAGAGAATATTCTTGATTTCATAATAAATTTTGAATAAAGGGTTTGGTTCAAATTTCTAATATTGCCAATATTTTTATTTCATCAAAAAATCTTTATCAGAGCATAATGATAATTCTAACCATATTATGATGTGAATGTTTTAAGAGAGAAACACAGAATATTTTGAATTAAATTTTTTCTTTTTATAAAATGTTTCTAAGACTGTCTTTTAAATCCTACCTGAATCTGATCACCTATTTGTATTTAAATGCTTTCATTTCAAAATTAAGTTTTAATGTGGCAAGAGTTCTGAAAATTTAATCTCTTGTGTGTAGTGATTATACTAGGATTACAGGTAATCTGAACATTAACTACATAAATGAGAGTAACCTCCCCTTGTATATTTCACTTTGAGGAAGCCATTTGTTTTGGTCGGCCATTTTCATTTCACCGTAACTCTACACTGAAAATATGAATTTGTTCAAATCAATACAACTGCATGTTTTAACACGAAAATATCATAAAATGTGTTCTTAATAACAATTAAGTTCATTTGAAATAATGCGCAAGCACAATTAAGAACACATGATATTTTTGTGTTAAAACATGCAGTTGTATTGATTCAAACAAATTCATGACAGGATTAATGACCTTATGAGCATTTACAAAGTCAGTTACCAGACACTGTAGTTGCAATGAATCAAAAACTTGGTTTGTTATAATTTGTTATTTATTAAGCTATTTTCTTATCTAAGTACTTCACTGCTTAGCTTTGATAAAAATTAGTGAAATAGATCACTAATTAGGACAGAGCCTATTCTAGTAGTGACCACCCCAAGCGGATTTAACAGGTTTAAATTCTGAGTTTTCCTTCTCCTAGACTGGTTGCCTAACCAAATTAAAGAGCCCAGTTTGCAAGGGTATTAGCACCATGTGAATTGTAGCTTCGTCCAGGATTTGAACTTGAGTCGACTCTAACCATTACTCCATGTGCCTCCAACATGGTGGGAACCAATCCTTTAAGTGGAACTTGATATTAAGTTAATGTTTTATTATATCTTGATTACTTTAACAATGTATAAGGCTACGTGTATAGAATTTTAACAGTTATTTTCTCCAATAGACAGCTACTTCAATTTATTGCTGACTAGCTTAAAATAGTATTATTTGGATTATTCGGACTATTGTCTTCATCTTTATTGTTATCTGTACAGCATTTCAGCCGATGTGCCCTCTGGCCTTCTTCAGGTATTTCTTGTCGGACTCAGGAACCTTCAGAGTCGGTCACACACACACACACACACACACACAATATATATATATATATATATATATATATATATATATATATACTATTACTGATGCAGACTTTCATCACAAAAAAACAACAAAAAAAAACAGAACCCAAATTCTCTTGGGGTGGGGGGTGGGGTCTCCCTATATATGCAACTGAATCGAGTAACATAATGGTTTCAATGTTGTGTTGATTTGCATTGAAATCAT
Source organism: Doryteuthis pealeii (assembly GCA_023376005.1). NCBI lineage: Eukaryota > Metazoa > Mollusca > Cephalopoda > Myopsida > Loliginidae > Doryteuthis > Doryteuthis pealeii. The sequence goes on along the minus strand of CM042157.1, from coordinate 45,458,835 downwards.
CAATTTCATTTTTTTTGTTTCTTATTAGATGATTGATTTACAATAGAACCAGTCAAGACTTGTGAATGCCCAGGAGACATTGCAGTTCATACTTAATTCTGATAACAAGTTTCAAGTAGAGGAAATAGATAAATTAGATAATGACACTGACTTTGACAATATTGGCAATAAGCCGAGTGCATATTCTGGTGAGGCAATGTAAGTTAACTGACAATTAAGATGACCATAATGACACATATTTAAGAGTAAACAATACAATTACCATACAGTTGAAGCATAATTCTATCAGAATATAGGATATAGTTATTTACTAAGCTTAGCTTAGATGTGGCACAAGGCCAGAAGTATGGAGTGCCCAATGAGAATCAAACTCACTATCAATGGTCTTTGAATCTAGCTGGCTAACCATTACACCATTTGAAGTGCCCTAGAATATATGATATAAAGCAGTGGTTCCTAAACTTTTTCAGGTTAACACCTCTTGGCTTTCCAGTGGATTACTTAGGGTCACCCAAGGCAGACAGGATTGGCACCCAGTGGTGTTAGGGCCACAACCCAGCCAAAGGGGTTCTGGTGAAAATCCAAAGGGCGTCTCCATCATCAGGAATCAACGGGTTTTGGCATACTTGTCACTGCGTCTGTGGAAAATCTGCGTCAGACAACAGCATCTCCTACCCCTGACTGGGGGTAAGCATATGGGGTTTGGCGACTTCTTATTAATTTCCTATTCTCTTGTTATTCCTTTCATGAATTCACCATATTTGTTGGATGGAGCCGGCTCAACCAACTAAGGGTGAATGCCGTCACTGAAACACAGAGAAAATAATGGATTCCTAGCGCCCTCCTCATTTACATATGTGAACACACTATTTTTTTTTTTTTTTAAATTGAAAACAAGATTAAACACCAAGATGTTTTTCACAAATAAAACCTAATTTATTAAACCGATTTATTTAGCAGTTTTAGCCGTGTTAGCAATATGGAATGGTAAATCAACATCTCACCAATAACTGTATAAACTGCATACGTGTTCTTTTACCTTAGTATTTATGACATATATTTTGTCATTTAGATTTTGTAAAACTCATTATTGAGGGAGTTCAAAGGAGAGCTACTAAAGTAATGAATGATTTAAAAAAACCTTTTGTATGAAGAAAGACTTAGGAAAATTGACTTACCAAGTTTTGTTTATCGACGTACAAGAAGGGATATGATTGAAGTCTACAAATATACCCATGGATTTTATTCAACGAGCTTTGATCTACTAAACATTGCTCAAAATATTAATACCAGGGGTCATAAATTAACTCATTAAAAAATTTTGTAAAGCAAATGCAAGACAAAATTATTTTAGTAACAGTGGTGAATACATGGAATAAACTACCATCATCAATAGTGAATGTCCCATCTCTAAACTCCTTTAAGGCAAAGTTGGATAATCTGTGGAAAGAGTATAAATATTTTGTGGAATTAAGATGAATGTTTATAAAGAACAACTGACAGGTCTCAGACCTAATATTCTAGCTGAAAAGATATTATCATTATTATATTGTTATTATTATTAAAAACAAGTTATTTATTAACTGCTCCTAATTCCACCCTTTTGCTCCTGCATCACCCTCACCACACCTTAGATCTTTCTATTGCCCCCAGGGGGAGGTCCGCCCCCTTTGGGAACCACTGATATAAAGCATCATACACAAATAAGTACACCTTTACCAAGTTTTTTTTTCTAAACAAAAGATACTGGGATTTTTGTTTTTAGTGAAACATTGTACAATCAAGACTTACAAAATATTATACATTATTTATTACCTAACTTTACAGTATTAAAACTCTATGTCTAAAAAAATAAAATACACCCCTTATATGTATTTACCAACCCCTCCACCATGAACAGGATGTGACGTAAGGTCAATTTTTTCGGCTGAGTTTAACAGGTTTGAATTCAGAGTTTTCTTTCTCCTAGACCAGTTGCCATAGCATGGTTAAAAAGCCCAGTCTACCCTACTATTTAGCCAAAGTTCACATCTTTTCCAAATGGTAATAGTGCTATAATAGCAAGACTAGCTTGCTAAACATTGTATCATGAAGACGTGCCCAAAGTAAGATTTTGATTATTCGGACTATTGTCCTCATCTTTATTGTTATCTGTACAACGTTTTGGCTGATGTGCCCTCCGGCCTTCTTCAGGTATTTCTTGTCGGACTCGGGAGCCTTCTCAAATTTGGGAACCTTCTTGTCGTAATCAGGAGCCATTACTTTGAACCCAACCCTTTATTCAATCCATGGTGATATCCAGTTCTCATTCTGCTAACCATAGGTGAGGTACAGGTGTTAAACTGTTTTAATTATTATTCTATGTTACTGTCCTCCTTGGCCAGGATTGAACCTACAGCCTAGAAATAACTGTCACTTAGAACTGTCTTTAGCCCATGCCTTTATTCACTATGCTATGTGTCCAATTGAATAATTCTAATTATCAAGCCTCATGTAAAAAATAAGAGAAATAATGCCCAAAATAATATTTTTATTAGTGTAATAGCATTAAAATTGCTCTTGCTTAGAGAATAAGGCAATTTCCTGCACAATTTTCAACTTAATAGTGTTAGGTTTGCATTTGCAATTATTTTTCAAGGGAGATAACTATTAAATACTTTCTGCTATTCAGCATTATTCGGACTATTGTCCTCATCTTTATTGTTATCTGTACAACATTTTGGCTGATGTGCCCTTTGGCCTTCTTCAGGTATTTCTTGTCGGACTTGGGAACCTTCTTGTCGTAATCGGGAGCCATCACGGAACTTTGAACTCAACCCTTTATTCAATTCATGGGGGTATCCTGTTCTCATTCCGCTAACCATAGCTGGGGTACAGGTGTCAAGCTGTGTTAATTATTATTCTATGTTACTGTTACCCTTGACCAGGATTGAACCTGCAGTCTAGAGATAACTGTCACTTAGAACTGTTTTTAGCACAACGCCTTTATCCACTACACTATGTCCAGCTGGACATTTCTGCTATTTATTTATTAGCAGTTCTATGAATAATATTTGACTTAGCATTGAACTTAGTAGCCATTAATCTTGGCCTTTAGGTAAGTATTAGTTAATGAAAGTCAATGAAAGATTTTAAAATATATTAAATTCTATAATTTTTAAAGCTTGTAAAAATCTATTTCAAACTGAAAACTGATTCTAAATGTTTTTTTTAAAGATAATATATATAGAAAACAAGGAAAAATAATTATCCACAGACACCGTGTTTTGATGTTTCACGTTTCTTCAGTGTGGCTATACTTAGCAACTGCTTCTAGCCGGGAGCGAAACCCGACTGATTTTTCATCATTCCAGTTCCTTAACCCCCTCGGCCGTCAGCAGCTACCAGTAAGTAGCAGACTTTTAACTGATAAATACATACATGGGTATATATGTTATGATCACTAGAGAACTCAAATCTGTAAATAACAGTCGGTTAATTATTTTTATTGACATTTAGAATTATGACTAGCTCGATTTTTGCCTTCGCCATTAAGTCACCCCCTTTTCATATATATATATATATATATATATATATATATATATGTGTGTGTGTGGAGAAAGGTAGACAAAACATGGGATGTTGTACACAATGGATCTTTATTGATGTCAACGTTATAATGTTTCGGTCTGTTAGACCATCTTCAGGATGAGTTCTTGCTTCAACGGTGAACATTTTCATACTGGAGAGTTAGGAGGTCGTGAATAGGGGAGGGGTGGTCAATTGTTGGTGTTAGCAGGGGTCTTTAAGTTGGTAGTGGAATATATGTATATATATGTGTCATCCACAGATACAGTGTTTCGATGTTTATGTCTCTTCAGTGCGGCTCGAATTTAACAGCTACTTCTAGCCGGGAACAAAACCTGACTGAATTTTCATCTGTCGAGCTCATTACCCTCACGGCTGTTGCCAACTCTCAGTAAGAGACAAACAATTAATTGATACATACTTACGAAGATGTATGTTTACGATAACCAAAGTACTCAAATCTGTAAACAACGGAAGAGTAAATGCCTTACGCTAAACAGTGCAAGTTCAATTAATGTCTCCTCTAGAGTGCTCTACCGGGATATTGGGAGCATATATATGAATCGAAAGACATTGTCCCCCCCTCTCTTATTATCTCAACACTCTGGACTGTCACAACTGACAAATTTTCTTTTGTTCTTGTTTTTTAAACTTATTCAAGGGAAATAATTCTCATAAGTACTGTTGACTTACTTCCCTTTAACCAAAATAAATTTAATGTTATGATGCCATCACTAATCTTTGCTTAGTTCTGGCACATATACCTCTGGGGCAGGTCTGGGTTTATTGCCCGGTGCCTGAAGCACTCCCCCTGAGGGGGAATGTCAACAGGATCAACGCATTTTTTTGCACCTGCCTCCCTTGAGCTTCGGTTCGTGCGTGGTCCCACATTTATAGGGCCTTGTGCCTAACCCGTACATGTGGGTACGTGGTAAATATTCATATACCTCTGGTTGCTTCCAGTATTTGCTGTTTCTAAGAGATCACTCATCAAAGAACTCAACAGGTTAATCATTCTTTAACTTGAGGGATTATGCTAGAACCTGCACTTTCAGCGGGCCTTTACTTGAAGAATTATTTTAGATATTAAAGTAAAGACAATGATGCTGATAGCTTTTTAATTTGGTGCCTCCTGAGATGCATTTGAATGAGTCCCTGGGAAATATAATGGGTCCCAACTAAAGTTTCTTAATAAACTGTAGAGTTTTTAATCTATAAACAACTAATGCTGTCTAACCCTTACCTTGTACCCCATAGCGTATAATTCATTTCCAAGAAAATATTGAAATATATTTACAGTAAGCTGGAAATGGTGGGGGAAGAAAAAACAAAACACTGGAACACTTTAGATTTTTATGCATCAGTGACACAGGATGCGTACTTATCAGCATCTCTTTAAAGGTACAAAATTAATAAATAATTTAATGTAAAGGCATATTCATTTGTTTTATTTCATATCTAAATCGCTTGAATTTACTTTGTCTGTCTCGTGTGTGTATATGTATGTATGTATGCATGTCTGTGTAGACAAATATAAATATGAAAAACAATATTCAGAGGATGTATTCTTTATTGGAAATTTGTCAATGTTTCGGTCTATACAACTATCTTCAGGGTAGTTTAATTATTTTTTTATGTTTTCATTTGAAAAGATAATTTGAAAATGAAATGAAAAATCTTTCTTTCTCCCCCCTCTCCTCTCACTCTTCAACATTAATAATGTTCTATTTCAAACTAAATTCACACCTACCATCAGCTCCCCACTTTACCACACAGATCCATGCTACTCATGTACTAAGTTAGTGAGGGCCAGTATTGAACCTGGAATCTTGTGGTTCAAAGGAGGATGCTCTATCACCTGAGCTAAACTGGCTCCTATCATATGATATATAATAAAGAATGACTTACAATCATGGTAGAATTATTTGGGGTGAACTTACTTATGGTTGATATTGTATTTACAAAGTAAAGTCTGGTTCATAGTTAATTATTTATGGATGATACTGATTTTTATTCTACTTATTTTTACTTTTACTTTTTATGTCTTTTTACTTTTTACCCCACCCTCACCTTTTTTAATTAAAATTTATTTCATTTTTTTAATACATTGTTTTCAAGTTTTGTCATTTTTAGCATGATCTGCAGTGTAGAATTTTAATTTTTGAAAAGGTTTTTTTTGTTTTGTTTTGATTTAGGACTTTTTTTTCTTTTTTTTCTTCTAATGTTTAAAATTTAATTTAAATACAATTAGTTATGATACATGGTTATATTCTGATAGATCAAATTGTAGATATGGCAGCAACATTTTGGGTACACACACACACACACTTTAAACTTTTATCAGAAATTTAGAATTGCAAATTGTCACTTATTTCAAATTTTTTCCCTTAAGAACAGAACTTAAACATATAAAAAAAATCTTTCTTCCTATGAATTTTTTAATTACGATGAAATAAATCACATTAAATAGAGCACATCTTCACAAGGAAAAAAAAACCCCGGCAAAAATGCTTCATTTTCACACATACAGATTTTGATTTATAAAATTCTCCCATTTTAAAGACTGAAATAAATCATTTTTACATGTGATTAAAAAAAAAATCCTTTTTCTTTACAATACAACAAAAATTACGTCTAGTATCAATTCATTTTTTCTGAGTTTTGTTGAATTTATTTAATGTTTTTTGTTTTGTTTTGTTCCAAGTATTTCTATCTGTTTTATTGTATCACAGCATGTGAAAATAATAATAAACAATACAGAAAGAATAAATTTGATTTTTTGGACTGTTGTCCAAATCTTTATCCAAGTATAGTAATGATCTAACCTGGGAAATCATTTTTAATAGTTTGCCAGTTGACAGTTTATCAGAATCTATCTATGTGTGTGTGTGTGTGTGTATATATATATATATATATATATATATATATATATATATATATATATATATAGCCATTCTATTCATTCTGAAGAAATAGAATAGGATTTAAGATTTCTGCTGCACAAGGGAGAGAACTCTTTTTTTTCTCCTTTGAACACATTACATGCCAGATCTATAGAATTATTAAAATCCTCACTGTGTTAGTAGGTATTTAGCTTGCATCCCATGTATGCGGGTGTGATAAAAGTTCTTTTTAATGTTGGACCACCCACGAGCAGAGACTCACGGGATGGTGGGTGCAAAAAATGCGATGATCCTGTCTGCATTCCTCCTCAAGGGGGCACCTTAAGCACTGGGCAATAAACCCAGCCCTGCCCTTTTAAATCAAGGTGGCTGGTGTTGCTGGGGGATGACCCCATGGGATCATGCTTTAATTACTTAACTTGTCCAGAGGCCTAAGCTCACTGGACTACCGGTCTGGGCCAGGAAAGTATGTGTTTGTATATTAAGCTGTAACCTAAAAACCAAAAAAGCATATCTTAGTCAGATTATGACATATTTATCATAGCATTACACTTAAAATTAACTTAGAAAGTAAAGCAATTTCCAGTCCAATTTACAACTGAATTATAATTTTGTGGGGTCTGCATTTGTACTGAATCTCATTTTTATAATAATCTAACTTCTCAATATAACAAATATAGCTATGGAATATTAGAGTTCAGGTAATCTGAACATTAGCTACAAAAATGAGAGTAACTTCCCCTTGTATGTTTCACTTTGAGGAAGCCATTTGTTTTGGTCGACCATTTTCATTTCACCATAAATCTACACTGAAAATACGAATTTGTTCGAATCAATACAACTGCATGTTTTAAAACGAAAATATGATAAAATGTGTTCTTAATTGTGCTTGTACATTATTTGAAATGAACTTAATTGTTATTAAGAACACATTTTATGATATTTTCGTGTTAAAACATGCAGTTGTATTGATTTGAAAAAATTCAAGTATAGTTCTATGTAGAAGTATAGATAGTAATTAGCATTTTGCTATAAAGAAAACATAGTTTTCAATAGAAAATAGAATACATAATGAGAATATTAGTTTTTGAGAAAAGTAATTAAGTCATTACAAAAAAGGTTATTCATTCACAATAAGGAAATAATTAAGAAAAAAAAATTTGTTTTTAATTTAAGAATATTTTTTTTACTCAAGTCAACATTTGAAAGGATAAAGCTATTTGTTTATTTCTAATTAAAGGGAGAAAACTCTACTTTCCTTATTTCATGTGATAGAAAGTATTATTAGAAAATTAACTGAAATAATTTAATTCCCCAAGCTCTGGGTTGAATAATACCACTACTCTTCTTCTACAAGGATGGCTTTGGCATTAAATAACCCATGAAGGTTGATATGCAATTAGATAAATCAACAAAAGAAATAAAAAAATAAAATAACCAATAAGAAGTTGATATGCTGTTTAACAATATATATATTGTTAAACATATATATATATATATATATATATATATATATATATATATAATGAAATGCCAAAATGTAAATCCTGATTATTTTAAGTGTTGCTAATCCACTGAATTCTTATTTCTTATGAGTGTCGTCACCTCAACTAAATAATGGACCCTTCCGTTTTTATTATAAAGAAAGGGGACATGCTTCATAGAAAAAATATAATAAGAAAGAAAGAGAATAGGGGAAAGGTAGGAAAATGGGGTGAGCGCTAATCTGTTTTAATTGAAATGCAAAGAAAGAAAAAAAGAATGAGAGAGAGTTAAATCAAGATTATTATACTTTTTACATATTCAACTATTTTGCGGTGGTGCTGATAGCTTTTTGATTTACTGTATCCTGGGATGCACATATTTGCTTTGAATGAGTCCCCAGGAAAATTAATGGGTCCCAACTAAAGTTTCTTAATAGATTGTAGGGTTTTTATTTATGATCTGTGGAAACAACTAAAGCTGTCTACCTCCTACCTTGTAATCTATCCTGTGTAATTCATTTCTAAGAAACTATTGAAATGTATATACAATTAGCTTGAAATGGTGTGGGGGGGAAGACACTAGGATGCATGGATATGATTTTACTGCATCCTTTTAGATTTTTGTGCGTCAGGGATGCAGGACACATACCTATCAGCATCTCTGATTTTACAATAGTTCTTAAGTAAACATATCAAATGTGATAATTAAATCATCATACTGTAGTATATCTACAGGTCCTGCTAATTTACTTAATTTTGTGATTAGTTTTATGAAACTATCTGGTCTAAGACTTGGTTTTTTTTAATAGGATTGAAGACATTATTTATCAATCAAAACCTCCTCCATTCTAGTTAGAGTTTCTGCTCTAGTCATTTTACCTTGAGATATCCCCAGGGGTTGTCATCATACTGTCATTTGTAAATTTATCTTTTTAACCCCTGTCAAGGTTGACTGGAAGGCAAGAGGGTTGGGGGGGAGGAGCAACAAGAAAAATCTTTTGCTGCCTACTGTCTTGGGGGTGGGTACGGTAGGGTGGGTAGTGGATGGTGGCGACTTGGCCAAGTGTTCACTCACCACTCTCATTTGCGTCAACCATTGTGGAATGTCATTGACAAAACATTTTATCAAAAGATCTGATGATTGGACAGAGCACAAGAATAAAATATGCAGTTACCTCCCCTTGCCTATTAGATGCAGTCTGCTGGGAGATATGTGTGCAGGGTGTTGTAAATGATTTATTTTAAATGAAAATCCTGTTTAGTTTAGATCACTCAAAAAAAAAAAGTAATCCTTAACTTGTTCCTCGTAAATTCCTACCATAAAATAAACTGAACCCACATTTTATGTCCGTGTTTTTGCAATAAATGTTTTATTTTTCTTGTATCCGTTATTATACAATACTGAATATATTTTTATTTATTTTAATATTCACTACAATGTGTATATTCTAAGTTTTTATTTTGTGAGAATGGTTAGTTTTAAAGTGGGGGCTCGTTTTACAATTTAGCCATAAATTGGATCCTCCTTTTATGACCGTAATTTTGTTTTTTTGTCAATTATGATTAAAATCTGACGTTTTGATTTTAGAGTACCAAAGCCAGAAAAAAAAGAAAAGAAATAACAACAACAAAAGGTAATCTTCAACTTTTTACTTGTAAATTCCTACCATAAAATTAGGCTTGGGTATTATTTGAGCCAAGCTTAATTTTATGGTAGGAATTTACGAGTAAAAAGTTGAAGTGTAAAACGAGGGTTCAGTTTATTTTATAGTAGGAATTTACGAGGAACAAGTTGAAGATTACCAAAAAAAATTTCTGTTAGAATGACACATTGTATAATGTCCTATGTATAATTTTATATTGAAATCAATCAGAATAAAGTAAAAGTAACTGATATTTTTTGTGTTCTTATTTAATTTCATCAATCTTTCTAATTCAATGTAATATTTAATCATATTAAAACTTAATCAAGGGCTCATATTTTTGCTAGTAATATTGATAACATTTAGCATTCGAAATCCAATGGGCAACGCCCACACAGGTTCATATCCTGTTCGCAGTGCCATATTGAAGTCAGTCAGTCTACTGTTGGTTTGGACAACAGCAACTAACTAAGCACAACTGAACTAGTGCCCAAGACAGCTGGTACTTATGGAACTCAAGAATAGTCCATTCATGTATTTGGGTGATTCCATTCCTTGAGTCCTGATTGGCTGCTTGGTTTCTATGATGTTATGAGGCTTTGTAAATTCCTGGTATTCTGCAGTAGGATTGCAACAAGATTAGATCTGTATTGAGTTACGGCTACTTGTTACCTTGTCTTAGTAATTGGAACTTAGTATGATTATTCTATACATTCATAATAAATGATTTAATTAAATGTAAATCCTGCTTAGTTAAGATCCCTTTAAAAAAAAATCTTCTGTTAGAATGACATGACTTCCCACTAGATCACCAAAGTTAAGCAGCAATGAGCCTCTTCAATACTTAGATGGGTGACCATTTAAGCAACAGCAGGTACTGTAAGTAAACCGAATATCAAAATGACTTGATTTGGCATTAAATGACCGAAATGGGTTGATAGGCTGTAAAATCAAAAAAACAAACAAACAAATGACATATCTCTATAAATGCTTTAACAGCATTGCAGTGGGAGGTGTTGTAAAATGTGATATTTACCATGTATCCCATGTATTTACGGGTCAGGTACAAGACCCTATTAATGTGGGACTACCTATGAATGAAGCTCATGGGAGGCGAGTGCAAAAAATATGTTGATCCCGTCAGCATTCACCCTCAAGGGGGTGCCTCAAGCACCGGGCAATAAACCCAGCCCTACCCTTGGTGTTGCTTAGGGGGATAGCCCCTTGGGATTAACGCTGTTAATTTTATCAGTTTTCTTTTTCCTAGACTGGTTGCCTAGCCAAGGTTAAAGAACTACAGGTCCCCCACCTGAGGGCAGGACAGGTGCTGAATGTGTCATACTGATCTCAGCTTGAAGTTTATGTTGAGTCGGATAGGTAGGGTCTGATAATCATGTCAGATAAGATATTAAGACCGGGTTAGCTCAGTAGGTAGAGCGTTCGGCTACAAACCACAAGGTTCCTAGTTTGATACCGGCCCTCGCCAACTCAGCGTATGAGTAGCACAGTGATCTGTGTGGTGAAGTAAGGAGCTTTACTTACTTATTGTGCTCAGGTGCACCACAACTCATCAAAGTCTCATGTCTAGTACATAGAATAATGAATAGTGTACAGTAATAATATATATGTATGTGTACACGTGCGTGCATATGTGTGTGGAGGGGGTAATCAGGTATAGTGTTGGCAGATTACAGGAGGCATGGAGGCTTTGAAAGATGCAGTGTTTCGGCAGCTCCAACGGATGCAGGCAGTTTATTCCATGCCTCGGCAACTTTGAGCGTGAAAAAATGTTTCTGAAAGTCATGTGAGCTATGCTGTTTTCTGACTTAGATCTTAGTAGACTGTACATTACAGTAGACTATGCATGCTATAGTTGTTAGCCCTCCCCCATGCCTTACCCTGTGGTGTTAGTGCAAAGTAAACAGTGTAAAACTAATTTAAAACTATTAAAAATTTTCATCCATTTTATTTTGTCTATTTTTCATATAATCTATATTTACTATTTAAGGGCCGGGTTAGCTTAGTCGGTAGAGCGTTCGGCTAGAAACCACAAGGTTCCTAGTTTGATACTGACCTACACCAATTCAGTGTAGGAGTAGCACAGGAATCTGTGCGGTAAAGTAAGGAGCTGATGGTAGGTGTGGCACTCCATTTCAGACGCAAAAACAATCTCCTTGGTCCAGCGCTAGTGAAAAGGGGATAGACTCCCTCGCTGATTGGCTTTCTCCATCTCTCTCTCCATCTCTCTCTTTCTCCATCTCTCTTTCTCCATCTCTCTCTTTCTCCATCTCTCTCTTTCTCTCATCTCTCTATCTCTCCATCTCTCTCTTCTCCATCTCTCATCTCTCATCTCTTCTCTTTCTCCATCTCTCTATCTCTCCATCTCTTCTCCATCTCTCTATCTCTCCATCTCTTTCTCCATCTCTCTATCTCTCCATCTCTTCTCCATCTCTCTATCTCTCCATCTCTTTCTCCATCTATCTATCTCTACATCTCTTTCTCATCTCTCTATCTCTATCTCTCTTTCTCCATCTCTCTATCTCTATCTCTCTCCTCTATCTCTCTCTTCTCTCCATCTATCTATCTATCTATCTCTCTCTTTCTCCATCTATCTATCTCATCTCTCTTTCTCCTATCTATCTCTATCGCTCTTTCTCCATCTATCTATCTCTATCGCTCTTTCTCCATCTATCTATCTCTATCGCTCTTTCTCCATCTATCTATCTCTATCGCTCTTTCTCCATCTATCTATCTCTATCGCTCTTTCTCCATCTATCTATCTCTATCTCTTTCTCCATCTATTATCTCTATCTCTTCTCCTCTATCTCTCTATCTCCATCTCTATCTATCGCTCTTTCTCCATCTATCTATCTCTATCGCTCATCTATCTATCTCTATCGCTCTTTTCATCTATCTATCTCTATCGCTCTTTCTCCTATCTATCTATCTCTATCGCTCTTTCTCTCTATCTATCTATCCTCTATCGCTCTTTCTCCATCTATCTATCTCTATCGCTCTTTCTCCATCTATCTATCTCTATCGCTCTTCTCCATCTATCTATCTCTATCGCTCTCTATCATCCATCTATCTATCTCTATCGCTCTTTCTCCATCTATCTATCTCTATCGCTCTTTCTCCATCTATCTATCTCTATCGCTCTTTCTCCATCTATCTATCTCTATCGTCTATCTATCTCTATCGCTCTCATCTATCTATCTCTATCGCTCTTTCTCCATCTATCTATCCTATCGCTCTTTCTCCATCTATCTATCTCTATCGCTCTTTCTCCATCTATCTATCTCTATCGCTCCTCTTCTCCATCTATATCTATTCTCTATCGCTCTTTCTCCATCTATCTATCTCTATCGCTCTTTCTCCATCTATCTATCTCTATCGCTCTTTCTCCATCTATCTATCTCTATCGCTCTTTCTCCATCTATCTATCTTCTATCGCTCTATCCTCTTCTCCATCTATCTATCTCTATCGCTCTTCTCCATCTATCTATCTCTATCGCTCTTTCTCTCATCTATCTATCTATCTCTATCGCTCTTTTCTCCATCTATCTATCTCTATCGCTCATCTATCTCTTATCGCTCTTTCTCCATCTATCTCTCTATCGCTCTTTCTCCTCATCTATCTCTATCGCTCTTTCTCCATCTCTATCTCTCTCATCTCTCTATCTATCTCTATCTCTATCTATCTCTATCGCTCTTTCTCCTCTATCTATCTCTATCGCTCTCTCTATCTATCTCTCTCTTTCTCCATCTATCTATCTCTATCCTCTTTCTCATCTATCTATCTCTATCGTCTTTCTCCATCTATCTATCTCTATCGCTCTTTCTCCATCTATCTATCTCTATCGCTCTTTCTCCATCTATCTATCTCTATCGCTCTTTCTCCATCTATCTATCTCTATCGCTCTTTCGCTATCGCTCTTCTCCATCTATCTATCTCTAATCGCTCTTTCTCCATCTATCTATCTCTATCGCTCTTTTCTCCATCTATCTATCTCTATCGCTCTTTCTCCATCTATCTATCTATCGTTTTCTATCTATCTATCTATCGTCTATCTCTTCTCCATCTATCTATCTCTATCGCTCTTTCTCCATCTATCTATCTCTATCGCTCTTCTCATCTATCTATCTTCTATCGCTCTTTCTCCCTATCTATCTCTCTATCGCTCTCCATCTATCTATCTCTATCGTCTTTCTCCATCTATCTATCTCTATCGCTCTCTTCTCCATCTATCTATCTCTATCGCTCTTTCTCCATCTATCTATTCTCTATCGCTCTTTCTCCATCTATCTATCTCTATCGCTCTTTCTCCATCTATCTATCTCTATCGCTCTTTCTCCATCTATCTATCTCTATCTCCATCTATCTATCTCTATCGCTCTTTCTCCATCTATCTATCTCTATCATCTCATCTATCTATCTCTATCGCTCTTCTCCATCTATCTATCTCTATCGCTCTTCTCCATCTCTATCTCTATCGCTCTTTCTCCATCTATCTATCTCTATCGCTCTTTCTCCATCTATCTATCTCTATCGCTCTTTCTCCATCAATCTATCTCTATCGCTCTCTCCATCATCTCTCTTTCTCCATCTATCTATCTCTATCGCTCTTTCTCCATCTATCTATCTCTATCGCCTTCTCCATTCTATCTATCTCTATCGCTCTTTCTCCATCTATCTATCTCTATCTATCTATCTCTATCGCTCCTTTCTCCATCTCTATCGCTCTTTCTCCATCTATCTATCTCTATCGCTCTTTCTCTCATCTATCTATCTATCTCTATCGCTCTTTCTCCATCTATCTATCTCTATCGCTCTTTCTCCATCTATCTATCTCTATCGCTCTTTCTCCATCTATCTATCTCTATCGCTCTTCTCCATCTATCTATCTCTATCGCTCTTTCTCCATCTTCTATCTCTATACGCTCTTTCTCCATCTATCTATCTCTATCGCTCTTTCTCCATCTATCTATCTCTATCGCTCTTTCTCCATCTATCTATCTCTATCTCTCTATCTATCTATCTCTCGCTCTTCTCCATCTATCTATCTCTATCGCTCTTTCTCCATCTACTATCCTATCGCTCTTTCTCCATCTTCTCTCTATCGCTCTTTCTCCATCTATCTATCTCTATCGCTCTTTCTCCATCTATTCTATTCTATCGCTCTTTCTCCATCATCTATCTCATCGCTCTTTCTCCATCCTCTATCTATCTCTATCGCTCTTTCTCCATCCATCTATCTCTCTATCGTATCTATCTCTTTCTCCATCTATCTATCTCTATCGCTCTCTTTCTCTCATCTCATCTATCTCTCTATCTCTCTATCTCCATTCCATCTATCTCCTCTATCTCTCTATCTCCATCTATCTCTCTATCTCTCATCTCTCATCTATCTATCTCTCTATCTCTCTATCTCCATCTATCTATCTCTCTATCTCTCTATCCCATCTATCTATCTCTTATCTCTCTATCTCTCTATCTATCTCTCTATCTCTCATCTCTCTATCTATCTCTCTATCTCTCTATCTCCATCTATCTATCTCTCTATCTCTCTTATCTCCTATCTATCTATCTCTAATCTCTCTATCTCCATCTATCTATCTCTCTATCTCTCTATCTCCTCTATCTATCTCTTTACTCTCTATCTCCATCTATCTATCTCTCTATCTCTCTCTATCTCCATCTTCTATCTCTCTCTATCTCTCTATCTCCATTCTTCTATCTCTCTCATCTCTTCTATCTATCTATCTATCTCTCTCTCTATTCTCCTATCTATCTATCTCTCTATCTCTCTATCTCCATCTAATCTATCTCTTCATCTATCTATCTATCTCTCTCCATCTATCTTCTCTCTATCTTCTCTATCTCTCTATCTCTCTCTCTATCTCCTCTATCTCTATATCTCTCTATCTCTCTATCTCTCTATCTCTATCTCTCTATCTCTCTATCTCTCTATCTCTATATCTCTCTCTCTCTATCTCCATCTATCTCCTCTATCTTCCATCTATCTCTCTATCTCCATCTATCTCTCTATCTCATCTATCTATCTCTCTATCTCCATCTATCTCTCCTATTCTCCATCTATCTCTCTCTATCTCCATCTATCTATCTCTCTTTCTCCATCTATCTCTTCTTTCTCCATCTATCTCTCTTTCTCTTATCTCTCTCTTTCTCATCTCTTCTCTCTCTTTCTCTCTCTCTCTTTCTCCATCTATCTCCTCTTTCTCTATCTCTCTCTTCTCCATCTATCTCTCTTTTCTCTATCTCTCTCTTCTCTCTCTTCTCTATCTCTCTCTCTTCTCTCTTTCTCTCCCTCTCTCCATCTATCTCTCTATCTCTCTCTTTCTCCATCTCTCTCTCTATCTCTATCTCTCTCCATCTATCTCTCTATCTCTCTCTCTCTCCATCTATCTCCTATCTCTCTCTTCTCCATCTATCTCTCTATCTCTCTCTCCTCTCCATCTCTCTCCATCTCTCTCTCTTTCTCTCTTTCTCCATCTATCTCTCTCTCTTTCTCCATCTATCTCTCTCTCTTTCTCCATCTATCTCTCTCTTTCTCCATCTCTCTCTCTTTCTCATCTCTCTCTCTTTCTCCATCTATCCTCTCTTTCTCCATCTTTCTCATCTATCTCTCCGTCTCTCTCTCTCTCTATCTCTTTCTCCATCTCTCTCTCTCTCTCTCTCTCTCTCTCTCTCTCTTTCTCCATCTCTCTCTTTCTCCATCTCTCTCTCTCTTTCTCCATCTCTCTCTCTCTCTTGCTCACCACTCTTAAAGAGAAGCAAATTCTTGATATGCTGTTGAACATATAAACCTGAATCAAACCTTTAAAATTCTTTCTCCTTCCTAAATAGAAGCATCAATATCATCATGGACAGCTTTTACAACAGCAACCCCCACATGTTTATCGGTCGTCTCATTTACCTTAAAACTGTTGCCTAGGTAAAGGTTTTAAGTGAATCACAAAGTCATTTAGATTTTTCGGTATTTGCTTAGCACACAGCGAAACCTGTCTTGTTTTCTATCGTCTGGCAAGTCTCACCCTCGTAATTCTCTCTCTCTCTCTCTCGTCGTGTCTTCTGCTTGCCAGAATCATATTTCATAAGATGCTCAAATATTTCTCTTCTTAACCCAACAAAAACTTTCATTTGCACACCCTCAATCTTACTGTACTCTCACAGCCGGCGAGAAGGCTTAATCTATTTTCTTGGCCAAATGTTTGCGCATGTAACCACACCCTGTTACCCTGTGACTATATATAGTGCTTCATCACTTTGATTTCTAAAACTGTTGGTTTGTGCTCCCCCCCCCCCTCATTGTTTGTCTATCTAAAAAGAATATTAATTGTTTGCTTTTTTACACAATGAATGTCTTGCTTTATAATTCTTTGATTCTTGAGATTAGTATGACTTGTGATAAAATCTAACTATTCATTAAAACATCACATGCATGTCTGCATGTGTTATTATTACTACACTTATTATTATTATGCTTTTCATACAGAAAATCTTTTTATCTCTATGTAACATCCTGTGTTATCTCCCTTGTTCTACTTCTTATCGTTAAATCTTTACTATAAGTAACTGGATGATGTCTATCATTACATATTTTAAGGACGGTTGTTAGGGCTATGACCGCCAAATTTTCTGCACTTGTTAATGGAACCCCAGGGCATATTGTTAGTCTAGGACTTTTTGAAAAATTCCCAAACCTAAAGATTTAATTGAATGTAAAAAATGTAATGTTAAAACAACAGCCTTTGTTGGGTTAGTGTCATGGGAAATGGACTCATCAACCCAAGTTCAAATCCTAGACGAAGCTGCAGTTCACATAGCACTAATACCCTTAGGAAAGGTATGAATCCAACTACTCTCCCTCCAGCTATGGGTAAATAGTATGGCAGACTGGGCTCTTTAACCTTGGTTAGGCAACCAGTTTAGGAGATAATTCTGAATTCAAACCTGTTAAACTCTGCTTGGGTGGTCACTACTAGAATAGACTCAGTCCTAATTAGTGATCTATTTCATTAATTTTAGCCTCATCTTGTGTTCATCAGATTGCCTAAACTAAATCTATCTTTTTCTTTAATCATATAAAGTAGCTGAAACTTTCCTTGCAGAGACCCCCCCCCAAAAAAAAAACAAAAAAAAAAAAACACTTAAAGTTTGAGCTTTTCTTCCATTACATCTTTCACAGACTTTTTTTCCTTGCTTGCTACTGGGACCATTTTTTTAAAAAATTTTTAATTTTATTTTTTTTAATAGGACCATATTTTTAGCATAGCAATTTTTGGAAATTCATAAACTGGTGGTTCGATGAAAATAAAAAAAAATAAAAAAGATCATATTTGAATGCTGTCTCTGTTTAATTATTAACATCCTGTTGAGAATTTCATTCCTATAAGGATTTATCAAAAAATGGCCTTTTCATTTAAAGTCACCGAGTTATTTCCCTTAAATCAAAGACTTCTAAATATGTTCAATATTACATATAAACAAAGGATATCTTTTAGGGCAGATTAGGAAAATGAATGTGACGAGATGGTATAGAACAATTAAGAGTTAATCTTTTACTCGTGTCACATTTCAAGTTGAAAATTTATTCCAAGTTTCTCATCTTTTCATTCAGCAAAATATAGTCATAATATAAAGTAAACATAAATAAAATAAACATTTGATCCATGTTTGCATCTATATTAATAATTGAAGGCACATGTGTTATAAACTGTCACTGGACCCGACAAAGAACACTGAACACATGTATATATAAAAATATGAAGTTATATTTTTATTCTTCGATTGTGTGTAGACTGAGAGTCGTTTGTAGATGATGCACATACATAGGAGCCTTCAGGAGTTCTGACTGTGAGCGATCTCAATCTCGATCTGCTCAACCCAGATTTCTATGGGATTTTTATTATTCTTTAACTCAACAGGATCATGCCTCTTTGATCGTGACACTTATGCAGTTTTCCTGTAGACACACCTCCTCGCCCACGCAGCTTGTTTTTATTGGTTATGGGCTACACCTACACATTTTCTGTGCCTATGTAGTGTCAATTTCCGGGTGTTAAAGGTCAGTTCAATACGTTATCCTGTTTTTGTTTTTCAGGCCAAATTTTGACACCCATGTATTTCCTGCACCCATGCACCAATCATCTGCACCTGGTTCCTGGGTGCAAACTCATTGACCAGGCAATATATTATACATGGTGTAATGGTTATCATCGTAGGAAATGGACACGGCAAGACGTGTTTAAATCGTGGACAAGACTGTTTGCCTTTCACATAGTGCTGATACACTTGGGAAAAGTAGGACTCCCCCTATTTTCCCTCCAACTATGTGTAAATAGTAGTAGACTGGGCTATTCAACTTTGGTATGGTAACCTGTCTAGGAGAAGGAAGAAATTGATCATGTGTCACATCCTACTTATGTGGAGGGGTTGGTAAATGTAAGGGCACTTCATGTGGTGTAATAGTTAGCAAGCTAGATTTGCAGACCATTGTTAGTCGATTCTCATTGGGCGCCCCATACTTCTGGCCTTGTGTCACATCTAAGCTGCGCTTAGTAAATAACTATATATTGATATATAAGAAAAGTTAATTGTTTGTCCTCAATAGCTGACCAAACAGTTTGATGACAAGCCACCAAATTTGGTGTGCATACTAATTAGACCCAGATTGGTAATCTGAACATTAACTACATAAATGAGAGTAACCTGCCCCCGTTTATTTCACTTTGAGGAAGCCATATGTTTTGGTTGGCCCATTTCACCATAAATTACACTGAAAATATGAATTTGTTTGAATCAATACAACTGCATGTTTTAACATGAAAATATAATAAAATGTGTTCTTAATAACAATTAAGTTCATTTCAAATAATGCGCAAGCACAATTAAGAACACATTTTATGATATTTTCATGTTAAAACATGCAGTTGTATTGAATTTAAAAATTCGTATTTTCAGTGTAGATTTACGGTGAAATGAAAATTGCTGACCAAAACACATGGCTTCCTCAAAGTGAAATAAAGGATAGGTCACTCTTATTTATGTAGCTAATGTTGAGATTACCCTCAGATTTTAACATTAAAAATAGATAAATAAAAAAATGTGAGGCAGTCTCTCACAATAATAATTAGGAAGTCAGGTTGCTCAAAGACATAACTAATCCAACAAAATTTAAATTTTTAAACTCAGGAGGAGGGGAACCTATTTATCTTATAAAAATAATTATCAACATTTAAACGTTACTGAACAAGTTCAACCTGTAGAATATATACTCAGGTGATATAGACTACTAGTACTTATACCTTGCCTAACTCAATAATACTAGTAGAACTGTATTATCAAATATAATAATAATAAATGTCAAATATATCAAATGTAAATATTATAATGATGAATACCAATTATAGTTGGTGCACTTGGAATGGTCCCCAATTATAGTTGGTGCACTTGGAATGGTCCCCAAAAGTTTAGGAAACAGACTAGAGGAACTGAAAATCTGAGGAAGAAAGGAGACCATCCAAGCAACAGCATTGTTAAAAACTGCTAGAATACTCAGAAGAGTCCTGAGAGGTCACTCAGACTCCAGTGAAAACCATCTGCTTACACTGGTGTGAAAAACTCACAAAAAGTGAAACAATGATAATATTAGTAATAATAATAATAATACACCCAAGATCCAAATACATAACATATAAAAACAAACAAAACAAAAGAATCAAGGAATTGAACTTCTCGTCGGTTTTGCTATTGGAATGAGGAGCATTCTATAGCCTGCTCACTTTATGATGAGTTTCCGTTACTTATCAAGTAACTTTCTTCTTCACCCAAGATCACACTGCAGAGATGCTGATAGGTACGCATCCTGCGTCCCTGATGCAGTAAAATCTTATTAATGCTTCCCAGTGTTTTTCTTTTTTCTTCCCTGACCATTTCAAGTTAACTGTAAATACATTTCAATAGTTTCTTAGAAATTAATTACACAGGATAGGTTACAAGGTAGGAGTTAGATAGCTTTAGTTGTTTCCACAGATCATAAATAAAAACCCTACAATCTATTATGAAACTTTAGTTAGGACCCATAAATTTTCCCAGGGACTCATTCAAAACAAATATGTGCATCCCAGGACACACTCAATCAAAAAGCTATCAGCATCACTGCACTGTATGGTGAACTTTCCATTGGCCATTACAACAGTGGAGCACCAAAGAAGCACTACAAGGACAGCTTGAAAAAAATCCATTGGTGCCTGTCCTATTGCTAATGGTTGACTTTAGGTGAGAACCGTGACACCTAGTGACTCACCACTAATCATATTGTTTCCTTATGAAAATATCCACAAGACACAGGAAAAACAACAACAAAATGCAGTCAAACCCTGATGGTAATCTTGAACTTTAAGTGACTAAATTCCTACCATGAAATTGTACTTGTGCATTATTTGAAATGAACATAATTATTATTAAGACATTTTATGATATTTTGAAGTTAAAAACGTGCATGAAAATGGAATTGAAAAGCGTTGTTTTCTTTGTGAAAATTACATTGAATCAAAGATGGCTGAAATTGTTTAAAAGTTTCTTCTCGGAAAAAGAATAAAGTTTTTTTCGATCCTAAACTGGCACCTCATCAGGCATATCTGGCTTGTCTGGTGAGGTAGATGTATGGACACCCAGCAGCACTAAAAATGAACTGTCAAAGGGTGGATGAGCCCAGAGTAGCCAATGGCCATCCACACTGAGTAGTGATTGGGAATACTACTGACAAAATCTCCAATACAACCTGGCACTAGGGTGCAAGCGCTAGGGCTTCCAAGGAGGCCCGCCTCTCATGAAGTGACTCAATACTACCCGAGACAGCAACTAGGCAGTCCAATACAACCTGGCATTAGGGTGCAAGCACTAGGGCTTCCAGGGAGGCCCGCCTCTCATGAAGTGACTCAATACTACCCGAGCTAGGCAGTCCAATACAACCTGGCACTAGGGCTTCCAATACTACCTGAAACAGCCCCTTGCAGCAGCTAGGCAGTCCAGTTGTCTCAGACTTTCTCCTGCCACTGGACCAACTGCTGGACTGCTAAGACAGTGCAGCCTCTTTCCACTTAAAATATCTCATACATAAGTTTCACTCCATGTTGACTTCATGAAGTGAGGAGTCTGCGATGGATTTCTATAAGCAAAGTAAGCATTATATGACCCTATTGGCTTTTTGTTGTTAAATCATTGCACTATTTTGTTGTAAGTCGTCGAGGGAGTCTATCCCCTTTTCATGCGCGCTAGACCAAGGAGATTGGTGGAGCACCACATCTACCATCAGCTCCTCACTTTACCACGCAGATCCCTGTGCTACTCCAAGGAGATTGTTTTGGCGTCTGAGGTGGAGTACCACACCTACCATCAACTCCTCATTTTACTGCACAGGTCCCTGTGCTACTAATATGCTGAGTGGGCGAGAGCCGGTATCGAACCCAGAACCTTGTGGTTCCTAGTCCGGCACTCTACCGACTGAGCTATACTGAGACATTACATTTTATTATGCCATACATAGAAATGAACAATGAATGGAACGTTAATTTTTTTCAGAATACAAGTGTCAAAAAGTGCTGAGTTTGAAGCTGTATTTACCAAAATAGAAAAGAAGTTATTTTTTTTTCAGAATACAAAGTATATGCAGACCCACCCCCAAAAAAATTATTGATAAGAAGAAATGGATAAATATATACTAAGGCGTCCCATCGCTGTTTGATGATTAGTAGGCTAGTCCCACAGATCTATTATTACTGAATAGCAAGTTCAATCCTCTTCAGATGCCCCATACTTGTAACCTTGTGTCACATCCTGCCTGTGGTGAATGGGTTGGGTAAATACCTACTATAAAATGATATAAAGCAGACATTACAAATTTGCATAAAGTTAGGTACAATGTCTTGTTTATTGATATTGCATAAATTAAAATAAAATCTGTTCTCGCTTTTAAATTGGTGCATAGACGCATATCTTATTATAATGGAGATTGTGTGTTTTTCTGTCTGTAACCGAAACTATATCACTATTCAAGTAACAATTCCCTTAGTTATTTACGTCACATTCTACATGATTTTATTTTTATTTAAACCTCAATTATTAATAAAATTGTTTTACATTAATAATACTGTTTGTAATATCTACATACTAATAACATACAATTGTATTTATATATACAACAAAATAGCAGTTTACAGTGTGAATGGGAAGGCTAATTTGCATATTGATATTAAAAATGTGATTTTAATAAATATGTGCTTAGTATTATTGATTTCTAATTGTTTGGTTTTATCTTATTGAATATAAGCAAAAATCTCTTCAATAAATCTTAAAAGAAATTCCTTAACAAGAAGAAATAACTGTAATATTATTCTTTACTTACTATTTTAACTAAACAGTTTAATTAGGAAAATTTACCAGTCAAAGATGGGAGTAACGGAAAATGATGGAAGAGTTAGTTTCAAAGTTGTTCTATTTTTCAATCATACCCCCTCTGTTCAAAATCTTTTTATCTACATTCTTATTCAGTTTCATTAGCCTTTCTAATTTAATATGATATTTTATTTAATTAAAATACTTGCACCCGGAGGGTGCATATATTTGCTAGTATTTAAAATGCAAACCTGATTGCCATCTGTTTGTCTATTTTAGAAGCGTCTCTAAACAATATCTCATCAAGACCTTTTGGTATTCTATTCCAGCACCTTGTGCACCTCATCAAATAAAATAGCTTTCTTTATATTTTCTTGGCTGTAGATGGTAGAGAGAGAGAGAGACAGTAGTTGCTGTGTGGTGTGTACTAGGCTCCTCATTGTAAGCCATCAGGTCTCTCAGGTTTTTGTTTTCATATCCTTGTTGTGTGGAAGTGTGGAGGACAGACAGGTGAGGGCCGGGATCAGGAAGACGGAAAACCAGGAATGCAAAAGATATATATATATACATTATGCAACCGATTCTATCGCTCTTACGAGGGGAAGAAAAAAAAAGACAACAATAAATAAACAATACACACTTTTGGGGGAGCATTTAATGCAATAAGATAACTTTGCCACATCCCACCCCGCTGCCTCTGACTCCCTCCAATTCAAATCAAGCAGTAGTTAGTGCCACAGGAGGCAGGTAGTTGTGGTTCCTCGAAAAAAAAAAAAACTCTCAGACTACCACACATCTCTATCAGGGGGTGTCGGAGGAGGGGGACATACTTGGTTGGTATTAGTAGCAACAAAGTAGCAAGTGAGGGTAAGCCTGGCAGCCAATGCTGCTGTTGTTGTGGCATCATTTCTGCTGTTTGGACAGACCCTTTTCTTCTCCTTCTCCTAGCTGAATGTAGACACTTGTGTGACTGTCATTTCACCCCAGACACTAAACCACGTATGTGGAACTTTGTGGTCCATTTCTAACTCGGGCAGCCTCTGCCACAGTTGACAAAGATCAAAACAATGGATCTAACGACATTCGAACCGTTTTTTCCCAGCCAGAACAAGATGGGGATTTTCGATAGAAAGAGTGGTAGCATGTTCATGGACTACAAATTCACTAAGTCGTTGAGTTTGCATAACCTGAAGGACTACCAGCTTCAGTCGAGATCCTCGTTATTTGTAAGGAGACAACATAGCTCGGACTTTTCCTCTTACCGTAGATCTCGATCTTCCAGCTCTTGTGGCGATCCATTTCCTTTTTACAGACCCCTACCCGATTTCAGATCTGCACTGGAAGACAGATTTACAAATGAAGAAAGTAGGTAACAATATATATATATATATATATATATATATATATATATATATATATCCTAATTATTTCGTTTTTCTCACTTATCTTTTTTTCTCCCTTTATACAGTCTCGTATTTGCTTTAGATTTTTTACTTTCTTCTTTTTTACTTTCTTTTTGTTTGATTTGTACACTGATTTTTTTTTCTTGTCACAAGAATTTTTTTTTGCATAATCGAGTCTAAAATTTACCATTTTGTGCATTTTTAAGCATTAAAAAATCTTTCTTGAAAAATAATTTATATGGTTTCAAGTATTCTTATCAATAATAATTGTTCTTATGATAAGTATTCTTATCTAATAATAATTTGCACCCTCCACCCTTGTATTTGGTAATTTAAAAAAGTACAGTTGATAATACCTAAAATGCAAGAACTAACTTACATTATGAAGTCCAATTTTCCACTATCATAAATAACAATTTACTACCTCGCATCCTCTTTCTCATATATGTGAATATATATGCATGCATGCATGCATATACACACATATAGACACAGACATAAATCACACACACACACACACACACACATATATATATATGCACACACACACATATATATATATATATGCACACACACGTAGACATATATATGTACACACACACATATATGTACACATAGACACACATATATATATGTACACGTACACACACACACGCACACACACATATATATGTACACACACACACACACATCTATATTTACATACACATACACACACAAATTAGTAATTTACTAAGCTTAGTTTAGTTGTGGCACAAGGCCATAAGTATGGAGCACCTAGTGAGAATCAAACTCATTAACAATGGTCTGCTAATATAGCTTTCTAACCCTTACACCATGTGAGGTGTCCACAACTGGACAACAGCTGATTTAATGAAAGTGAATCTGAGTAACTGTCTTCATTCTAAGTCAGATAATGAGTGTGGAGGTGTGTGGAGTAATGGTTATCATCGTAGGAAATGGACATGACGAGACGAGTTTAAATCCTGGATGAGGCTGTTTGCAATACACATAGTGCTAATACCCTTCGGAAAGGTATGAATCCAACTATTCTCCCTCCATCTATGGGTAAATAGTAGGGCAAACTGGGTTCTTTAACCTTGGTTATGCAACCAGTCTAGGAGAAAGAAAACACTGAATTCAAACCTATTAAACTCCACTTATGAAATTGAACCTGTGTCACTTGTGCAGAGGAGTTGGTGTATGTATATATATATATATATATATATATATATATATATATATAAGGTAGCATGCAATGTTAGGGCTGCATTTTTACCCCTCCCCCTGTTTTAGATTGATATCATGACACAATGTTAGTTGCAAATCAATATTCAATAATCCCAATTATCTACCCATAGCTCAATGGATGACCTAATGGGTCATGTTTTGTCTAATGTGTGTGTGTGTGTGTGTATGTATATATATATATATATATATATATATATATATATATATATAATCTTATTATAATGGAGATTGTGTGTTTGTTTGTCTGTAACCGAAACGATATTACTACTCAAGTCGCAATTCCCTAAGTTATTGACATCACATTCTCAATGATTTTATTTTTATTTAAACCTCAATTATTGATAAAATTGTTTTACATTATTTATACTATTGACCATATCAACATACTGACAACATGCAATTATATTTATATATAAAACAAAATAGCGGTTTACAGTGTGAACGGGAAGGCTAATTTGCATATTGATATTAAAAATGTGATTTTAATAAATATGTGCTTAGTATTATTGATTTCTAATTGTTTGGTTTTATTTTAATGAATGTAAGCAAAAATCTCTTCAATGAATCTTAAATGAAATCCATTAACAAGAAAAAATAACTGTCATTTTATTCTTTACTTCCTCTTTTAACTAAATACTTAAATTAGAAAAAATAACAATGAAAGACGAGAGTGATGGAAGAATAAGTTTCAATTGTTCTATTTTTCGATTATACCCCCTCTGTTTCAAATCTTTTTATCTGCATTTTTATTTAGTTTCATTCGCCTATCTAATTTAATACAATATTTTATTACATTAAAACTTAAATACTTGCACTCAGAGGGTGCATATATTTTCTAGTATATATAAAGGGAATGACTTACTGGTAAAAAATATTGGGTTGGTCTTAATATTTGGTTGGTAAAAGTGTTACTCGGATAAGTCAGCATTATAACAAATATAAAGTGCTCAATACTTAGGTAGAGCGGATTTAGTATTCTGTACACACTATAATACTATATATATGGCTGATGCCCTATAAATATGAATGTTTTCTACATTTATAGGGCATCAACCATTCATCTAATAATATCAATTACACAATATATGTAGAAAATGTGTGTGTATGTATGTATGTATATATATATATATATATATATATATATATATATATATATATATAATTTTATTTCTAAACTGACAGTGTGAAAAAAAAAAATCTCCAGTTTGTAAATAAAGAAATACATTTCTTTATTTACAAACTGCACTATTTGTTTTTTGTTTTTTTTTCACACTGTCAGTTTAGAAATAAAAATCAAATAACTCTGGACTATTAGTCAGAATTATCCCGATGAGCTATTAGGTGAAACCTAGGTCGGTAGTTTCTGACTTTTTAGGTGCTTATATATATATATATATATATATATATATATATATATATATATAAAAGATTCTGTATGTATATTTGTTTGCACAATGAGAAAGAGCAAATCCTTTTTATAAAGGAAATTTGTTGGAAAGCTGCAAAGACCAAAGTTCAATAAAATCTACACACTATTTTTGTACAAAAAGGGGATGAAAAAAATTTTTACTCCTCATTTTCCATAACACCTTAATAAAAAATTCAATGAGGTTATAAATCAATGATATATCAAAAAATTAATTTAAAAAATGAATAGAAAAATAAAACAAATTAATAAAAGATTAAACATAATAAAAAGCAAATAAAAGAAAAAATATAAACAAAATAATACTATGAAAAAAAAAGTATGAAATAATTTAAAAAGAAGAATATGTATAAAAAAAGGAAAGATAATAAGACAAATATATAGAAAAAAGATTTTTTATTAATCTATATATCATCATCATGTTGCGCTAGTAGCACGGATATCCATGACAATCTCTCGCCAACCATCCCTATCACTCATTGACTCCGGGAGGTACTCCGAACAGCATGCTGCATCCGCACATAGCTGGTCTATGTAGGTCTTTGCTGGATGGCCCGCACTAGTATGCCCATATGCCAGTTTCTACAGAAGGACGTCACTTATTAGCTCATCCTTACTTCTCCAGCAGTGTCCGGTGTGTCTTGTTAGCCTTACTCGGATGGTTTGTGTAACAGGGGTCAGGTGGCTGTATAGCTGTTTTCTTGTGGGATGTTGCTTCCACGATTTGTTCAAGATCACATGCAGCATCCTTGTGCAGCTCCCATCCAGTCTATTTTCCAGGCGCCTCGTTAAGTTCCAAGTGGTGCAGCCATACAACAGCACCGACACCACCACGACCTGGAAGAATTGTCGCTTCAACTTGTCAGGGAATTCTGATGTATTTTTAACTTTTTAAATCCCAGGCAATGCTAGGTAGCTCTACTAGCTTAGAATATGTCACTCAAGGGATGATGTTAAAGTAAATATAATATTACCCTATACCAGTTCTTTAAAAACAAGGGTTTTCAAACTGCTTTCTTTTTTCCCTGATGGACCCATTTGACTTGTAACTTATATGTGCACCCCTACCCCCAGCTGTTGTTATAAAAATACATCTTCTACTGTTTACATCTAACTTAAAATATACATGAATATCCATTTATATGCCTCATATGCAGTGATGCTGATGACTTTTTGTTGTAGTGTGTCCTGGGATGCACATATGTGCTTTGAATGAGTCCCTGGGAAAATTTATGGGTCCCAACTAAAGTTCCTTGATAAATTGAAGTGTTTTTATTTATGATCTGGGGAAACAACTAAAACCTGTATAACTCCTACCTTGTAACCTATCCTGTGTAATTCATTTTTAAGAAACTATTGAAATGTATTTACAGTTAGCTTGAAATGGTGAGGGAAGAAAAAAAACAACAAAACACTGGGACACATTGATAAGATTTTACTGCATCCTTTTAGATTTTTAAGTGAAGTTTCTTAATAAATTGTAGGGTTTTTATTTATGATCTGGGGAAACAACTAAAGCCATCTAACTCCTACCTTGTAACCTATCCTGTGTAATTCATTTCTGAGAAACTATTGAAATGTATTTACAGTTAACTTGAAATAAAAAAAGAAAAACACTGGGACGCGCGGATATGATTTTACTGTGTCCTTTTAGATTTTTGTTCATCAGGGACACAGGATGTGTACCTATCAGCATCTCTGGTATAGATATAATAATAAAAATAATTAAATTTACTGCATATAGTGCTCAGGTGCACCACAACTCATCAAAGGTTCATGTATAGTACATAGAATAATAATGTAATATCAAGAAAATGAATAGCGTACAATAATAATATACATGTATTGTGTGTGTCTGTGTGTATGCGCAGATATGCATTGATCTACAAAGGTATGAACATTAGAGTTGTGTAGTTTGGAAATTTTGGTTTAATTTTCTCCCTTGGTTTCCGGTTTAGTATTTTTTCTAAGGAAACCATTCTCTCGTGTAATGACTATTAGATATTTAGGGGAACCAATTTTCAGACATCACATATTTTTTCTCTGTCCCCACCCCCATACTTGAAAACATTCTTACCAAAGTGTCATATCTCCTGTAATTACTTTTTATTTATTTATTTTAAAAAATTTCTTTTGTAAACAAATAAATTTCATATTTATTTCCCCCACAAAATAGTCAATTAAATGTTTTTATCATATTTTTGTTCAATGTTTTCCTCTCAAAATAGTACAAAATTGGCAAAATCTACTTCTATTAAAATCTGGACGTCATTTTCAGCCCTATTTCCTTGAATATGGTAATTCAGTAGTAATAGCACTGCACCGAATGGTTTCAGTTTCATTAAAAGAATCTGTGTGGTTTCTGGTGGGCAGATGAAGATGGAAAAAATAATTTTTTTCCACTTAAACCGCCCATCTCTTATGCACATACAGATATGCATCTTGTGAACCACAAATTAACATGGATATAAGCAATCTTTTAAAAACCAGGTGAAATATTTGTATAGGTTATATCAGACGCAAAACTCCGTTGGGTCTTTCAGCTGAATTTTTCCACTAATAAAGTAACACTCGCTCGTCAGTCGACTCAAAAACTTAAGTCCACCCGTTCTTCTCTCCACTGTAAAAGAAAATCGTCAAAGGGGCTCAAACACTTTGCTTCTCACTTTTCTTATGCGAATAATAATCTCACCCAATCAAATGCGATCTACAATATTCAGGACGTTGCACCGTGACTGCCCGTCTTTGTAGTAAAATGGATTAGAGTTTACGTCGGACTTGATGCCACCTATATATGCCGCACGCAACTTGTCTTTTTGAATGACAAAGACGAGCTGACTCATCCACGATAGCTGGCTGTTCGCGATGCTGGTCATTTCCGCTACATAGGTATCAAAATTGCAGGACTTGCATTCAAAACCTTAATTTTGTTTTGATTTAACAGTTTTCATTGGTTGGTTGGTTGGTTTTGTGGCATGTCTGTTATTTTGCAACTATTCTTAATACAAATAATTTGCACACAGTGATTAGCAAGAAACTGATAGACTTTATGTCTTCGCTATCCTTACTTGTATATATAATTATCATGCTTATCTCCCTTGTTATTTTTTTGTGTAATAATAACTGATGATGCTATTCCCATTGCATATACATAATAATAATGATATACATAATAGTATAATGATATATATAATAATGCACATAATAATGATGATATACATAATGATATAAATGATGATGATGATGATATAAATGATTATGATGATGAATGATGATATAAATGATTATGATGATATACATAATGATATAAATGATTATGATGATATACATAATGATATAAATGATGATGATGATGATGACATACATAATGATATAAATGATGATTATGATGATATACATAATGATATAAATGATGATGATGATGATAAAACTAGAAAACAAAAATGGGAAGAAAAACAATTATACGAACACTTCAAACGACAAAATCGGAGAGGTTGCACATGAAAAGACTTGGACATGGTTAAGAAGAGGAAACCTCAAAAGAGAAACTGAATCACTAATAATTGCTGCACAAAATAATGCCATAAGGACAAATTATATCAAAGCGAAAATTGATAAAACCCAACAAAACAGTAAATGTAGACTATGCGATGACAGAGATGAGACTGTAAACCATGTACTAAGCGAATATAGCAAACTAGTACAACGGGAATACAAAACTAGGCACGACTGGGTTGGGAAGGTGATCCACTGGGAATTATGCAAAAAATTAAATTTTGACCATACAATAAAATGGTATATGCATAAACCAGAATCTGTTCTCGAGAATGAAATGCATAAAATTCTCTGGGACTTCGAAATAAAGATGGATCAACTTATCCCAGCAAGGAGACCAGACCTAGTGTAGTGTTGATTAAACAAAAAAGAAAGAACTTGTCAACTGGTGGATTTTGCAGTTCCAGCAGATCACAAGGTGAAGATGAAGGAAAACAAAAAAATGGACAAATAACTGGACCCTGCCAGAGAACTCTAAAAGCTATGGAATATGAAGGTCAAAGTGATACCAATTGTAGTTGGTGCACTTGGAACGGTCCCAAAAAGAATGGAAAATCTGGAAATCAGAGGAAGAATTGAGACCATCCAGAATATTGCATTTGCTGCAATCTGCCAGAATACTCAGAAGAGTCCTGGAGACCTGAGTAAACTTGTTGTCACTCAGACTCCAGGGAAATACCATCAGCTATGCCAGTGTGAAAAACATATAATAATTTCTTCTGTCTAATAGACATATTATGAAAATATTGCAAAAGAATTAAGAAAATTTAAATAATAAAATTAAATAGTATTTTTCTGAATTTTTTAAATGAGGCTTGATAATTAGTATTATTTGTATTATTCGGACTATTGTCCTCATCTTCATTGTTATCTGTACTATGTTTCATCCGATGTGCCCTCCGGTCTTCTTCAGGTATTTCTTCTTGAACTCGGGAACCTTCTCGGACTCAGGAACCTTCTTGTCGTAATCAGGAGCCATCACGGAACTTTGAACCTAACCATTTATTCAGTCCATGGGGGTATCCTGTTCTCATTCCGCTAACCATAGCTGGGGTACAGGTGTTAAGCTGTGTTCATTATTATTCTATGTTACTGCTGCCCCTGACACATAGCCTAGTGGATAAAGGAGTTAGGTTAAGACAGTTTTAAGTGACAGTTATCTCCAGACTGCAGGTTCAATCCTGGTCAGGGGCAATAGTAACATAGAATAATAATTCAGGGTTTTCCATTCTCCTAAACTGGTTGCCTACCCATGGTTAAAGAGCCTAGTCTGCCCTACTATTTACCCATAGCTGGAGAGAGAATAGTTGGATTTATAACTTTCCCAAGGATATTAGCGCTATGTGAAATGTAATCAGCCTCATCCTGAATTTGAACTCATCTCAACATGTCCATTTCCTACGATGGTAACCATTACACCACATGCATCCTCATATATACACCCTTGATTATTGTTCTTGATCCTCTCTGTTCTTCACATAGGTATGCGTCATGCATCCCTGATGCACAAAAATCTAAAAGGACGCAGTAAAATCATATCCATGCATCCCAGTGTTTTTTTTTTTCTTCCCTCGCCATTTAGAGCTAACTGTAAATATGTTTCAATAGTTTCTTAGAAATGAATTACACAGGATAGGTTACAAGGTAGATGTTGGACTGGTTTAGTTGGGACCCATAAATTTTCTCATCCAAAGCAAATATGTACATCTCAGAAGCACTAAATCAAAAAGCTATCAGCATCACTGAGAAATACCAACTCAAATAAGTTTCGACTAAAAATGGTTCTGTCCTTTTCTTTTCTTTTTTAATATTCATATATCTATTTTTAATGACAGAACGCCTTGTTGGTGAGTTTTAGAATATGCTGGCTGTATCCCCTTCAGAAAGGTACCCCCCACCCAGTTATGACACTAGACTATATCTGATGGCAAAGCTCTAGTTCTGGAGATCAGAAGAGTGTGGAATTACCCATTCATTGCCATTACTCCCAGGTCCACTTTGACCTGGAGTGGTAATACCTGTTAGGGACTCATCTATTGGATCAAATAGATCTGTTATAAAAATTGTTTTTCACTGGAAACAACTATACAAAAACTGTAAATATGAACATACAATGAACGTGATTCCCTAACTTTTAAGCATAAAATAACCATAGACTAGTTGAGATACCATTAAGATCAATCAATCTAATGTTAGAATGCCAGACATTAAATATACCAAAAAAATTTATTTTATTTCCATATTATATTCTCTTGTATATCTATTTACCAACCCCTCCTCATGAGCAAATGTGAGTTTTCCTCCTTCTAGATTAGTTGCCATATCAAGGTTTAAGAGCCCAATCTGCCCTACTATTTACCCATAGCTGGAGGGAGATTAGTTGGATTCATAACTTTCCTGAGGGTATTAACGTTGGTGAAATGCAAACGGCTACGTCCAGGATTTGAACTCTGGTCGTCTTGACTATTTCCTATATAATAATAATAACCATTAAATGACAGGTGCCTCCAGTCTCTTGTGTATAATATAAGTGGTAAATTTCTTTCTTTAGTTAAGTCCCTAGTAAACCAGTTTTAATGATAATTATATTATTGCGTACAGTGCTCAGGTGCATTACAACTCATCAAATGGCTGAAATGTTGTGTATATATAAAGATGAGAACAACACCCCGAAAAATCAAAAAATACAAATTATCATGCCTCATCACAAAAGTAACTTTATACACACACACACACACACACACACACACACACAAGTCATCCATAGACACGTGTTTCGAAGTTTACGTCTCATCAGTGCAGCTTAACTTTTTTAACAGCTACCTCTAGCCGGGAGCAAAACCCGACAGAATTTTTGTCTGTCAAGCTCCTTACCCTTACGGCCATCGGTGACTGTCAGTCAGGGGTGAACAATTAATTGATACATACTTCAGGATGTATGTTTTTACAATCACCAGATAACTCAAGTCTGTAAAGAATAGGCGAGTAAATGTTTTTATGCTAAACGGTCAAAGTTCAACTAATGTCTCCCCTACATTGCTCTACCATAAATATTGGGAGCATATATGGTGATTGCCGCTTCTTGACAGAATAAGGCCATTTCTACAAGTAGTTCGGTTGTGAGCATGCAGGTGGCCTATGGATCCGGCTTGTTTTATGTACCCTGTCACACATAAGAAACCCTCGACATACAGGCCCTGCCACACAGGTCAGACTTCAATGTAGGAAATGTTTCCATGGCGTCCGTCATATGTCGCTTCAGGTGGAGGGCTTACCTTACCTCAAACTTCTTGCAGCTACCGTCGGCCTGTCTTTTCATGAGGGGTGTATCGCGCCCACCTCCTTCTGTCAATTGGTCCTTATAGCTGCAACCGACTTCCGCAAGGGCATTGATGTCGGCCCATATCGAGATGCTCCCCTTTCACGATGCCAGTTTGAAGTTTCCAGACATTCCAGGTCGCTATTCTTAGCCTTATTTTGTGTTTTAGTATTTTCTTGTTTTCGCCCAGCTTATGTAGACATCTGTCGAAGCACTGGTTTCTGGCCAGCTTAATAGCTGAATCGGCATTTGTTTAGGTCAGGTTTTCTAGATACTTCCCAAATGGCTGGGTGAACAGTGTTAACCAAGGGTCTGCTCATTCATCTACAACCTCAACGAGGCACATTGCTGTTCCATCAGCAAGGTGGTGACATCAAGTAGGTCACGAGTCACGCCGTATGCAGGTTCATATCTGCGTGCTTCCAGTCCGTCAGGCCTGCACACCTCACCATTCTGCTATCACTGAGACTTGTAGAAATATCTGCACGTTTTTTGTTTTACATGTTATGCGCTTGTGCGACACGCATCGCATGCTCTCCTTCCCCGAAGTCAAGTATCAGTGACAAGCCGAGGCAGGATGACTGAGAGACTTTGGGGAATGCAGGTGGATGATCTGACGAGATCTACGGGTCCACCACACCGAGGGAAAAAAGTCCAAGTTTTAACTTAGTATAAGTCCACAGGTACCATTTTAAATTAGAAAATACAAACTGTAAGCAAATTCCACTTAATGCTTTTCAAAGACACTAGTGTTAGGTCTATTAGCAGTAAATAGGGTAAAACGATATAAACATGAGTTAATGTCTACAGTGACACTGGAGTTACGCCGTGAATAAAGTGTGTTAGTCAACAATAAAAAGCTAGGCATAACATTCGATATATTAGGTCTTTCTTATAAAGAAATAATTAAAACAACAACTTATCTCAAAATAATTTTCGTCTTTGACCAATTCACTTGTTGACTTGCTAATGGATAAGCATGTATTTTTATCTATTTTTTTTTCTTTTTTTTGCCGCGAGATGGCCGAGAAGGTGGTGGTGGGGGGGTCAGGGAACTCGTAGTCATTTAAAAACAGAATTAAATGTATTTTCTTTTTTAACATATTCCTGTGAATAAAGTGTGTTAGAGTCAACAATAAAAAGCTAGGCATAACATTCGATATATTAGGTCTTTCTTATAAAGAAATAATTAAAACAACAACTTATCTCAAAATAATTTTCGTCTTTGACCAATTCACTTGTTGACTTGCTAATGGATAAGCATATATATATATATATATATATATATATATATATATATTACTCATTCATAATAAGTCCAGTTGGCTACTATAAACAAAGGGTTACAAAATGACAGGTACATGTATAGTATATAGAATTATGTACAAATGTCAGGAAAATGAACAGTGTATAGTCATGATATATATGTGTGCATGTGTATGGGGGGAGGTTATCAAGTATTATGATCATCATGTCGTGCCAGCAGCATGGATATCCATGACAATCTCTCGCCAACCCTCCCTATTATTCATTGCTCCTATGTCAGTGTATGTCTTTGCTGGTTGGGACACGCTGGCATGCCCATGTGATGGCTTCCACAGAAGAATGTCACTTATGAGTTCGTCCTTGCTTTTCCAGCAGTGTCCAACGTGTCTCGTTCGCCTTACACAGATGGTTTGTGTGATATGGGGCAGGTGGCCGTACAGCTGTTTTTCTCGTGGCGTTTTGTTTCCATGTCTTGTTTAAGACTGCACGCAGCATTCTTGTGCAGCTACCATCTAGTTTATTCTCCAGTCGTTTCATTAGGGTCCAGGTGGTTCAGCCATACAATCAAGTATAGTGTTGTCGATTTACAGGAAGCATGGAGGTTTTGAAGGATGCAGTGTCTCTGCAGCTAAAAACTGATGCAGGTAGTTTGTTCCATGATTTAGTAATGCTAAGCATGGAAAAATGTTTCCGAAAGTCATGGGAGCTGTGCTGTTTTCTGACTTAGTAGGCATGCCATGCTTATGTTAGACTTGTGCAGTGATGCTGATAGCTTTTTGATTTAGTGCATCCTGGGACACACATATTTGCTTTGAATGAGTCCCTGGGAAAATTTATGGGTCCCAACTAAAGCTGTCTAACTCCTACCTTGTGACCTATCCTGTGTAATTCATTTCTAATAAACTATTGAAATGCATTTACAGTTAGTTTGAAATAGTGTGGGAAGAAAAAAGAAAAACACTGGGACACATGGATATGATTTTACTGCATCTCTTTAAATTTTTGTGCGTCAGGGACGCAAGATGCGTACCTATCAGTATCTCTGCTCATGGAAATCAAAAAGGTGCTCAAGGTTGCTGTTGGCAAGATGGTTAATGACCTTGTGGTTGTTTACCAAGTCAGTTGCCAGACATTGGAGTTTCATGTAACTGAAAACCTTAATATAGTAACATGACATTTTGACAAAATTGGTTCTATAAAATCTTGAAATTAGAATTGATATTAAACGTATTGCATCAGTATGCAGGATGCATACCTATCAGCATCTCTGTGTATACATAATAAACGTTCTTGCTAAGAAAAATGCGGAGTCACTTGAAACACACCGTGCACTGGGCCAATCTATAATTGTAAGTCCCTTCATCTAAACAGCATGGTATATCAGTTGGAGATCAGCCATTTTCATTCTCTAGTGATCAGGGTTCTAATCCTAGTGTTGGCAGTGACACTTCATATATGATAATTGCCCTTATGGCAAGCCCCAACCCCTTTTTATCATATGGGTGCTAGAAGGCGGTGGCTGCGGGTCTACATGTCCTGGGAATGACATTAAACTCAATCTGATGGTGAGGTTCCAGTTTTGGAGGTTTGGGGAATGTGGAGCACCCCTTCATCACCATTGCTCCCTGGTCCACTCTGACCCGGAGTGGTAGTAACTGTTAGGGTCCCATCTATGGGTTAAATAGAAAAATGTATTTATAAAAAAATTGTATTATCCATTAAGAATTGATTTATTTCAAAACTTTATCGGCATTAAATGACCCACTGAGGTTGATATGCCATAAAACAAACCAAACCAAACCTAGTGTTGACAGTGACACTTCATATATGATAATTTTTTGAAATCTGTATTATTTGGCTGTTTTTGCTGCCTATTTGAAGTGGGAGGGTCAATTGAATTTACCTACATATACAATTTATCTACAAGAAATTTAATAGGGTTAGGGTTAATATATGAAGGTTAGTAGCCTTGATTTCTTCTAAACCAATTAGTTTATCAAATATGTTTAGACCAACAACAACAAAAAATTAAGACACCTGAGCTTAATCTTTCTTTCAATGGTTTCTTCCCTTCGTCTATAATCATTGCTCCCTTTTTTTATGTTTAACTCTTAAAGTCCTATACCACCTCATTCCACCCGGCCAGAAGTCTCATTCGTTTTCCCAATCCACTCCAAACGATAGCCTTTGTTTAAATGTAATATTAAACATATTTTGAAGTCTTTGATTTAAAGGGAATAACAGGTAACATTAGATGCAAAGGTCATTTTTAGCCATTTTTTAATACATCCTTATAGGAATGCTCTGGACTTAAAAAATTCTCAACAGGATGTTAAGAGTTAACTCTTAACACCCTGTTGAGAATTTTTAAAGTGTTTTCTTAAAATTCTGTAATATAAATAATAAACTTGATCTTTAACCTATAAACTTATCCTTGAAAGCAATTCCCAATCCATTTAGCTACAAACAACTGCAGACAAAAAACATAATAAATTTAACCATCCCTCACTATTTACCGCTCGGCATGAAATAACTCTAGATGGTTGACATGCCGTTAAAATCAATCAATCATTAAAATTCTATCAACCAGATGAGTATGTTTTTTTTTTTTTTTTGTTTTTTTTTGGTGTGGTTTAATGGTTAGCAGACCATTGTCATTGGGCACCCCATACTTATGGCCTTGTGTCACCCCTAAGCTAAGCTTAGTAAATAAAATTAGCAGAGTGGCCTATTGTCGGTATCAGCTGGACAGCGAAGGATTCTATACCCTTTTCTCTAGGACTAGACCAGGGAGATTTTTTGCTGATGTTGAGTGCCACACCTACCGTCAGCTCTCCATTTTTACTGCATGGATCAGATTATCTGATCTGTGCTACTCATATGCTGAGTTGTTGGGGACCAGTATCGAACCAGGAACCTTGCGATTCTGAGCTAGACTTAGTGAAAAAAAACTATATTAGAATAAATCAATAGATAAATTAAATCACCCCCTCCCTTTACAATGAACATATACCTTTTTCTTTTTTCTTTTTTTTTTAAAAAGTCTATTAGAGCGTTCATCTAGAAACCACAAGGTTCCTAGTTTGATACGGCCCTCGCCAACTCAGTGTATGAGTAGCACAGGGATCTGTGCGGTAAAGTAAGGAGCTGATGGTAGGTGTGGCGCCCCACCTCAGACACAAAAAACAATCTCCTTGGTCTAGCACTAGTGAAAAAGGGATAGACTCCCTCACTGATTGGCTGATATCAACTTTAGGCCACCCCGATGACTTTTTAGTAAATATATCTCTGAGTGCAAGTATTTAAGTTTTAATGTAATAAGATATTATATTAAATTAGAAAGGCTAATGAAACTAAATAAGAATACAGATAAAAACTTTTGAAACAGAGGGAGGTATAATCAAAAATTAGAACAACTGAAACTTACTCTTCCATCACTCCTGCTTTCATTGCTGAATTTTCCTAATTTAACTATTTAATTAGATTAGGAAGTAAAGAATAAAATTATGGTTATTTCTTCTTGTTAATGGATTTCTTTTAAGATTTATTGAAGAGATTTTTGCTCATATTCATTAAGATAAAACCAAACAATTAGAAATCAATAATACTAAGCGCATATTTATTAAAATCAAATTTTTAATATCAATATGCAAATTAGCCTTCCCGTTCACACTGTAAACAGATATTACTTACAAATTTAAAACAATAACTAATGTAATACTAAAGGTGTGAGTATACTAACTTAATCTTGGTCCTTCCAGACCTGCAAAAGCAATGATTACTAGTCTTGATGGTGACTGACCTTGCTGGTGTGTGGTACATGTCCTGTCTAAACCCATTCACCAAGATATAAACAAACATTCAGACTCTTAACTCTTAGGACCACAAAATGAAATAAAAACCAGGTTTTTGTTTATAACATTGTTAATTTTTTCTTGTAAGGCATACATGTTACTTAAGTGTTCATGACTTGATAGATTTAAAAAAAAAAACAAAAGTAAAAATATCTGCTTAGTTCTAATGACACCTGGCTACCCTCTAACACTCCCTTTTCCTCAGCATCCCCTTGTAATGCTGACCCACCCTTGGGTGGGGGTCCAGTGGATTCGGCCTTGGTCCTTATAAACTCACATTGTTGATCCCAGGGGACCATCCCCCAAGACAACACCTGCCCCCTTGATTTAAAGGGGTAGGGCTGAGTTTATTGCCCAGTGCCTGAGGCGCCCCCTTGAGGGGTAATGCTGATGGGATCAATGCATTTTTTGTACCTGCTACTCATGTGTCACGGCTCGTGAGTGGTCCCACATTAATAGGGCCTTGTGCCTAACCCGTACATGTGGGGTACGTGGTAAATATCATCCCCTTGTAATGGGAAAAGTGTGCTGGGTATAATACTAAACTGGATTTGGTGATGAGATTGCAGTTCTCAGGAGTATGGGGTAATTGATATTGCTTGCAAATTATTGGTATTAGATGGGAATTCTTGAAATCATTGTAAAAGTAGGAAGCGCGTGGTGCGATGGTTAAAGACATGGGAAATGGACTCTTCGTCTCGTGTTCAAATCCTGGATGTGATAATTGCATTTCATTTTGCGCTAATACGCTTGGGAAAGGTATAAATCCTACTCTCCCTCCAGCTATGGATAAATAGTAGGGCAGACTGGGCTCTTTAATCTTGGTAAGCAACCAGTCTAGGAGAAGGAAAATATTTGAAACAATATATGCAAACAAATGATTGTAGATAAAAGTTCAATTTAAAAGTTATTACAATCAAACATTTACAAAGAATCAAATTTCAGCATTAAATAACCCATAAGGAATTGATATGCTGTTAAACAAATAAACCAAAACTCTTGCAGAGGGAAAAGGTGTTGCTTACTTTGGAAATGATAATAATGCTTAGGTGTGTGTGTGTGTGGAGGAGTTCATGGAGGGGATTAGCACTTTTACACAAATAATATCCCATGGCCTTGTGTCGACATTGGAGTAAATGAATTCAAACTTCAATTGTGCTATTATGTTCAATTTCAAACTAAGACGCTTGAAAAAAGTATGAACCCCCCCTCCTCATCTCCCCAGCTATGGGTTAAATAATACCACTACAAGGATGGCTTTGGCATTAAATAAACCATGAAGGTTGGTTTGCCATTAAACAAAGAAACCAAACTATACATCTTTTAACAGTACCATGTACAGAGATACTGATAGTACGTGTCCTGTGTCTCTGACGCACAAAAATCTAAAAGGACACAGTAAAATCATATCCATGTGTCCTAGTGTTTTTCTTTTTTCTTCCCTCATCATTTGAGCTAACTGTAAATACATTTCTTCTTGTCATATTCCCTCATAATTTCAAGCTAACTGTAAATACATTTCAATAGTTTCTTAGAAATGAATTACACAGGATAGGATACAAGGTAGGAGTTAGATGGCTTTAGTTATTTCCTCAGATCATAAATAAAAACCCTACAATCTATTTAGAAACTTTAGTTGGGACCTATAAATGTTCCTGGGGACACATTCAAAGCAAATATGTGCGTCCCAGGATGCACTGCAATAAAAGGTATCAGCATCACTGCATTATTATTTCCTCAGATCATAAATAAAAAAATGCCACAATTTAAGAAACTTTAGTTGGGACCCATAGGAGTTAGACGGTTTAGTTTGGACCCATAAATTTTCCTGGGGACTCATTCAAAGCAAATATGTGCGTCCCAAGAAGCACTAAATCAAAAAGCTATCAGCATCACTGCATGTAGGTTCAGTTACATATATATGAGGAAGAGAGAGAGGAAGAGTACCATGTAGGTAGTTTTATATATGTGTACCATGTAGGTTAGATTTGACAACCATGGCTGCTAACATACTTAAGAATGGAATTTGTTCTCTCAAAATTAGAGTAGGTGGAACTCTTTAGATTGCAGTACTCCTGCTGTAATATTGATTGCACTACTCCTGACTGGACAATTATAGAACTTTATCTGGAACCAAGGGATAATAACTTTTTTTTTACTCTTTTTCTCTCCAAGTACATGTAGCATCTAATGCAAACATTTTTTTTTTTTATGGTATTCTTGGGTTATGAGCAAGATGATAAAGCAAACATTTGCTGATATAGTTCAGTGGTGAAAATATCAGAATGATGATGATGAGAGGTGATATTTATTGCTACACATTTGTCTGGTGGATAAAAAAACTATAGTAAAAATCTTCTATGTAGTCAAGTATATTATTTGTCTGTATTTTGGAGATGAGGCTTGATGTGAATAATTTTGATGTTTCAGACTGTTCTCCTCATCCTTATTGTGGTATGTATAAACACAACGTTCAGACAACTGTATCCTTAGGCCTTGTTCAGGGGTTCTTTGTTTACCAGGGTCACTAAACTATGGCCCATGTGCCGAATCCGGCCTGCTAAGGCATTTTATCAGGCCCACCGACAGTATTTGAATGTTGTATTTTATTGATGTTTTGAAAATGAATATGTTAGTTAAATTTGGTTTTG
The DNA here is from genome assembly GCA_023376005.1 of Doryteuthis pealeii. Taxonomy (NCBI): domain Eukaryota; kingdom Metazoa; phylum Mollusca; class Cephalopoda; order Myopsida; family Loliginidae; genus Doryteuthis; species Doryteuthis pealeii. The sequence continues at coordinate 45,417,093 of CM042157.1, read as the reverse complement.
TACATCTTACGCTACTCATCCATGAATATAACATGGAAAGATAATTTTTTTTTACATTTTTTTCTCAGAGCTTTCATTCTGGTTAGCAAGTATTGAACACAATAATAATATGGCCCATATTCGTTATTTTTTTCAATTATCCGGCCTACTATGAAAAAAGTTTGGTGATCCCTGCCTTAGACTAAAGTCATCATCAGACTATAACCCTGAGGTCAAGTGTGGTTTCGGAGCTTTAATATCATTACCACTAATTCAGGGCGCCTCTAGTAGCATAAACGTACCAGACGTATTGACAGAAATGTGATAAATATGTTGGCCAGATCTAAATTTATAGTAAATTTTATTAAATATAGATATAATGTGTTTATACATACCACAATAAAGATGAGGACAACAGTCCGAAACATCAACAGTAGTCAAGTATAGTTTTAAATATACAATTGTATATAGATCCAGATCTCACTTGTCAAAAGTTTTAAAATAGTAGATTTTTTAATTAATCAGAATCTGTCAGAATTTTGTCAAAACTTATAAAACCATTTTTTTAGTTAACTTAGGACACACACACACACACACACGCACATCCTTTTATAATGGAGATTGTGTGTTTGTCTGTCTGTAGCCGAAACAATATCACTACTAAAGTCAAAATTTCCTTAGTTATTTACGTCACATTCTCCATGATTTTATTTTTATTTAAACCTCAATTCTTAATAAAATACTGTTGATTATATCTACATACTAATAACATGAAATTGTATTTATATATATATATACAACAAAATATCTGTTTACAGTGTGAACGGGAAGGCTAATTTGCATATTGATATTAAAAATTTGATTTTAATAAATATGCGCTTAGTATTATTGATTTCTAATTGTTTGGTTTTATCTTAATGAATATGAGCAAAAATCTCTTCAATAAATCTTAAAAGAAATCCATTAACAAGAAGAAATAACCATAATTTTATTCTTTACTTCCTAATTTAATTAAATAGTTAAATTAGGAAAATTCAGAGATATATTTACTAAAAAGTCATCGGGGGTGGCCTAAAGTTGGTATCAGCCAGACAGCGAGGGAGTCTATCCCCTTTACACTAGCGCTAGACCAAGGAGATTATTTTAGCGTCTGAGGTGGAGCACCACACCTACCATCAGCTCCTTACTTTACCGCATAGATCCCTGTGCTACTCATACGCTGAGTTGGTGAGGGCTGGTATTGAACCCAGAACCTTATGATTCTAGTCGAACGCTGTACTGACTGAGTTAACCCGGCCCTGATCTAATTATTGTCTGTTATGTGAATATGGTAAACTCCTCAGATGGGTATTCTACAAATAGTACCTAACAGGTACTACCACTCCAGGTCAGAGTGGACCAGGGAGCAATGGTGATGAAGGGGTGCTCCACATTTTCCAGACCTGGAACCTCACCATCAGATAGTTTAACATCATACCCAGGACATGAAGACCCACAGCCACCACCTTCTAGCACCCATATGATAAAAAGGGCTTGGGGTTACCATAAGGGCAATAGGGTTGGGGTAATCATATAGGTGCTAGGGCTTGACATGGCCAGCAGATTGATCGGAGGGGGTCTCTCCGACCGCCTGTCTAGCCTAAGTAAGGATCTAAGTAACATCCTGCTTGTGGCAGAGGGGTTGGGTAAATTCATACTTTACTTCATATTCTTTCCATTTAAAAAAAATTAAAAAAAAAATTTTTTTTTTCACTCCATATCATCATAATTCTTTGCTAAGTTGGGGCCAATTTGTCTTTGTTAAGGATGAATCCTAGTTTTAAAGAAGAAAAAAAGTTTTCTTTATGTATTCTTATTTTGGTTGTTATAGTCACAATGCAGAGATGCTGATAGGTATGCGTTCTGCATCTCTGATGCACAAAAATCTAAAAGGATGCATTAAAATCATATCCATGTATCCCAGTGTTTTTCTTTTTTCTTCCCTCATCATTTCAAGCTAACTGTAAATACATTTCAATTGTTTCTTAGAAATGAATTACACAGGATAGGTTACAAGGTAGGAGTTAGATGGCTTTAGTTGTTTTCCCAGATCATAAATAAAAACCCTACAATCTATTTAGAAACTTTAGTTGGGACCCATAAATTTTCCAAAGCAAATATGTGCATCCCAGAACGCACTACAATAAAAAGCTATCTGCATCACTGCCATAGCTGAGGTTTATGACTGAAGAGGCGTTGATATCCACACAAAAATCATCTCCCTGGAACTTTTTTTTTTTTTTTTTTTTTTGGCTATGTTCCTCATAGAAACACTGGTGCCGTTATAGTATGTGGCTTAGCTTTTCGATTCTGTTATAGTATGTGGCCTACCTGGTTTAAACGTGTCCTACCTCAGTAAGAGTATATTTATAGATATAAGTAGTCGGCAATTTATTGAAACTAATTATTTTTCACGTATATTCAATTTCAAGAAATGCAATTCAGTCATAAGCTGTATATAGTAATTAAGAATAATTAAAAAAGAATTTATCCATAATTTACATGAATCAGAGATCTATATAATTCTAAGATATTCTAAAATTCTGAAATAGGGTTAGGAGTTATTATTATAACCTTATAATATGCTTTTTATGGTAGGCCACATACTATAAGAGAGACATGATTTCGTAGGCCTATTCAAAAGGTAGGCCACATACTATAATGGTACCGAAACACCTGTACAATAATTGCACTAATTTTGGCATATTAGCATTGAAGATACTTATTTCTGCACCACTTTACCATCAAGAATGTCATAGTTTTTGTTTCTTTTTAATCACCTGTTCATCTTTCCACCTGTCAGCTTTTCTGAAATGGATGATTGTATTTTTTTTTTTTTTCTTCATTGATTGAGTCTTTTGGCTTTTATAATTATTCCTTTTCTCTCACCGCTTGGTGGCAGTATTTTATTTTATTTCTTTTGATATAATCTCTTTTTCTTAATTAAAAGAACTATCAAAAGTATGCACCCCCTGGGAACAATTATTTAAGTTTTAATGCAATAAGGTATTAGATTAAATTAGAAAGACTAACGAAACTAAATAAGAACAAATATAAAAATATTACACATATTTAATGTTATGTTAAAGAAGAAGTCTTTTTACATGTTTTCTTCATATTTATTTCATTCTTTATTTATAATTCAAAATCATTAAAAAAATTTTTTAAAAACACTGAGATTCTTCGACGCCATGCGGCCTTAATTTAGAGGCAAAATAGGAAAATTATAACCCCCCCTCTAAAATCGGAACGGAAAGGTCTAGCACAAAATAATTTTGCACACTTTCCAAACTCGTGAAGGGGAACATTTGTGGCAAATTTAAAGTAATTCGGTGTCAGTGAGTGTAATGCCCTGGTGAACTGACATGGAATGACCCCATGGTATTTTTCCTTTATTTGTAGTGAGGTCAAAATCAAGGATGGTATGTTTTGGTTGGTTAAATAAGTGTTCAGAGATGCTGATAGGTACGCGTCCTCTGTCCCGGATGCAGTAAAATCATATCCATGCATCCCAGTCTTTTTTTTCTTCCCCCACCATTTCAAGCTAACTGTAAATACATTTCAATAGTTTCTTGGAAACGAATTACACTGTATGGGATACAAGGTAGGGGTTAGACAGCTTTTGTTCTTCATAGATAAAAACTTGGCAATTTATTAAAAAACTTTAGTTCGGACCAATCAAATTTCCTGGGGACTCGCTCAAATCAAATTTGTGTGTCCCAGGACGCACTAGATTAAAAAGCTATCAGCATCACTGGTGTTGTGGAATTTGTTTCGTATCAGCACAATGGTCTTTAGAGTTTCTGCATTTAGCAGATATCTTACATACTGCACCTGAAGATTTCTAACGAGAGATCACCATTTTTGTTGACCTGTTGCTGACAAAAGAAATTAAAAACATTGACCGCCCTGTCGGCTGGGGCGTTAGAATGCACCAACTGCACCTCTGCAGAGGGGTAAGACTCCCCCAATGGGGCCACCTGTTGGCCGTGGGTAGCCACCCGTGATGCTTAAGGATAGAGCCCAGGTGGATGAGCAGTTCATGAATTGCAATACTCCACTTTGGCCCTATCTTGGGCTAGATGGGCGGTTGGAGAGGCCCCCTCCGATCAATCGGCTGGTCACGTCAAGCCCTAGCACCTATATGATTTTTCCCAACCCTATTGCCCTAATGGCAAGCCCCAACCCCTTTTTATCATATGGGTGCTAGAAGGCGGTGGCTGAGGGTCTACATGTCCTGGGAATGACGTTAAACTCTATCTGATGGTGAGGTTCCAGTTTTGGAGGTTTGGGGAATGTGGAGCACCCTTTCATGACCATTGCTCCCTGGTCCACTCTGACCCAGAGTGGTAGTACCTGTTAGGGTCCCATCTATGGGTTAAATAGAAAAATGTATTTATAAAAAAATTGTATTATCCATTAAGAATTGATTTATTTCAAAACTTTATCGGCATTAAATAACCCACTGAGGTTGATATGCCATAAAACAAAACAAACCAAAAACATTGATATTATAGGTGTGAGAATCTAGGCATTTGCTAACATCTAAAAGCTTCTTTTTTTTTTTTTAATATCTTAATTATTTAGAGCAAACACATGGACATTAGATTTGGTTGATTTTTCACTTTTTAAAAATATCAAATTGTCCATTTATGCAAAAGTTGTGTGTTAGTGTACTGAATACTGATACCATTGCACCATTGTTTGAGGAAATAGCATCAAAGATCATCTAAAATGCACTAAAAATCCTTGTTTTCACAAAATTTAACCTAGAAATTGGTTAGAAAATTTACCGTTTTCAGTATTTAAATCAGAAAGGTTATTTTATTTTATTTCAATGAAATGAATTAAATATTATAAATAGAATTTAAATTGAAAATGTGTCCCCTCCCATCACCACCGACACCTGATATGCTACTTTTTTACAAAAGATCTAATTTTTGGAACCAGTATTCAGTATACTAACACACAACTTTAGTATAGATGGACAATTTGATTTTTTTTTTTTTAAGTCAAAAATCGACCTACCCTAATGGACATGTTCACACAAAATTGCCACAAACTTTTGAAAAAACAAATAAGCTCACACTAGAAGAAACTGAATTATAAACAAACACACATTCCAGTGGTTATTTCTCTGTAGCAGCATATAACAGAAGTGTTTGTTACACATTAGTTAGTATGATTATTCTACAGTATCTATGATCCAAACAAAGTTCCAATTACTGTCGGATTGGTAAGATAAGGCAACAAGTAGCTGTAACTCAATACGGATCTAACCTTGTTGCAATCCTACTGCAGGATGCCAGAGTATTTATGAAGCCTCATAACATCATAGAAACCAATCAGCCAATCAGGAGGTAATTGGAACTTAGTATGAGTATTCTACAGATACAGCTTACATTTAGTCATACAGTCCTGAATATGGGAATGCACATCGTTAGATAATCAGAGATGCTGATAAGTAGGCATCCTGCGTCACTGATGCATAAAATTCTAAAACAACACAGAAAAAATCGTATTCATGCGTCTCAGTGTTTTTTCTTCCCCCACCATTTCCAGCTAACTGTAAATACATTTCAATATTTTCTTGGAAATGAATTACACGGTATGGTGTGCAAGGTAAGGGTTAGACAGCTTTAGTTATTCATAGGTAAAAACTCTACTATTTATTTAAAAACTTTAATTGGGACCTATCAAATTTCCCAGGGACTCATTCAAATCAAATACATGTATCTCAGGACACACTAAATTAAAAAAAGCTATCAGCATCACTGGATAATATTTAGTTCTTGTGTATATATGCATTTCTGACAACTAGGCTTAAAAATGACAGGAGAAATAAATGTGTTATAAACAAATAGATATGGTACATTGATTATCATAAGTATTGTGGTGTAATGGTTAACAAGCTGGTCATGCAGATCTATTACTATTGAATAGCTAGTTTGATACGTTGTGTTGGATGCCCCATGCTTGGGACGTTGTGTTTGATGCCCCATGCTTGGGACGTTGTGTTTGATGCCCCCATGCTTGGGACGTTGTGTTGGATGCCCCCCATACTTGGGACGTTGTGTTGGATGCCCCCCATACTTGGGACGTTGTGTTGGATGCCCCCCATACTTGGGACGTTGTGTTGGATGCCCCCCATTTTGGGACGTTGTGTTGGATGCCCCATACTTGGGACGTTGTCTTGGATGCCCCATACTTGGGACCTTGTCTTGGATGCCCCATACTTGGGACCTTGTGTTAAATCCTACCCTTGATAGATGTGTGGTATGAGTAATTTTCTTTTTTTCTTTTTTTTTAAAAGGATTTAAATGTTTTAAAATATTTGTTGGAAACCCCCACCCCCGAAAATGTGGCATTGGGAACTACTGAAACTTTTTTTTTTTTTTTTTTTTTTTTTTTTTTTTGTTGAAAGAAAATAATATCTAGGAAATGCTTGGAAAAGGAAGAACCACACATAGCTGTTATTAATTTTGGAGTATTATTTTGACATCTTAATTTCATTTGCTTTTCATCACAACTGTATTTCCTGGATATGACGTTAAATTGCATCTAGTGGTGAGGTTCCAATTCTGGATCAGATATAGCAGGGTTGAGCGGTTTGGCAATTTTGGTTTCAGTATCGATTTCACTTATTTTTTCCTTGATATCTCGGTTTCCGGTTCACTTTCAGTTTTTAATTATTTTTTCTTTCTAAGGAAGACATTCATTCTCTTATGTACAAATTCTAAAAAAATCAGGACACATACATAGGATTTTTTTTTCTACCCAGAATTTCATAGTCTGAAGTTCAGGGGGGGATTCTCTGTATCAGTGGTTCCCAACCTTTTTCTATTCCTGCACCCTTAAAAGAGTTTCTGCTCTGACCTCGCACCCCTTAAAAGAGTTTTGCTCTGACTTCGCACCCCTACAATTTATACTTTTGTTCAAAAATATAGAATGTGAATCCATACTACAGTTTTATCAAAAGATCGTATATATTTCACTCTCTAAATCTAATATAATATGTAAACAAAAATCAGACGTTAATATTTGAATGAAGGGTAATGATAATAATCTGAAATAAAGAAATGAAAATATGAATAATATTAATTACAAAAGAAAAAAAAATTAATCTAAATTTGAACGGACGCTTCTCGCAAGCCCTGGAATGATGCTTGTACCCTTGGTCGGGAACCCCTGCTTTATATAATGTGTACTGACTTTTTAGAATTTGTAACATTTAAGATTAACCTAAATTTATCATTTGTTCAACATTTTATCAGTTTGTACTGACTAAAAATAAGGATCTATATAGTTTACATGATGTTTTTGAAACCTAAAAATATTTGCATCGTATTTATGACAAATACATGGGCATCTTAGTGCAACAGGTTTGCAATGAAAATAAGTTCGCATTAATATAAACAAAATTATAAACAAATAGACATTCCAGTGGATATTTCTGTGTAATGATGTAAAACACATTAGTTTGGACTATAGATATAACTTACTTTCAGCCATCATATCCTGAATATGGTGAGGCATGTGGCGTGAAAAAAAGTTAATTATATAGTTCTCGTGCATGCATACCTAACTTTTGGGCCAAAATATCTGAAAAAATTGGGCTGGTTTAACTCAGTCGGTAGAGCGTCCGACTAGGAACCACAAGATTCCTGGTTTGATACCGGCCCTCACCAACTCGGCATATGAGTAGCACAGGGATCTGTGCTATAAAGTGAGGCGCTGATAGTAGGTGTGCCACTCCACCTCAGATGCCAAAAACAATCTCCTTGGACTAGCACTAGTTGAAAAGGGGATAGACTCCCTTGCTGTCTGGCTGATACTGAATTTAGGCAACTTTTATACACAAATAGTTTGTATTATTTATATTTTTCAGACACTTGAAGAAGGTCATAGGGTGCAACGGCCAAAACATTGTGTTTTTATAAATCACAATAAAAATGAGGACAATAGTCCGAAAAATCAAAATAATACGTATCAAGTCTCATCTCAGAAATTCAGACAAATAGTATGATATGCATGCCTGACTTTTGGGTAGAAAAAATCTGGAGAAATTGTACATCTTATATGCAAATAGTTATGGCACCCCCCCTTTTTTCTTCTTTTTTTTTTAATGATGAAGCCGAACACAGCGATGTACTCTTTTGAAAAGAAGGATTAAACCTGCAACCTACATGATTCTCACTTAGAACTGTATTAACTCCACCCATTGCGACATGTTCCTGAGTTCAACAAGAAACACTTGAGGAAAGACAGAGGCCACATTGATCAAAATGTTGTGTATATAATAATAAACATGTGAACAGTCTGAAAAATCAAAATAATACAAATTATCAAGCCTCATCTAAAAAATTCAGACAACTAACACAAATAGTTATGGTACTTTTGTTGTGTATTCATCTTTGAATTAAAGTGTATTTCTTTGATACTTCTGGGTAGCTCTGTTATAGCTGTTATTTCATCTTCTTTCTTCATGGTGTGATTATATCCATCAGTCGATCCTCTGCTATCTGTCAATTATCTGCCATCTTATCTTGGGCTGGATCTCTGGATGGTCTGGGCTGCTGGCTGGATTTTCTGTTATTCTGGATCCGATCTGGGATGTCTTGTGTTGTTATTTTGATCTTAATTAATGACACAAGACTTTCCTTTTGTTTCCAGCTCCTATTTTATTTTTATGAATCCCAGACCAACAAACAAATCCACGGAGATTTTTGCTAATTGAACAAGAGGCGCCATGGCCGTCTGTTCTCATCCAGTCATGTGCCAAAACTGACTTTCTAAACTAACTTCCCACGTTCGCATTGGCAGACTGGAAGAGTAGGTCAACACAGGGTTAAAAAGTGTCAATCTGTGTTTTTCCACTAAACATTATTTTAAAATTTACACTATACTTATTGTACATAATTAATAGGCTATTTATTAATTATTTAACATCTTTTTTTTTATTTATTTATTTTTTTTTAGTATTATTTGGATTATTCGGACTATTGTCTTCATCTTTATTGTTATTTGTACAATGTTTCAGCTGATGTGCCCTCTGGCCTTCTTCAGGTATTTCTTGTTGGACTTGGGAACCTTCTTGAACTCGGGAACCTTTTTTCGAATTTAGGAACCTTCTTCTCATATTTTTTTTTTTTTTTTTTTTTTTTTTTTTTTAATGATGAGGCCAAGAACAGTGATGTATTTTGGAAAGTAGTCTACCAATTTCTATTAATGTCTGGTAGAACTCAAGAGTTTGAGTAAAAAAAAAAAGAGAAAAAAAGTTTAGGCAAAATGAAGAAAATGGTGATGCTTAATGATTATTGCAGATAAAGTTGTCACCTTTTTGTTTTTTCAAAAAAAACGAAAGCTACTCTGTCTCGATGGTTGGTTAATATGGGTAAGCCAAGCCATTAGAGACGGTGCTGTCACCACCACCTACTTTCAATATATCTGTAGTTACAGAGCAGATTCCAGGAGCTTTGCTACTTTTTTCATATATATATATATATATATATATATATTTTTTTTTTTTTTCAAGGTAGGTGAAGTTTAGTATTGCATCTGTCATTTGAAGCACAGATTTTGATTTGCAGAAGACGGTAAGTGCTGGGTTGGTGGAATTGGTAACCGAAGTTCCTCTTTCCAATGATTGATGCAGTCAACGTAAGTGATTATATTGCTGCTGATGTCTTTTATACCAAAGCACTTTTGCCGCCATCTTCTGGTTTTGATAAGAGCATTCTGAAACGTTTGGAATGGTCATCATTCCTTAACTTTTGTCAGAAGGTATGTGACTGCTCCTTCCTACTACTTGTCTCTATGTAACATTATGTAATCTCGCTCTATATTGCTGAGGTGATGATTTAGTATTATTTATAATATTTACACCTCATCTCAAGACTGTTGTCATCATCTTCGTTTTTATGTTCACAATGTTTCGGCTGGTGTATCCTCCAATTCTTCATCAGATGTTTTTTTGATTACGGTCAAGGTTGATTTGGTTGTTCTATTTTATGGCATACCAAACCTTTTGGGGTCATTTAATGCTGAATCAAGTCAGTTTTATATTCAGTTTCTTGCAGTACCTGCTGATGCTTAAATGGTCACCCATCTAAGTATTGAACACTGCTTAACTTTATTGACCTAGTGGGAACTGGTGCTTTCAATGTGACTGGAGTCTTTTGTTTATCTAAAATGACTTGATTCAGAATTAAATAACCCAAAAAGGGTTGATATTCCTTAAAACAATAACAACAACCAACCAATTAGGTGTCTTTTGTCATAGTAGGGAATTTTAAACCGAATACTTTCTGGTTCGATTCCAGCCCTTACCAACTCAGCGTATGAGTAGCACATGGATATGTGCGGTAAAGTGAGAAGCTGATGGTAGGAGTGGTACTCTCCTTGGTCTAGCGCTAGTGAAAAGGGGATAGATTCCCTCGCTGTTTGGCTGATACTGACTTTAGACCACTCTGACGACTTTTTTTTTTTTTTTTACTTTATTTAATCTATGGGGTGTGGTCCTATACAACGGTATTTGATAAGTGGAATTAGTTCCATGACTACCACATGTGTCTCTGTCTTCTCCGCCCACACTCTGTTCCTTTAACCCGCAGAACTGGGATTAATGCAACTTGGTTGGAGCATCTTTGTGACAGGTTGAGAAATTAGTGAAAATGAGCTAACACACTGTTAACAATAACAACGGTTTTATTATCATATATAAAGGATGAATATCTTTTGCACAGTAGGTTGGAGAGAAAAGACACGGTGAGGAGCCTTGTCTGGTGTTTTGTTTTATGCTAAAAATTAGTTGACACCAACAAAAGTACTCATCATGTTATAGGGGTAGACTGTTCTCATTCTGCTGTCTATGCTTAGTGAGTTCAATCCCTGGGCTAGGGTCCACCAGAAAGACATTAAAAGAGCAAAATAATAAAGGTGGCAAATTAACTGATATGAGATATCTTGTACCAGTAATTTTTCAGACAACCCTCTTCAACCCTCCTATCAACATTTTACCCCCCCCCACAGTCAACATGGCTTAGAATACACTAACTAGGATATTTACCACGTACCCCATGTGTAAGGGTTAGGCACAAGGCCCTATTAATGTGGAACCATCCACGAACTGAAGCTCATGAGTGGCAGGTGCAAAAAATGCTTTGATCCCGTCTGCATTCCCCCTGAAGGGGGGTGCCTCAGGCGGGGCAAGTGCTGCCTGGAAGGATGTCCCCCTGGGATCAACGATGTTAGCTTGTACAGTCCAGGGCTGGAGTTAGATACATTAACTATATTCTCCTGCAGAGGGGTAAGAGTCATACCCCCACCCCGTGTACTGGGTATTACATCAAATTTCATCTGATGGTGAAGCTTAAGTTCTGGGGGAGTGTAGAGTACACCTTCATTGCCTTAACTCCCAGGTTCAATCTGAGTGATATTACATGTTAGGGTCCCATTTGAATAGATCTGTTTGAAAATGATTCATATTTGATAAGAATACTTGAAGCCATACAACTGTGTGCAATTAAATAATAATTAACAAGAAGACAACTTTTATCTCATGGATTTTGCCATCCTTGTGTATCACAGAAGGTACAGATGATGATAATAATAATAAGGTACAGATGAGGATAATAATAATAATGATAATGAGGTACAGATAATAATAATAATGGTAAGAAGGAGGTACAGATAATAATAATAATAATAAGGAGGTACAGATAATAATAATGATGAGGTACAGATAATAATAATAATAATAATAAGGAGAGGTACAGATAATAATAATAATAAGGAGGAGGTACAGATAATAATAATAATAATAATGAGGAGGTACAGATAATAATAATAATGAGGTACAGATAATAATAATAATAAGGAGGTACAGATAATAATAATAATAAGAAGAAGAAGAAGAAGAAGGTACAGATAATAATAATGATAATAAGGAGGTACAGGGAGGTACAGATAATAATAATAATATAGGAGGTACAGATAATAATAATAATAATAAGAAGAAGGAGGAGGTACAGATAATAATAATAATAAGGAGGAGGTACAGATAATAATAATAATAAGAAGAAGAAGAAGGAGGAGGTACAGATAATAATAATAATAATAATATTTTTTTTCTTTCAGATAAGATAATGCTTAAAGGAATCCTCTTGAAAATCCTTTTTTGTTCAAATAATCCTAATTTCTTTTCTTTCTTTTTAATTTCAGTTACGAATGGCTCGCAGAGTGATTTCCCATTGCTGTTCCACAAAGTACATGGGCAGAACGTTATTCTCAGTGATGACAAGACACGAGCTTTCAGGGGGGATTCTTTCTGCAAAGGAATCTGTTTCAGTAACCGACCTATTTCCATTAACGAAAGGGTTTACATCCGATTTGTGGAGACATGCAGTAGTTGGAGTGGGGTGCTTCGATTTGGCTTCACCAATATTGATCCTGCCACATTAAACAGTGCCGACCTCCCACGATATGCATGTCCCGACCTTACGAACATGTCTGGAAATTGGGCCAAAGCGCTTGGAGAGCGATATGCCGAATCGGCCAATTTGCTCTTTTTTTACATCACACGGACAGGCGATGTCAAATATGGCATCAATGGCATTGAGAAGGGACTCTTCTTCAGTGGGGTCTCGATGAATGGACCCCTGTGGGCATTACTTGATATCTATGGCAACACAGTCTCGGTAGAATTTGCCAATCCAGGTAAGTTTTCTCTCTCTCTCTCTGCATGTGAATTTGATATACTAGCAAAAAAAAAACAAACTTTTTTTTACCATAACAACTTGCACACAATTTGACTTACAGCAACAATATCCTTTGTATGAACAGCATGAATTTAAACATTCTATAAAATAAGCTCAAATTTGTCACATGCAGTATTTTAATGTTTTTTGAGACCATTACATCAACTTTTTAAGTAACAGGTATCCTGTTACTTAAAAAGTTGATATAATAGAGAAAAAAAAATGTGGAAATTTTGGGATTCAGTCCAAAAATTTGTCAAAAACAAGTGTCAGATCTAACTCAACAAAATCTGTGATACCCAGTGTAATGTTTTATTATTTCCCATTATATTTGGGAGAATATGTGCTTAATTGAAGTCAAACCTAATTTTTTTTAAAGTTAATTCATTAATGATTAATTAGGTGGGATTTAACTACTTAAATGTAAGGCTAAACAAATCGAGAAAAATCATCTCTGAATGTACATTTCGACCTAGAGATGGTTTTTCTCGATTGTTTACCCTTACATTTAAGTAGTTAAATCCCGCCTAATTAATCATTAATGAATTAACTTTCAAAAAAATTAGGTTTGACTTCAATTAAGCACATATTCTCCCAAATATTGTCGGCTGAAAATAGCCATATTTGTTTACATTCCCATTATATATACACTTTTAAAATCTTCCATGAAATAAGCAAAATTTTGTTAGATGCTGTATTTTATAAGGTTTTGAGAAAAATTGAGGGTATCCCGTAGCTCAAAAAGTTGATGTGATATAGAAAAACTAGGTCATTTTTGGATTCAGTGATTATAAAATAGACAAAAATAAGTGTCAGATCTGCGTCAACAAAAATCGTGTTCCCCAGTGTTATTAATAAAAACTAAAGTCTGTGAGCCGCTGATTTTGGTGTGTGGCTGTTTTGTTGATCTTCAAATGTGAGGGAAAAAAAAACATACTTAAAAATGCTGACTAATGTCGGCGTCATAATTTTAAACTACATGACATAATTTTCCCCCAAAATTCTTGGAAACTAATTTTAATGAATGGAAATTTATTTTACATTTGAATATCAACAAAAGCACACCAAAACCAAAAGCAGAGGCTCACAGACTTTTGTTTTTATTAATAATTTATTTTTTCCTTAAACCAACGAAAGCCCTGATGAAGGTTTGTTTAAACAGACCGAAACACTGCAGCGTAGGCTTATTAAACATTATTCATTAATGAAACTTGTGTTTTTTCAATTTTTACAATATTACATACTGTTGGATTTACTTCCAATTTTTCTTCATATATCTATCTATACATATATAAATGGTAGTCAGTGTGTATGTATGTCCAGATGAAACTATGAAAATAAAACCATTAAAGACAAAGTAAATATATATACACATTAAATATCACCGATTTCACCTTTCTGTGCAAAAATTATGAGATTGGATTTATATTTGAAGATATTTAGAAATTAAACTATACATGAAAATAGCATTGAAATTCTTAAAAATGTCCAGCATTTGTAAATCTCAAAAATAAACAAATCAATACACCAGTTTTCTTTGCCCCATTCTCTACCCAGACAACACTGGGTAGCTGCTTCTAGTACATATATAAAGGGAAGTTGATGTATATATAGTATATCCGGAGAAAACTATGAAAATAAAACAATTAATGACAGTCAATATATATATATATATATATATATATATATATATATATATACATTCATTATCACCAGAACTTGCTTTTTGTGCAAAAAATAATTTCTATTTATATTTGTGAAGATATTTAAGATTAAAATTTGAATAGTAAGAGAAAGGAAAGCCATTAGTGGTGTTCATGATTAAAACATAAACAAATCAATTATGGAAGACCACAACAATCAATGGATCTGCAATACTAAATTTTTTTTAATCCCCGGGCAACACCGGGTAGCCGCTTCTAGTAAAAAGTAAAAGTAAAGTCGACAGAGTTGCCCATTATCAATATCAGCCAGACAGCGAGGGAGTCTATCCCCTTTTCACTAGCGCTAGACCAGGGAGATTTGTTTTTGCATCTGAGGTGGAGCGCCACACCTACCATCAACTCCCAACTTTACCACACAGATCCCTGTGCTACTCATAGGCTGAGTTGGTGAGGGTCAGTAGTGGTTCCTAGTCAGACGCTTTACCGACTGAGCTAACCGGCCCTTTTAAATGTTTTCTAACCTGAGTTAAATTTATTTCAAAAGGAAAATAAAAAATGAGAAAGTATTATAGAGAAATATTCTTTTTCCATGCCACACCTACCATCAGCTCCCAACTTTACCACACAAATCCCTGTGCTACTCATAGGCTGAGTTAGCGAGGGCCAGTATTGAACCTGGAACCTTGTGGTTCCAAGCCGGATGCTCTTCTGACTGAGCTAAGCCGCTTCTAGTTATGTATTATGTAGCTTATAAAAAGTACTTTTATAGCCAGCGTTATCAGTAGACATTTTCCAGCATCTGTAGTTATCTTAAACGGCTTTTATCCATTGGCAGATGTTTGACCTCAATCTGTTTGGAATAAAACTGACTCTACAAAGAAATGGTTTGTTGAAGAATGAGTGTTGCTCTTATTTATTGTAATTGTTGCCAGAAAGAATAAGAACTGAAGAAATCTCATGAGAGTTGTCTTGGCCATCCCACAAGTTCCATTCAAACTATTTCTTTTGAAGAACACCAGAAAGGTGGATTAAAATCCTCTTTTTTTCCAACAGCTTATGACCTTGAGATTTTCATATTCAAAGTCAAAAAGTATCTCTTGGTCCTTAGATACCTGAGCCACTCCCAGTTCATCCTTATATTAATCCTCTGGTCTAATGGTTAGAGTCGCAGGAAATGGACTTGTCAACCCGACTTCAATTCCTGGACGAAGCTGTTTGCATTTCACATGGCGCTAATACCCTTGGGAAAGGTATGCATCCAATTCTCTTCCAGCTTTGGGCAAATAGCAGGGCAGACTGGGCTCTTTAACTATGGCTAGGTAACCAGTCTAGGAGAAGGAAAACTCTGAATTCAAACCTGTTAAACTCCACTTAAGAAATTGACCTTGTGTCACATCCTGCTCAGGTGGAGGGGTTGGTAGATACATACATAAATCTTTTACTATAGTTTTTCATCCACCAGACAAATGGGCTCTTTAACATTGGTTAGGCAACCAATCTAGTATTGAGGTTAGTCTGTATACTGTTGGTATGGACAACAGCAACTGGCTAAGCACAACTGAACTAGTGCCCAGACAGCTTATGGAACTCAAGAATAGTCCATTCATGTATTTGTGTGATTCCATTCCTTGAGTCCTGATTGGTTGCTTGGTTTCTATAATGTTATGAGGGTTTATAAATATTCTGGCATTCTGCAGTAGGATTGCAACAAGGTTAGATCTGTATTGGGTTACGGCTACTTGTTGCCTTGTCTTAACAATTCGACGGTAATTGGAACTTAGTATGATTATTCTACATCTCCCACATCAGAGAAGGAAAACTCTGAATTCAAACCTGTTAAAATCTGCTTGGGGTGGTCACTACTAGAATAGGCTCAGTCCTAATTAGTAATCTATTTTCACTAAAAAAAAAAAAAAAAAAGTAGTTGGCTGGGTCAGACGTTGTGACTGAGTCATCATGGAGGACAGCTGGTGTTCTTAGAATTCATTTTTTTAATCCAATTCACCCGTTGATATGTATAGTAAAAGCATACATGGTTATATAAGAAGTGGACATGATTATCCGAGTTTAAATCGTAGATGAAACAAATAATAATAAAAATAGACAACTTAAAAAGAATAATATATAAAGAATAAAAGAATTTATATATTCAGAGATGCTGATAAGTATGCATCCTGCATCCCTGACGCGTGAAATCGTATCTATGCGTCCCAGTGTTTTTTTTTCTTCTCCCACCATTTTCAGCTAACTGTAAATGCATTTCAATATCTTCTTGGAAACAAATTATACTGTATGGAGTACAAGGTAGGGGTTAGATGGCTTTAGTTGTTCATTGATAAAAACTCTACAGTTTATTATTTTAGTTGGGACCATCAAATTTCCCGGGGACTCATTCAAATCAAATCAGTGCGTCTCAGAATGCACTAAATTGAAAAGCTATCAGCATCACTCTATATTAATGCTTGTGTTCCTTAATTGTATGATTATTATCATCTTGCAACAGCCTCTGGTTAAAAATGAGACCTTCCAAATTGTCCAAGATGAAATGCAAAAATGATTATCTGGTGTTGCTTATCTGCCAAATTCTTATTTCTTGAGTGTTGTTGCCTCAGTTAAATGACGGACCATTCGGTTCTTTTTCTTCCCTTTCTTTGTTTATAATAAAAGGACATGCTACACAGAAAAAATATAATAAGAAAGAGAGAAAGCGTAGAGGAAAGATAGAGAGAGGGGGTGAACATGCAGAAGTGATAACACTAATTATAATTTATATAAAAATATAATAAGAGAGAAAGAATAAGAAAAAGAGTAGGAGAAAGATAGAGAGAAGTTATAACCCTGTTTTAATCGAACATAATGAAAAGATGAAAGAAAAGAAAAAAGTGAGAGAGAATTAATCAAGATTATTATACTTTTGTACACATTGAACTATTAGCAGTAGCTCTTAAGTAAACGTGTCAAACGTTGTAATAGTTAAATTATCATACTGTGATATATCCACAGGTTATGCTAGATATATATATATATATATATATATATAATTTGATATTTGATTTTTATTTATTTATATTTTTATTTTTATAGATTTATTTTTTGAAATGTTTAAAACCCAGGCAATGCCATGTAGTTCTGCTAAGCAATAACCAATGTGAATTACAATTTTAAGAAATAAAAATGAAAAGCAACCAAAATTAAAATAAAGAAGGAAAAAATATGAGTTAAAAATTAATAATAATTTTACTCTCTTTTCTTTTCCTTTATTTCTAAAAACAATTGTAGCAGATTACTATTAATTTTGACTACTATTTTCTTTCATCTTGATTTTTATTGTTTTATATATTAAAACATGAAAGAAATGCTGAGGGAACTGGACAATTTTTGTCCCTACTCATATGTATGCATGGATTTTTCACATGGTGTAATGGTTAGAGAACTAAGCAAGCAGACCTCAGTAAATCTAAATCAAGCTTCGTACCCTATACTCCTGGCCTTATGCCAGGCTGAGGTTTGTAAATAACGACTCACTCGTGTGTGTCCATACAAACTTGGTCTTGTCATATTTTACCTCATTTGGAAGCAAATAAATTTCAATGCGTTTTGTACACAATACGGTGGCATAACTAATCTAAGGGAGACCACTCTAATTCGACTACTCAATCCTGGGATTATTACAAGAGAAATTATGTTCCACACAATTGTATACATTTTCGTTTTATTTATTTTTTTATTTTAAAAAATATTTATTATTCGTAGATTTTAACATTTTATCAATATTCTTATTGATTGCATTATATTTTACATTTTGCGCTTGCTTAATTTTGAATTTAAATTTTGATCATAGTAATCATTGTTCTTTTTCTTTTTTTCTATGATTATTTTAAATATTGTAAATGATTAGTTTTATAATTATATTTGTATTTTAAAACTATGAGTATGTAAAAATGTGAAGAAATAACATGAAAATAAAATTCTGGTTTAGGGACAACTCTTGGTTGATAAAAAACAGCAAATGATAAAACTAGTTTATATCAATATTGTTATTTTCCGTTTATTTCTGAAGATATAGCAAAAAGAATAAAAGGTGCTAATTATGGTGAGCAGGACTGTATATGCAGTTTTGTTCATTATAACACCATCCTTATTTATTTAAAAAAAAATATTATACTTCCATCACTAATGAGCGCCCTCATTTTTAGGATAATAATAATTTTTTTTTTTTTCTCCAGAAAAATAGCTTTAAAAATATTCTTGAAAAGCCTTTTGTGTTATATTCACAGATACTACATTTTAGGTAATCTAAACATTAGCTACATAAATCTCCCCTTGTTTGTTTCACTTTGAGGAAGCCATGTGTTTTGGTTGGCCATTTTCATTTCACTGTAAATCTACACTGAAAATACGAATTTGTTTGAATCAATACAACTGCATGTTTTTAACACGAAAATATCATAAAATGTGTTCTTAATAACAATTAAGTTCATTTCAAATAATGTGCAAGCACAATTAAGAACACATTGATCTATATGTTGAAAGGATAACTAAATAAAGGAAAGAAAATCTTGAATGGATAAAATTAATTTAATTTGAGTTACCAACACATGTTTCGGCCAGGAGTTTGTTCATGTACACATATTCTATTTATTATTCTATTAAATATAAAATAAAATAATAATAAATAGAATACATGTGTACATGAACAAACTCCTGGTCGAAACACGTGTTGGTAACTCAGATTAAATCAATTTTATCCATTCAACATTTTCTTTCCTTTATTTATCTATCCTTTCAACATATTGTCCATTTTCAACTTATATATATTTTAGCATTTGATTAACCATTATAAAACATCCTGTGCATAGTGTATTTTTTTGATTTCTCGAACTGTTGTCCTCATCTTTATTTTTATTTACACATTTTGGCCGATGTTCCCTCCTGAATTCTTCAACTATTTTAACTTATCAAAAAAGGCTGTTGAAATGTACGTAGGTTTTTGCGAACGCCTTAAAAACAAACAAAAAACTTGAGTATTTTTATTTTACTAACAAGCAATCCATCATTGAAGCCAAAGTCAAGATTTCCAACCTGTTGAAGAAAAGAAAGAAGATGAAAAGACAAAAAAAAGTCTGCTGGTGTGAGCAGTGGGCGGGGTATAATTTTATAGGTTGCTTACTTCCCTACCATTGAGTACTACAAGACACGCAGCTTCACTGAACTACTTAACTGTTCTCAGGTGCTAATTGTATAAGAATACGGCAAAGAAAGCTAATAGCTCCCTTCCTAATAAGGTAGATATGAATGGCATTACTTTCATCATATACTTATTTACTAAGCTTGGCTTAGATGTAGCACAAGGACGAATTATGGGGCGCCCAGTGAGGATCGAAATCACTAACAATGGTCTGCGAATCTAGCTTGTTAACCATTACACCACATAACGTGCCCACTTTCATCATATATAAAGCAAAACTTTGTGTGTTGTGCATGCAAACTGTTGATAGCTAATAGACATTGTGCAAGGCCAAAGAATAAGGCTGATGGGTTGGAATTTATATTTATATATGCATGCACACACACACATATGCACACACACACACACACAGATATATATATATATATATATATATATATATATATACACACACACAGATACACGTATATATATATATGCACACTCCCGCACATATATATATGCACGCATATACTCTCTCTCTCACACAGGTGTGTGTGTATGTATATATATATATATATATATATATATATATATGCACACATGCGACCTCTCACATACACATACATTCGCACATACATATGCACACATGCGAACACATACATTCGCACACATATATATGCACACATGCGACCTCTCACATACACATACATTTGCACATACATATATATGCACACATGCAACCTCTCACATACACATACATTCGCACATACATATATATGCACACATGCAACCTTTCACATACACTTACATTCGCACACATGTATATGCATGCAGATATATATATATATATATATATATATATATATATATATATGCACACATTCTATCCCATCAGCCTTTTTCTCAGGCCTTCTCCAAGATCTGTTAAGTGATAAGAGTAATGGGCCTTACCCTACAACACAGGCCCATAATGTGGCTGCAGTGAATTGTCCCTCTTGTTGACTGGTGGCTCTGCTAAAGCTAAAGAGAGTTTGTCTGTTCTACTATATACACATATCTGGGAGAGGAGAATTTGTGTCTTTTTCATTGGCATTAGCATGAAGTGAATGCAAACAACCTCAATATTTGAACTCATCTTACACACATTGGATGTGTAGGCAGTGTGTGTGTGTGTGTATATATATATATATATATATATATATATATATATATACACACACACACATACAGTGTTGCTGATATCTTTTTAATTTAGTGCATATTTGCTAAAAGCTATCAGCATCACTGAAAAAATAAATAAAATAAAATTTACAAACAAGAATGATAAGGATACCTTAAAAACAAGAATATATAAAAATAAATGATGATAAAACAGATATATACAAAAATAATTTTTATTTCTCTATATACGAATATAGATAAGAGAATTATTTTTAATTTCTTAAATTCTGTGCAACGCTGGGTAACTACACACACTAACACACACACAGATGCTGATAAGTATGTGTCCTGCATCTCTGACACAAAAATCTAAAAGAACATAGTAAAATCAGATCCATGCATTCCAGTGTTTTTCTTTTTCTTCCCTCACCATTTCAAGCTAACTGTAAATACATTTCAATAGTTTCTTCGAAACAAATTACAAAAACAAATCACTGGTTGAAATTCAGGCCACAGGTTTATGTACTTCTAGTTAGTGGCACAAATATCAATCACTTGGGTTCAAAGAGTTAATTTCAGTAATCTAGTAGAAACCAAAGCTTTGACGACCTTAAGTCATGATTTATCCTTTTTGCTTCTTTATATTAAAGACATCTCCAAACTATGGGACATTACTGAGATAATACGGAGTTATTTCCCTTTCATAATGTCTTAGTAGTATAAAATGTCTACCAAGATTTTTTGGTGCCGTTATAGTATATGGCTTATCTTTTTGATTCTGTTATAGTATGTGGCCTACCCGGATTGAATGTGTCCTACTCAGTAAGAGTATATTTGTAGATATAAGTAGTAGGCAATTTACTGAAACTAATTATTTTTCACATATATTCAATTTCAAGAAATGCAATTCAGTCATAAGCTGTTTACAGTAATTAAGAATAGTTAAAAAAAGAATTTATCCATAATTTACATGAATCAGAGATCTATTTAATTCTAAAATATTCTAAAATTCTAAATAGGGTTAGGAGTTATTATTATAATCTTCTAATATGCTTTTTATGGTAGGCCACATACTATAAGAAATGATTTCATAGGCCACATACGATAATGGTACCGATTTTTTTTTTTTTTGCTGCATGTTGGTCTTTAATATATATTGGTGCCATAAGGATTATTGCTGAAATTTTTCTTTAATAATCTCACTTAATTTTTAAATAGTTTCCATATCCACTGTGTCATTTTAATAAGAACTTTTAAGTATATTTTCTTAAAAAGTTTTCTAACCCTATTAAATCATTATATGCACACACCAACATTGTATTTATGGAAAGGGATTTTGTTTGTTGAATTTTATTCTTATGCTGGAAGAAATACCAGGTGTTGTCCATCCAGGTCTTTATCTAATATATATTATTGGGAACATTTTTGGTTACATTAGAAGCATCAGAAAATATAAGAGGAACAAAAAACAAAATTGTTTATAGTTTGTCTAGCTTAAAACTAAAAACAAGTATACCTTTGAAATAAAATGATATCTTAATAAATTTCTTATTGTTTTAAGATGTGTGTATATATATATATATATATATATATATATATATATATATATATATAATATGAAAAAAAAAGAAGGTATTCAGATGATAATTTTATTATAGTTGGGGTATTTGCCAAAATTAAGAGGGTGAGGTATATCAAACCATCAGAGCATTGTCAATAGATATGAATTTTTTCCCTGTCGATATTTAAATTGAATATAATTCAGAAGATACTGTATCACATATTGATAATGCCCTAATAAGTTTAATAAAAGAAAAAAAATGTTTAAATACTCCAACTATGATAAAATCATCCTCCAAATACCTTTTTTTTTATTTTATATATTTACATACCATTGGATTTAACTCTATTTTCCCTGAGATCATATATATATACACACACACACACACACACACACACACACAAGGTGTCATAAAAGTACTAAGTTTAAAGCTGTATTTACCAATATAGAAATGAAGAATGGAACGATTTTTTCCCCAGAATACAAGGTGTCAAAAAGTACAAAAAATATTGTTACTTTTTTTGACATACCTTGTGTGTGTGTGTGTGTATATATATATATATATATATATATATATATATATATATATATATATATATATATATACACACACACACATGTGCAAGTGCTGATTTTTTTTGCTTCAATAACTTCAAGATATTAATCCTAAGCAAGTCCTCTAAACCAATCAAAATCTGTATAATTAAAGTTATCTAAATCTAAAACTTATGTAATGGTTATTCACTTTCAATTTATATTTCATCTTGGTCTAGCATGAAAAAAAAATCACATCTTCCAATTAAAAAGATGAATTTGTTTAATTTTATTACACAACATACAGCAATAATGTTATAGTATGCAATAATTTAAGAGTAAGGAAATGAATCCAACGGTATATGTATAGATAAAATGGTATGAAAAACATGTTAAATTGAATTTTATACAAATAGATAAAATAGCAATGAAATTGAATTGAATTTTATGCAAATAGATAAAATAGCAATGAAATTGAATTGAATTTTATGCAAATAGATAAAATAGCAATGAAATTGAATTGAATTTTATGCAAATAGATAAAATAGCAATGAAATTGAATTGAATTTTATGCAAATAGATAAAATAGCAATGAAATTGAATTGAATTTTATGCAAATAGATAAAATAGCAATGAAATTGAATTGAATTTTATGCAAATAGATAAAATAGCAATGAAATTGAATTGAATTTTATGCAAATAAATAAAATAGCAATGCAAAAGTTGTAAAAATAAATTCAATTTAACAACGTGTTTTTTCATACCATTTTATCTATAAATGTGCAGTAAGTATATAATTTATGATTTTTGTCTCTAAAAATTCAATTTTTAGGTGCAATGAGGTCATTAAGTGCAACTAGATCATCAGAGATACGAGAGATTCTGGGTGACATTAAAAAAAGAAAGAAAGAAAAAAACAAAAACTTAATCATTTTCTTGTTTTTTGATCTTTTGCCAACTGTAACTTTCCCAGTAGAGCAACGACTATGCAATTGACACACTTTTTCAAAGATAAAAGGGGAATATGGTAAAATAGTCTCACCTGCAAATGAGTCTTTAGTTCTAATTCATACGATTAATTATTATAATGGAGATTATCTGTCTGTCTGTCTTTTTTATAAGAAAACAAAAATGAGGCCAATTTTGACAGTTTAAAAAAAATCAAAGTTAATGGTTTAACAATTAAATACAATCATTTTGAATGAAATCTTATTATAATGGAGATTGTGTGTTGTCTGTATGGAACCGAAACTATGTCACCACCAACATTACAATTCCCTTAGTTATTTACATTATATACTCTTAATTAGCATCTTATATTATTCATTAACTTTCTCTATACAAGGTCTAGCTGAGATAGATTTGCCTAAAAACAGCCCATATTATTTGTGTTTAAAATCCTGAAAAGTGTGTTATATATCATTAAGAAATAAATGTTTACATATATTTGCATACCAGTTTTAACAAAACTGGATTAATAAATGATTACTTAGTGTTATTGGTTTCTAAATGTTATTTTATTCTCAAATGTAAACTTATTAAAAGCAATCCTATGTATAATTTTATATTAAAATCAATTAGAATAAAGTAAAAAATAAGTAATCTTTTTTGTGTTCTTATGTAATTTCATTTAATATAAGATCTAATTATATTAAAACTTAGATACTTGTGCCTAGAGAGCACATGTTTTTGTTTAGATGAGAGATTCTCAACCGGGGGCCATATAACATTTTGGAGGGGTTCAGGCAAGCAAAAAGTATTTAATGATAAAAATACAATAGGATTTTTAAATATCAAAGCTATAGGGAAGGGGGGTCCACCATAGTAAAATATAAATCAAAGAGATCCATAGGTTTTTTTAAAAAAAAGGGGATCATAAAGTTAGATCATAAACTTGTAAAAGAAAAGTACATTTTTGTTGACTTAAAACTGATTTTACACCTTTTTTTTTTTTTTTAATTTTTTATTTCAACTAAAATTTGTTTAATTATGCAATAATTGAGGAATTTTTAAAATCCTTACACAGCTAAGATATGGATGACTAGAAATAGCAAACATTTTTCTTTATACATGATTGTGTACTAAAAAGCACCAAACCAAATAATCTTATTTCTTACAGAAAATTTTATGGAAATCAGATATTATTTGTCTGAATTTTAAAAAATTGAAAATTATTGGGAGAATAACGGATACTATTGGATTTTACACTTAGAATTTCGCAGTACAATGGTTAAAATGTTGTTTCTATATATCATGATAAAGATAAGAACAACAGTCAAAAAAATTAAAATTATAAGTAATGGAATTCAATAATTTGAAAATTTTTGGTAGATTTTAAAAATCTGGGTGTTTTTCTTTTTTTTTTTTTTTTTTTTTTTTGAAAGTTTTAATAAATTAATTTCCAATCTAAAACGAAACATTTTCTTTTTTTTAAAATTTAAAAAGAAAATGTTTATTTTTTTTATTATCTACTGTTCATTCTTGTTCTTGTTTAACTCTCTCTGGATATAATTCTATTTTGGAAAGCAAGTTGGAATAACTGGGAATGCAACAAAAAACATAACGGATGGAATAAGCTGATGTATTTTGCCAGAGAGCCCAATTCAGAAAATAACCTCGATTAGAAATTGGGTTTTGTCTAAGGTAGATGAAACAAAAAAAATAAAAAAGATTTTTAAAACTCATTTTTGTTTTCTCTGTGTTGTGTGTTTGTGAATACATGTGTGTATGTGTGTGTTCGTTTATATTAATCAGTCCCCTGCTAAATATCTAGAAAGATAATGAATGTTGCCAGGGAATCAGGTAACTATCTTTCTGGAAAGGTTCCTTATAACTTACAGTACTTTACCAGTGGTCATTTGCCAAAAGTTTAGAGAAATCATTCTGAACGAGGTGGTAGAAGGTTGGGAGAAAACAGTAGTGGGTGCCAGAGTGGGTAATCTGAACATTAGCTACACAAATGAGAGTAACCTCCCCTTGTTTCTTTCACTTTGAGGAAGCCTTATGTTTTGGTCAGCCATTTTCATTTCACCGTAAATCTACACTGAAAATACAAATTTGTTCATATCAATACAACTGCATATTTTAGCATGAAAATATCATAAAATGTGTTCTTAATAACAATTAAGTTCATTTCAGTTTATTTAGATAATAATAATAATGAAATTTATTTTGTACAATGCTCAGGTGCACCACAACTAATCAAAGTCTCATGTCTAGTACATAGATTAATGTATTAGTGTCAGGAACATGAATAGCATACAGTGATAATATACATGTATGTGTGCACGTGCATGCATATGTGTGTGGAGGGGGGTATCAGGTATAGTGTTGGCTGATTACAGGAAGCATGGAGGCTTTAAAAGTTGCAGTGTTTCGGCAGCCTACAACAGATGCAGGCAGTTTATTCCATGCCTCGGCAACTCTGAGCATGAAAAAATGTTTCCGAAAGACATGTGAGCTATGCTGTTTTCTGACTTTGTAAGCATGTCCACATGTGTTAGAAACAGGGAGATCAAAAAGGTACTTAGGTTGCTGTCGTTAAGATGATTAATAAGCTTATGAGCGTTTGTTTTGTTTTACGGCATATCAACCTCTGTGGGTCATTTAATGCTGGCAAAGTTTTGAAAGATTCATAGCAATAGTTTGCCAGAAAATTTTAAAACTCAATTTCTTTTCTTTTTTTTTTTTTTTTTTTTTTTTTTTGTAAACAAATTTTCTATTTAATCCATAGATGGTACCCTAACAGGTACTACCACCCTGGATCAAAAGATTAGATTAGTTATCTTAAAACTAAATTGGATCTCATCAAGGTGGCCTAAAGTCAGTATCAGCCAATCAGCGAGGGAATCTATCCCCTTTTCACTTGTGCTAGACCAAGGAGATTGTTTTAGCCACACCTACCATCAAAGTAGTGCATATCCATTATATGTGTGTGTTGGGGGGTGGCTAATGTGGTCTTAGAGCCAATCACCTTGCATTTAAAAAAAATAATTAGGAACCACTCGTTTAGAAGAAAGCTAGTGTTTGCCATAGACACCAATATGTGACCAATCAGGTTGATGGAATCTTACCTGTAATATATTTGCTTTATTCTTCTCTGCTGTTGTAAACGGTGGGTGGGTGGGTGGTTGGAGATGATCTGTATGGATGGCTGGATGGTGGTTCTAGAGTGGGTGCCAAGCAGCATCTTACCTGTCTGCATCGGTTATTTTTAGTTGCAAATACAGGGTTTGGAATAGAGTAGGAGAGAGAGAGGGAGAAAAAGAGCTATCCTTCTCTCCCTCTCTCTCTCTCTCTCTCTCTCTCTCTCTCTCTCTCTCCCCTCTTCTCTCTCTCTCTCCCCTCTTCCCCCTCTCTCTCTACATAAGGGTGGCAAATGAAGAGTTTGTTACTTTTTGGAGGGGTAAGCCATGTTAGGCACATCAAAGATCTTATCAGAATTTTTTTTTTTTTTTAAATTGATAATGAAGATAAAATTCAGATTTGATTTCTTCCATGAAGATTGCAAATTTTATTCATTTATTTATTTTTAATGCATCTCTTTTGACACTCTACCTCTTACTCCAAAATCATCAATTATGGGGGAGGGGGGTATTTATTCATACATAGCATAGGTTGCTATAATATTTCTGCACAAGGGCTCCCAACAAAATTTTTATTCATTGCTATTACTCCTAAATCCACTCTGACCCGGAGTGGTAGTACTTGTAAGATTCCCATCTATGGGTTAAATGGAGAGAAAAAATGTGTTAAAAAAAATTGAGTTTGAAAAAAAGATGTTGAATATCCATCAAAAACAAAAACAACTTCCACAAAGGTTGATATTCCATAAAATACAATCAACCAACCAACCCAGAGTGGTAGTACCCGTTAGGGTCCCATCTATTGACTCAAAGAGACCTCTTTGGGAATTATCTTTACTAGATAGAAATATTTGATATTTTGTGTCAAAAAAGTATCAAGATTTTTTGACACACCTTGTATTCTGAAAAAATTAATGTTCCATTCATTGTTCATTTTTATCTTGGTAAATACAGCTTCAATCTCAATATTTCATGACACACCTTGTATAACTCTGTGCAAATAACGACGACACAAAAAATATAAATATAAATGTGGTTCCTAAATTTTTTTTTTTTTTTTTTTTAAAATGGTGCGATTGGCTCTTAGCACCACTCCCAGACATATATAATGGACATGCACTTCTTAAAATAACCCCAGATGGGTTGACATGCTATTAAAATCAACCAATCAAAATTGATGACCCTAAAGTTAGGCATCATCTGTTAAAAAATTTTTTTATCTTTTTAAAAATTAGTGAAATAGATCGCTAATTAGGACTAAACCTATTCTAGAAGTGACCACTCCAAGTGGAGTAAGTAAAGTAAAGTAAAAGTAAAGTCGTCGGGGCGGACTTAAGTCGGTATCAGCCAATCAACGAGGGAGTCTATCCCCTTTTCACTTGCGATAGACCAAGGAGATTGTTTTAGCATCTGAGGTGGAGCGCCACACCTACCATCAGCTCCTCACTTTACCGGACAGATCCCTGTGCTACTCATATGCTGAGTTGGCGAGGACCAGTATCAAACTAGGAACCTTGTGGTTTCTAGCCGAACGCTCTACTGACTGAGCTAACCTGGTCCCTTTACGACTGAGCTATGGAGTTCAGAGTTTTCCTTCTCCTAGACTGGTTCCTTAACCAAGGTTAAAGAGCCCAGTCTGCCCTACTATTTACCCATAGCTGGAGGGAGAGTAGTTGGATTCGTACTTTTCCCAATGGTATTAAGCGCTATGTGAACTGTAGCTTCATCCAGGATTTGAACTCTGGTTGACGAGTCCATTTCGTACGACGCTAATCAGTACACCACGGCCTCCAAGAACTTGAGCATTTGAAATATCATTATTACTGACCCAAGGAAGTTACCTTATGATACTGTTACTTCTGTGCTAAATTTATACACAGGGTTTAAGATTTGATTACTTAAAACAAATTCCTCACCCTTGACTGAATGCATTATCCTCCAGCAAAACTTTTGTGCAAAATATATTTCAAAGTGAAAATGGCCAATTTCGTGCAAAATTAAAGAGCCAATTTAATATGATTTTCTGATAGAGTTCGATGAGGAGTATCGCATACTAAAAGATGGTTGAATTTCAAAATATATTTCAAAGGTTTAAAATATTTTTTTTTAAAATCTTTTTTTAAATAAAAAGTAATTATTATTATTATGATATTGAAATGATAAAAACCAATGAATCAATTTATATGTCTTTGAAGTTGTTAATGTTTAAGTCATCAGATCTGTTGGAGAAAAAGTTAATATCTATTAATAATGGATATTCGGTTACTATTTGTCTGTAACCAAAATTACGTCGCTGTTAGAGTGTTCGGCTGGGAACCTCAAGGTTCCAGGTTTGATACTGGCCCTTACCAACTCAGCGTATGAGTAGCACAGGGATCTGTGCGATAAAGTGAGGAGCTGATGGTAGGTTCTGGAATTAAGTATGTATATCAATGAATATCTAATTTATAGTCAGTATCATTACTGCATAAAAATATTAAAATTCTATGAAAAATCAATTAATTGTTAAGTTTTCATGAAAATTTCTATACTTATTTACCTTTAGATGAAATTGTTTAAAATAGTTTTTTCCTAAAATATATTAGAGGAAATATATTTTAAAATATATATTTTATGAAATCCGAACAAAATATATATTACTCGTACGATGTTTAAATTTTTCTTTAAAGATAAAAGTCTGAATAATTAAACCCAAAAGTTTTAGAAGCGTTTTGGAGATCCCTACTGTCGTAAAGCAAAACAAATATCTCGGTGAAGTGGAGTGAATATGATGCTTTTTAAGTAATTAATTTTTTTTCTTTTTGGTATTAAACATTTTATTTTATTTTTCAAATTTTCCCACCACCTCCGGCAATATCTTACACAAATCTATTTTTACTCTGCCTGGTGGGTGTTTTTTGTTTTTTTGTTTTGTTGCTTATCAATTTAAGGGGGTAAAAAAGAAAAAGGTTTGTTTTTTAACAGTTGCTGTTTAAGGGAAATATATTTTTTAGTGTAGAAGAGTTATCTCCTCTTAGTCATCAAATTGGTTTATGATGGGATGTGAGTTTTTTTTTAATGCATTTGCATATGAGGGTAGACTGAAAAATTCATAGGCTGATATCATATCTGCTGTTGATGTCTTTTTTTTTTTTTTTACCTGTGGGATCCAAGCTCTGCAACTTCGCTGGAAGAAATGTGTAGACTGCAAGGGGGACTATTTGTAAAATAAACCTAATTTGGTCATATTCCATGAGAGTATCTTGGTCAGCCTATGAATTTTTCAGACAACCCTCGTATTTTGATGTGATTGGACAAGTTACTCAGACGTTTGCTAGAGTCACCATAAATTATATTTCATCTAGGACAAGTTAGTTTTTTTTTTTCCTGTTAGTTGAGTGGAACGGCATTAATTATCAGCTGAATGCAAGAAAGCAGTTAATAATTAGATTATGAATTGCATAACGTAACGTTGATGTCTCTGGGTGGTTGCACGGCCTACTAATATATACGGCCTCACATGTCACATAAGTAGGCAGAATTCTAACAGGCTGATTTGTTTTATTGTCAATTTATGTCTGTTTTGAAAAATCTTAAAGCACAAACATTTGGCTAGATGGAACCGTAAGTTCTCCTTGAGAAATATTGTTTCTCATCACTATTATTGCCTACCATGACCAGGGAATACATTTCACATTGAAAAGTTGTTTTTTTCTTCTTTTTTTTTTATATAACCTGAAATCATAGATAAATTGTTGGTGTGTTTGTTTTTTATAACTGCATAATTTTTTAACTATTTTTTAATTTTTTTTTTTTTTTTTTTTTTTTTTTTTTTTTTAGTTTACAATCTTTTATTATTACATTTCTGAAGAAAAAAAGACGAGTTTGTATATTTCTAACATTTTTTTTTTTTTTTGAAACAGACATAAATTGATTACAAAACAAATCGGCCTGTTAGAATTCTGCCTGTTTAGGTGACATATGGGACCGTATATATTATTGGTCCGTGGTGGTTGTATAGTAAAATAGTATCTGGGTAGTGCAATATACAGTCCAAGAGAGAAAAAAATTAGGCTTTTTTTCTATCAAGTAAAAATAAGAAGAAAAGAAAAGAAAAAAAAATTTAAAAGTTGTTTTTAGTGTGTAGAATTTTTCTTCATAGGAAATGGACATGGCCAGGCGAGTTCAAATCCTGGGCGGGGCTGTTTGCATTTCACATGTATGAATCCAACTATTCTCAGCTATAGATAAATTGTAGGACAGACTGGGCTCTTTAACCTTGGTTAGGCAACCAGTTTAGGAGAGGGAAAACTCTGAATTCAAACCTGTTAAACTCCACTTAAGAAATTGGCCAAATGTCACATCCGGCTCAATGTAGAGGATTTGGTAAATATGTATAAAGTAAGTCGTTGGGGTGGCCTAATGTCGGTATCAACCAGACAGCAAGGGAGTCTATCCCCTTTTCACTAGCACTAGACCAAGGAGATTATTTTAGCATCTGAGGTGGAGTGCCACACCTACCATCGGCTACTCACTTTACCGCACAGATGCCTGTGCTACTTATACACTGAGTTGGCAAGGGCCAGTATTGAACCAGGAACCTTATGATTCCTAGCTGAATGCTATACTGACTGAGCTAAACCGGCCCATAAATTTTATACTTTATATAAATATGTATACTTAGTATATAATATAAAATAAAGTATAAAATATAATATATACTATAAAATGTATTTTATATTAATAAACTGTTGAGGGGGGAAAATAAAATTTAAGTTAAACAAAAAGTCTTTGTTGTGGTGGGTGGGGTCAAACAATCGAGTCCAACGCTCACTGGTAGACTAATCTTTCAAAAGTTGCCGTGTCCACCTCCAATATAAGTGTCCACCCTTCTGTGAACAATGGTATGTTGATCCAGTTCTAACTTTCAAATTGACTGGGGAGAGACTGGCACCAATGTATTGCCCCTTTCTGTTCATGAAAGTCTAACATAGGGTGCACCTTAGACTTGTTTGTCATTAGCCAGTGCTGAAATAGCTTACAACGAGAATGTCTTTTTTAGGGGGAGAGATTTGGCTGTCCAGCCCGACAAGTTTCTGTTCTCGTTATACAAACATATGTAATAATAAATATAAGTTGTAAGTTGAATAGTTAGTTTTCTTTTAATATTTATTTATTTTATTATATTTTTTATGAAAATGTGTTTCATTTCAAATATATTTTTTTAAATGCCAATTACACCACAGTTTTAAAAGCAGAACAATGCTAACGGAAAAAGAATATTTCTCTATAATACTTTCTCATTTTTCATTTTCCATTTGAAATAAATTTAACTCAGGTTAGAAAACATTTAAAAGGGCCGATTTAGCTCAGTCGGTAAAACGTCTGACTAGGAACCACAAGGTTCCTGGTTCAATACTGACCCTCGCTAACTCAGCGTATGAGTAGCACAGGGATCTGTGCTGTAAAGTGAGGACCTCAGATGCCCAAAACAATTTCCTTGGTCTAGTGCTAGTGAAAAGGGGATAGACTTCTTCACTGTCTGGCTGATACCAACTTCAGGCCACCCCGAGGACTTTACTATTTTTGACTTAGACAACATCTTATCATGCAATTGTCGTGATGATGGTTTTTATGAAGAAAAAAGAAAACAACAAAATGTTTTAACGTTGACTAACTTTCCATCTATACATATATAAAGGGCAGTTGTGTGTATATGTATGTCCAGAGAAAACTTTGAAACTAAAACAATTAACGACAAAGTAAATATATATATACACATTAAATATCACCAGGACTTGGTTTTTGAGTAAAAATAATAGATTTGATTTATATTCGTGAAGATAATTAAAAAATAAAATTTAAATGATAACAACATGGATTTTTTTTTTCATTTAATATTTTAGATAGTAGACATTAACATTTCTTTTCAGAGTAGCTGGATCAATGCAAGGTCTATTGTTTTAAATGGGGCATCCCACGAGGATTCAACTCGCTATTCAGTAGTAATGGATCTGCGGGACTAACTTAAAAAAAAAAAAAAACCTCTACCCAGGCAATGCCGGGTAGCCGCTGCTAGTATATTAATAAATTCATCCTTTGGAATACTTTTATCTTATTCACATTTCTACAAATAATTGAATGTTAATGACATGATTGGAACACGTGAAGTCGAAAAACCATGACATGATTGGTCCACAGGAGATGTTGAAAATACCTAGTATATATGGTCACAGCTGATTGGGGGGGGGGTTGAGGGTTGATCTTGGAACAAGGTTCTACTGTATTTCCGTTTCTTCAAATATTATACTCGCAAGTTCTCAAGATATTTTCTAGTTGAAGCTGTTAGAAAAATCTCGATAGACAAGCCCAACAAGAACTGTTAGACTGCCAACTATTTCCTTTACATGTAAATATTAGATTATCACATTTTTCCAACTTTCATTCATAGAGAGATTCAATTGTATATTGCCTGTTACTTCCACCTATCTTATGTAGTTATTCTGGTAATCTGAACATTAGTTACATAAATGAGAGTAACCTCCCCTTGTTTGTTTCACTTTTAGGAAGCCGTATGTTTTGGTCGGCCATTTTCATTTCACCGTAAATCTACACTGAAAATACGAGTTTGTTCGAATCAATACAACTACATGTTTTAACACGAACATATCTTAAAATGTGTTCTTGATAACAATTAAGTTCATTTCAAATAATGCGCAACCACAATTAAGAACACATTTTTTAACAATTCAGTTTTAGCTTCCCTTGAAGAAGATTTGGACCATATAACCGTTAGGCACCACTTTTGCGATCTCGATTCATAAGGACATTTTTTTCATTTACACCGTCAAAATCCGGTTGTTTGTTAACAGACGATTTTTAGAGGTTTTTTTTTTAAAATTATAAAACTAACCCCTAACCCTAACCAACAACCGGATTTTGACGGTGTAAATGAAAAAAATGTCCTTATGAATCGAGATTGCAAAAGGGGTGCCTAAAGGTCATATGGTCCGAAGATTTTATATTCTTGTGTACAGAATGGTGTAAAGAATGTTTTTTGATTAATTGACTTCAATTATGATCATATCTGCTAAGAAATTATTCTGACTAGTAAATATATGCCCCCTCCGTAGGGTGCAAGTATTTAAGTTTTAATGTAATAAAATATCAAATTACATTAGAAAGGCTTATGAAACTAAATAAGAATGCAGATAAAAAGATTTGAAACAAGAGGGTGTAAAATTGAAAAATAGAACATCTAAAACTTACTCTTCTATTACTCCCATCTTTCATTGCTACATTTTCCTAATTTAATTATTCAGTTAAAATAGGAAATAAAGAATTAAATTACATTTATGTTCTTGTTAATGGATTTCTTTTAAGATTTATCCTCATATTCATTAAGATAAAACCAAACAATTAGAAATCAATAATACTAAACACATATTTAATCAAATTTTTAATATCAATATGCAAATTAGTCGTTCCGTTCACACAGTAAACCGCTATTTTCTTTTATATCTAAATGCAATTGCATATTATTAGTATGTAGATAAGGCCAACAGTATTAATAATGTAAAACAATTTTATTAATAACTGAAGTTTAAAAAAAAATAAAATTGTGGAGAATGTGACATAAATAACAAAGGGAATTGGGACTTGAATACTAAAATAGTTTTTGTTACAAACAAACACACAAACACACAATCTCCATTATAATAAGATGTAATTAGTTTTTATTTGTTTAATTCTTTTTTATTTTTCTACTTTTAATTTCACTATTATCCTTATAGCTCATTAGCTAACAGACTATCACTATTATCATCATCATGTGCTTCAAGGTTGCCTTTAAGCTTAATATCTAATCCCATTCTATTTATAGAATTTATATTATAATTCATTTCAAATAAATGAATAAATGGAAGAACTGTCATCTGTTGTTGTTGTATTTGTTGTTAGTCTTAGCAAGTTTTTCACACTAAAGTCTGAGTGACAGCAAGTCTCCTTAGGTCTCCAGAACTCTTTAAGTATTTTAGCTGATCTCAACAATGCTGTGGTCTCGACTCTTCCTCTGAACTTCAGTTTCCCAAGTCTCTTTTCCAGCCTTTGGGGAACATTTCAAGGGCACCAACTACAATTGGTATTACTGTCACCTTCATGTTCCATAGATTTTTCAGCTCTCTGGCAAGATCCAGGTATTATTATTATTATTTTCACTCCTTTTAAGTTTTTCACATCAGCATTATTAATATTATTATTATTTGTGAGTTTTTCACACCACTTTTAACTGGTGGCTTTTCACTGAAATCTGAGCAATAGAAAGTCTTCTCAGGTCTCCAGGACTTTTCTAAGTATTCTCACTGATTTTAATTGTGCTGTGATCGGGAGGGTCTCTATTCCCCCTCTGATATCCAATTCCCAAGTTTCTTTTCTAGACCTTTGGGGACCGTTCCAAGGGCTTCAATTACAATTGGTATCACCATACCATCACAACCCATAACTTTATCAGTTCTCTGGCAAGATCCAAGTATTTGTCTATCTTTTTGCTCCCTTTTATTTTCACTCTATGGTAAAATCCACTGGATGACAAGTGCTTTTTCTTAATTAATACAAGCTCGGGTCCTCTGGCTGAGATTAGCTATTTGTATCTCAAATTCCCAGGGGATTTTATGCATCATATTTTCTAAGAGATTCTGGTTTTTACACACAGCATTTGTTAGCATGGTCAAATTTTAATCTCTTGCACAATTCCCAA
Organism: Doryteuthis pealeii; assembly: GCA_023376005.1. Taxonomy (NCBI): domain Eukaryota; kingdom Metazoa; phylum Mollusca; class Cephalopoda; order Myopsida; family Loliginidae; genus Doryteuthis; species Doryteuthis pealeii. Next base: position 45,381,408 of record CM042157.1, on the reverse strand, counting down.
TGGATCACCATTCCTATCCAGTCATGCCTGCTCTTTCTTTTTATTTGCTATGGTGATCCGTTTGTCATAGATTTGAGAAGCATGGTGGGGTACTAGTTAGTCATAGGAAATGGACTCGTCGACCAGAGTTCAATTCCTGGACAAAGCCACAGTTCACATAGCGCTAATACCCTTGGGAAAGGTATGAATCCAACTATTCTTCCCTCCAGCTATGGGTAATTAGTAGGGCCAACTGGGCTCGTTAACCCTGGTTAGGTAACCAGTCTAGGAGAAGGAAAACTCTGAATTCAAACCTATTAAATCTACACCTGGGGTGGTCACTACTAGAATAGGCTCAGGCCTACTTAGTGATCTATTTCAATTTAAGATAATTCCCAGTGGATCACCTTTCCTACCCAGTCATGCCTACTCTTTTATTCTTTTTGTTTGCTTTTGGTGATCCATTTGTATCTCAAAGTCCCAGATAATTTTATGTGTATCCGTATTTAGGGCAGGTTCTGATTGATTGTACTGATAGATAATAATGATGATAATAATAATAATAATCCCAGTGGTGATAATATAGTCATAGATGATGATGATGATAATAATAGTAATAATATTGAAAATGTAATGAAATCTCCACTAAGAAAAGTTGTTTCAAATACAAATATCAAAGAACTGCATGTGAATCCTTATCAGGGAAAGTTTTAGAATTAATCTTTTTTTTCCCCAAGTTTATCAGTTTTATGGGATTTCAGTTTTGGAGATGCCTTTTATATATATATATATATATATATATATATATATATATGGCATTACTTTTTACCCTGGTTTCCCTGGTTACCCGCCTTTGATTCTTTTAGTGTGTATGTTACACATGGCCATATGCTGATAAATGTGTAACCTTCTGGAGACAAGAAGTAGGGTTGTGGAATTAGTAATCAGATGGTAAGCTGTTATCAAACTCAAAACTTTATCAACTTAAAATTGACTCCTCTAAAGTTTCAGGTAAGAACAACAAGTGGATTCATTTTTAGGTTAGTTGGATAATCTGTGTGTGTGTGTGTGTGTGTGTGTGTGTGTGAGCATGTGTCATTCATTTTATCAAAAGGAAAAAGTGATTTCAAATTTAGAGTAGACAGGTCTTGTAAACTATGGCTGGCACTTAGTTGATCTACAGAGGTTGGATTAAAAGTAAAGTAATCTGTGTGTATGTATATGTGTGCACATGTGTGTGTGTGTTTTTTTGCATGTATTTGTTGTGTGTGTGTGTGTGTGTGTGTGTGTGTCATTCATTTTATCAAAAGGAAAAAATGATTTCAAAGTTAGAGTACACTAGACTTGTAAGCTATGGTTGACACTTGGTCAATCTATAGGGGTTGAATTGAATAAAAAAATTTAACGGCATATCAACCCTTGTTGGGTTATTTTATGCCAAAGTGTTCAATTGGTTCTTGATGGAAACTCAATTATTTTTAAAACTCCTTTTTTTTCTATTTAACCCATAGATGGGACCCTAACAGGTACTACCATTCTGGGTCAGAATGGATCTGGGAGTCATAGTGATCAAGGGTAACTCCAAAATTCAAAGGGAAACTGAGTTGGTAGATATGTGGAAAGTATTTTTCTCAGTAGTTTTTTTTTTTATGTTAAAATAAACTTGAACCAAATAGCAGGAAAGATTATATTGATTGATTGATATTAATAGCATGTTAACCCATCCCGGGTGATTTTATGCCAAGTGGTAGGTTGTGAGGGATGGTCAAATTTATTGTTATGTCTTTTTTTCAAGGATTTTTCTTGATTTTGACAGTAGGTTGTTTGCAGTTGTTTTGTTGCTAAGTGGATTGGAAATCAGTTTAAGGGATAAGTTTAGAGGGTAAAGTTCAAGTTTGTTATAAGCGATATTTTGGTAGAAAGTCTTTTTTTAAACAATTTTTATAAACAAATTTTCTATTTAACCCCTAGATGGGACCTAACAGGTTCTACCACTCCGAATCAGAGTGGACCTGAGAGCAATGGTGATGAAGGGGTGCTCCACGTTCTCCAGAACTGGAACCTCACCATCAGATAGCGTTTAATGTCATACCCAGGATATGAAGACCTTCAGCCACCATCTTCTAGCACCCATATGATAAAAAGGGTTGGAGCTTGCCATAATAGCAATAGGGTTGGGGCAATCATATAGGTGCTAGGGCTTGACAGAGGGGGTCTCTCCGACCAACCGTTTAGCCTAAATAAGAGTCTAAGTGGAGTGTTGCATGTCATGGACTACTCGGACACCTGGGTTCAATCCTTAAGCATCATGGTTCGCCACCCACGGCCAACAGGCCATTGGGGGAGTCTTATCCCTCTGCAGAGGTGTATTCTCACACCCCAGCCAACAAGGCACAGGAAAGATTAGGAAATATTAACTTGTTTTGTAACAATCAGAACAGTAGAGAAGTTAGTGAAGGTTTTTTAACATTATGAAAAAAAAAAAAAAAAAAGAAACCCAACAATATAAGAAATATTATTGTGGCATTGGTTCCCTTTTGCTGATATCTTAAATCAGGGCTATTCACAGAATTGCGTCCCGCCCACCTGCCTTAAAAATGCTAGGCGATGATAGCTGAAAAAACAACCCTCCCTATGAATGAATATGAATTTGTTATTGATTGTTGGAAATGGATATATTAAAATGAAATAAAAATACAGAAAAATTTTTTTGATTTTTTATTTGTAATTAATTGTCGAAAAAAAAAAAAATGAAAATACCCCCCCCCCCCCAAAAAAGGATATTTTTTTAACGGGTTGATGGCGTTTTTATCGACAAATTATTATTTTTAGTGGTTTGAAGGCATTGAAAGTAAGCCATATTTTTATCGACAAGTAAATGTAAATATTTACAATATTTTGTACTTATTTACTTGTCGAAAAAAGATTGGAGGGGGTAAAATATCGCATTAACTTTTCGGGGAAAATGCCTTAAGCGCTGGTTGTTTTTTCTTTTCAGCAGGCACCACTTTAGCTAGGGACTTCATTCGTAGGGAGGGTTGTTTTTTCAGCTATCACCACCTAGCGTTTTATAAGGCAGGAGGCCGGGGACACAATTCTGTGAATAGCCCCCATAAATCTCTGCTATTGATATTGTTGTCATGAATAACCAATCAAAAGGTAGAAACTGATTACATTGTAATAATTAAATTTTCATACTGTGCTATATCCACAGGTCCTGCTAGTTTTGATCATTTTCCTTAGATTATTATTTTTTTTATACAGGCAAAAGCAGATGAAAGTGGCTTTTACAGTTTATTGGTCCTGTATATTATAATGGGGGAGAAACTGAGTTGGTAGATATGTGTAAAGTATTTTTCTCAGTAGTTTTTTATGTTAAAAAAAAAGTGAAGAAAAAGATCTGTATCAGCATTCATTTATTTAGAGTTGAGAATGTAAGGTAGTTATTAAGACTCTCCTCCACTGAGAGAATTTATCTATTTACTCAGAAGACCATCTCAGAGGAAAAGGGTTAAATCTTAAACACTGCTGCTCCCAGGGGGGAAGATTTTGTAGATTCCAATAGTCTCAAATTTCTTAGTCTTTGTGTGTGTGTTTCCCTCTGGTTAAGCAATTTACAACCAAAATGAAGAATTGATAGTAGCTTTTGTCTGTATTTAGGAGATGAGACTTGATATGAATAATTTTGATATTTCGGACTGTTGTTCTCATCTTTATTGTTGTATGTATAAACACAATGTTCAGGCCACTGTAACCTCAGGCCTTGTTTAGGTGGGTTTTTTTTATTTTTAAATTACCTTAAAATAAATCAGACGATAACCTTGAATTCAAATGTGGTTTTGGAGCTAAAAACTATGTTTGAATTCAAGGTTATCGTCTGATGATGACTTATTTCAAGGTAAAAAAACATGTAAACAAGGTCTGAGGTTACAGTAGCCTGAATATTGTTGGTTTGGTTGGTTTATTGATTTTAACGGCATATCAACCCGTCCAGGGTTATATCATGCCTAGCGTTGGGGTGTTTACATATTGTGTATTCATATATATACTTTTAGTAATTGGTTTTAACAATGTGTTAGCATTATTGGGAATTATATTGTATGGCATTGATTTGTTTCATGTCTATATTCTATGGTATAATTTTATTTCCCTTAAAAAGGAGAACATTTTATTTCCCTTAAAAAGGAGAAAATATTGTGTTTATACACAATATTGATGAGGACAACAGTCCAAAATATCAAAATTATTGATAGCAGCTTCATTAAATGTTTTAATATTTCTTAAAATGAATTTTATCTTTATTTTCTAAATTTTTTTTAAGGGGGAACAGATACTTTTCTCAAGGATATTAACTCTATATGAAATACAGCCTTATCTAATGGGGAAGTTCCAATTTTGGAGGAGTTTGGAGTACCCTTTCATCACCATTATTCCTAGGTCCACTCTGACCCGGAGTGGTAGTACCTGTTAGTAACCTAGGGTTTAAATAGAAAAAAATAATGATGAAAAAAAAAATTGAGTTAAAAAAAATGTTGACTACCCATCAGGCATGAATAGAAAAAAAAAACATCTTTGGCATAAAATAACCCACCAACCTTCTTCCTGTTTTAAAAAAATAATAATCTAAGGAAAATGATCAAAACTAGCAGGACCTGTGGATATAGCACAGTATGCCATAAAATCTAACAAACCAAACCACCTTGTATAGGATTTGAACTCGGGTTGCCATGTCTATTTGCTATGCCGATAATCCTTGCACCTCCAATTACTCAGTAGTAATTGATTTACAAGATTAGCTCGTTAAGCGTTGCACTATGACGAGGTACCTGGTATTTCATCAGCGCAGTTGAACTTTGGAATTACACACCTGGTCTGCGCTTTTTTTTTTTCTTTTTTTTAGCAGGAACCGAGCTGCAGTAATTTTTTTTTTTTTTTTTTTTTCTGTGACCATAATGTTGTTGTCTGAACTACCTGCTGAATCTATTGATGCATAAGCATCACAAAAGCCAGTTAAGTGAAGCAGCATCCAATTCTGGTGCAATTATATATTTACCAGGTGAAAAGTCTTAACAAGGAAAAAGAGAGTGGATGCCTCTTTGAAAAAAAAAAAAAAAGAAAAGAGGCAAACAACAAAAAAAAAAAGAGAAGAAGAATGAATAGAAAAATGAAGTGTGTTTATATCTCTCCTCGTCAGTGCAGAACATGCTAGATATGTGCTATAAACATAAGACTTAGGCATTTGAATACTACTTGCATACCTGGCTATGTCTATTTAAAGAGAAAAGGTTATAAAACATTTGTTTATTTCCTGGCAGCCAACAACATTCTGGATATACCACAAGAAGGCAGTGTAGATAAATATAACCAGTCATGGATTAATTTTAGAATGTTTTTATGGAACAAACTTTTTGATGCAGTTAAAAAGAACTGGCTAGAGAAAGTAGCAGATACAAGTGGAAGATGTATCTGAAGATATACTAGGCTTGTTATTTTTCTTCAGCCTTAAACCATAACTAATCACCTTTTTTTACTTATTTAATTATTATAAATTTGACTTTTTTTTTTTTTTTTTTTTTTTTTCTCATTTAATTTTTAAAAAAAATATGAATAAAATATCTGAAAGAAAAAAAACTATGAAAAATAAGGTGATCACTTAAAAAAAAACAAAAAACAAAAAACTCAACTTTCATTATTAGATAAAGTATAATCCGCATTTTTTCCCCAAAAATTTAAAGGTCAAAATCCTTAGTGCGTACTATATACAAGGTTCAAAATGAAAAATATTCTCTAACCAATGTCAGAGTCTCTATTTGCTGTCCGGCAATCTTTATTCAGACGCATTTTGTGATGTCGGGCGTGAAAATACCTTAAGTTAAGCCTGAAAGCAATGAAGTCATAAAAAAATCATCCATAACTTGCAGTAAGCTACATTTATTAAAATAAAAGTATTCAGAACACAGAATAACATGTGACAAATAATATTTATTTTTCACTGATGTTATTACTGTTATTTCTTTATTTTCTGCAAACAAAATGCACAAAAAACCTACACATTTGCATTATGTTATATATACAATAATAATAAAGGACGTTACCATATACATTTTTACAAACCAAGGACGTTATATAGATCTCTTTGACTCAAGATAGAGAGAAGGGGTGCGTATTATACACAAGGTTTAGGTTTTTCAGAGTTACAACTCCCTAAAAATCCCCTGTGTATTATTATACTCAATAGTGGACTATACTCGAGGATTTACAGTAATAAATGTGAGTGTCAGTATATCAGATTTTTTCAACTTTATTCCTAGAGGCCGTAGCCCAACATATTATACCATTTTGGAATCAGGCTGATTCTGTGAGCAAATTAAAAACATTCTGGGTTGAATCTGGACTCGCAATCTTGAAATTTTGGATTCCAAAGTTTTAATTACTGTGATTGTTTTTGGCAATTATTATTCACTCCTTTTGAGTCTTTCACTGGAGTCTGAGTGACAACAAGTCTCCAGGACTCTTCTGATTATTCTGGCAGATTGCAGCAGTGCAGTATTCTGGATGGTCTCAATTCTTCCTCTGATTTCCAGATTTTCCAAACTTTTTCCAATCTTTTTGGGACCGTTCCAAGTGCACTAACTACAGTTGGTATCACTTTGACTTTCATATTCCATAACTTTTTCAGTTCTCTGGCAAGGTCCAGGTATTTGTCCATTTTATTATTATTATTATTATTATTATTATTATTATTTTATTTTATTTTTTCATATGATTTTTTTTGTGACAAACTTTGAAAACTTTGTTTGAAAAAATATTGTTCAATTTTGATAAAATTTAATATAAAATTTAGTATGTATTCAGTGCATGAAATATCATTGTTGGGCCAAAAAAGTCAGACTCCCTCCGTAGGAGCTAACTTTTAAGCTAGTAAATAATATAATTGGATAGTTATCATTATTTCTGATCTTATGATTGAAATATACCAATGATTATATATATTTTTCTCATACATAAAATACCTTTTTATTTGGATTTTTGAGATGAGGAATTATCATTGTCTACACTAATCTATCCAAACCATTATCCTCATCTTGCTTGTTATATGCACAACATTCAGTTGTTTCTTGAGATTAGTGATTAGCATTATCATATACTGATCTATTCTTAGTTGTTATAGTCCTAATATTTCAGTCCCAGCTATTGATTAAATAGTAAGTCGTTGGGGTGGCCTAAAGTCGGTATCAGCCAATCAGCGATGGAGTCTATCCCTTTTCACTAGCGCTAGAACAAGGAGATTGTTTTTGAGCGTCTGAGGTGGAGCGCAACACCTACCATCAGCTCCTTACTTTACTGCACCGATCTCTGTGCTACTCATATGCTAAGTTGGCAAGTGCCAGATTAGCTCAGTCGGTAGAGCGTTCGGTTAGAAACCACAAGGTTCCTAGTTCGATACCGGTTAAATAGTACCACTACTATTCTTCTACAAGGATGGCTTTGGCATAAAATAACCCCCGAAGTTTAAACAAAGAAACCAAACCAAAATTTCAGCTGTTTTTACAAGTTTAAACAAAGAAACCAAACCAAAATTTCAGCTGTTTTTTTTTTAATTTATTTTTTTTTTTTATGAGGGATTATCATTATTATACATTAATCTATTCGGGCTGGAATCCTCATCTTGGTTGTTATAGTCCCAATATCTCTTTTGTATTATTTGGACACATGTGCAATGGATATAGGTGTTGGGTTAATACAGTTTTAAGTGACAGTCATCTCTGGACTGCAGGTTCAATCCTTGCCAAGAGCAATAGTAACATAGAATACTTAACACAGCTTAACACTTGTACCGAGTCATGGTTAATGGAATGAGAACAGTCTACCCTGTGGATTGAATAAAGGGTTAGGTTTGAAGTTCCATGAAGACTTATGATTCCAACAAGAAGGTTCCCAGGTTTGAAGAAAAATTTCCTGAGTCTGACAAGAAATACCTGAAGGCGGCCGGAGGGCACATCGACTGAAATGTTGTGTAGATAACAATAAAGATGAGGACAATAGTCCGAATAACACAAATAATACAAATTATCAAGTCTCGTCTCAAAAATTCAGAGAAATAATCCCAACATCTCAGCTGTTTCTTGAAATGAGGGATTATCATTATTATACACTAATACACTTGGACCACTGTTCTTATCTTGGTTGTTATCTATATTCATAATGTTACTGGATTTCTGCAAGGAGAATTATCATCATTATCATTATTGTTGGCACTTTTCCTTCCACTAAGGACAATGGCGTTAGTGTCCAAAAAAAAATTTGTTTTTCGGCATCTGTGCAAGTGACTCTGCAGGCCAATTCTTGAGTGACAGTCTTTGGTGCACTGAATGCACACAAACTATGATGCTTTTCGGGGCTGCTGTCTTTTCTCCCTCTTTCTGCCTCTCTTGGCTGTTGAGGCTACTTGAAATATCCGATAGAAAATATCTTCCAATAATGGATGGCACATTTGTAGATTGTCTAAAGTAGGGATCATCAAACTATGGCCCACAATGGCATTTTATCAGGCCCACCAATGGTACTTGAATTTGTTTGTTAAAACGTACAGAACGCGAGACATTCCTTTACCATTCAAATTTAAATATCATGTTAAGCTTACTAAATCTTCACGGACTTGACTACTGTAGGTAGGTTACAAAATGTTGTGTGTGTGAGCATTTCACTTGTTACTTACACGATCCCGAATTTTCACTTGTTATGACTGCTTGAAAAACACAAGTAATTTTCAAAGAGAAACTGTGAAGCAATGAATAGATCAAAAGTTATGAGACAAACATTTTTGGAAAGGGCAAACCCTATATTTTCAATATATATAAGATTTCAATAAAATTACAATTGATCAGAATGTTTAATTTAAAGCTAGCAAGTATTGGACACAATAATAATGTTGCCCGCGCTCGTTATTTTTTCAATTATCTGCCCACAGTGAAAAAATTTTGATAATCCCTGGTCTAAAGGGTTTTAGTTTGAAATTCCCAGATTACTTGGAATAGAACAGACACCTGGAAAAGGTTCAACAGACAAATCATTTTGTTTTTGTTTATTTTCAACAAAAAAAAGTAATTAGTATTATTTGTATTATTCGGACTATTGACCTCATCTTCATTGTTATCTGTACGACATTTCGTCTGATGTGCCTTCCGGCCTTCTTCAGGTATTTCTTGTCGGACTCTGGAACCTTCTCAGACTCAGGAACCATATTGGGAACCAAGTCCAAAGATAAATACCTGAAGAAGGCCGGAGAGCACATCGTCCGAAACATTGTACAGATAACAATAAAGATGAGGACAATAGTCTGAATAATACTAATTATCAAGCCTCATCTCAAAAATTCCGAGAAATAGACAAATCATTGTAAGTGTAATAACCAAGATCAGGACTCTAATCTGATTGGTTGGTTGGTTGATTGATTTTATCGGCATGTCAACCTGTCTAGGGTTATTTTATCACTAGAGGTTAATGGAATTGTTTTCATATTTACATTTTTTGTCTACGAGTTTCTTAAGAGTTTTTTTTTTCTTTGCATAGTCCTATTGAATACAAATAATTGATCTATTTGACATATAAATTGGACCCTAATAGGTACAACCACTCCAGGTCAGAGTGGACCTGGGATTAACAGCAATGAAGGCATAATCCACACTCCCCAAATCTTTAGAACTGGAGCCTCACTATCAGATGCAGTTTACTTTCATACACAGAACGTCCAACCCCATACGGGTTGACACCCTTAAATCCAATGAATCAATCAAGACATCCTTTTTGAGGGGAAGGTCTTACCCCCCTCTGCAGGGGATACACTAAACATATTCTGAACCCTACTAAAAGGTTGAAGAATATTCTGAATAGATCAGCGTGTAATAAATGAATACTATAGAAATCTATAAATAAGATATGGGGAAAAAAAAAAAAAAAAAAAAAATCAGCAGAAAGGCTTATTGTCAGTATCAGCCAGACAGTGAGGGGTATATCCCCTTTTTACTAGTGCTAGACGAGGGAAGTTGTTTTGCGTCTGAAGTGGAGCACCACACTACTATCAGCTCCCCACTTTACCACACAGATCCAAGCTGTGCTACTCATAGACTGTGTTGGCAAGTGCTGGTATCAAAGCTGGAACCTAGTGGTTCCTTGGCGAATGCTCTACCAATTAAGCTAAACCATTTTTTCATTTTTTTTTTTTTTTTTTCCAAGTATGAATATACAATAGACATTGATGACATTGTTGCACGTAACTATTTAAAATGAATAAATAAATAAAGCAAATCAGTGCCAGTAGGCCGTTCTTGTATTAATTAGGTATTTCCATAAAAGAATCTACCTGAGAATGAATGCTCTTGTTTTATGTGATAGTGGCATTACTTGTTACCTGTCTGAGCTACAAGTAAGCTGTTAAGTTGTGTGCTCTAAACCATTACTGATTTCATGCTAGTCCCATTTTTAGTGGATAACTGGCAAACTTGCCAATTTCAAGTGTTTGGCCTTGAAGATGATTGTTTTCAGGGATCACTATGTCTATTTTTATCATCATCATCATCTTCACCATTAAAAGTAAGATTTTTTGAAAACCTTACTCGGATTTTTTCTTTTTCTATCTTATTATAATGGAGATTCTGTGTCTGTAGCCAAAACTATGTCAGGAATTACGTAAGTTTATCAATGAGTATTTAATTTATAGTCAAAATCATTAATGTATAGAATAAATCTTATTAACGATGTCTCTATAAAAATCTGAGTTAGATTTGCCTCAAAACAGCCCATGTTATTAGTGCATTTAAAATCCTGCAATGTGTCTTATATATCACTAAGAAATAAAGGTTCACATAAAATATGGTATGGTTAATTTGCATACTAGTTTTATCAGAACCAGATTTAATAAATTATTGATCTCTAATATTATTGTTCTATTCTCAAACGTATTAAAATCAATCCTATGAATGATTTTATATAGAAACCAATTGAAATATAATTAAAATAAGTGTAATCTTTTTATATACGTTCTTATTTAATTTCATTAGTATTTTTAATCTATTTGATTACATTAAAACTTAAATGCTTATGCTTGGATTGTGCATATTCTTTATTTTTTTATGGGCTGGTCAGCTCAGTCAGTAGAACATTTGCCAAGGAATCGCAAGGTTCCAGGTTCTCGTCAACTCAGAGCATAACTAATTAAGTTCTCATAAAATCATACAGCCCTATCAGCTGGGTCTTTAAAATACACCAACTGCACCTCTGCAGAGGGGTAGTATCCCCCATGGGGCTACCTGTTGGTGACCAGTGATGCTTAAGGATTGAAGCCTGGTAGCTGAGCAGTCTATAACATGCTACATTTACTTTGGCACTTACTTAGGATAGACAAGCAGTTGGAGAGGCCCCATGTCAAGCCCTAGCACCTATATAATTGGCCCAACTCTATTGCCCTTTTTATCATATATGACATGAAAATATCATAAAATGTGTTCTTAATAACAGCTAAGTTCACTTCAAATAATGCGCAAGCACAATTAAGAACACATTTTATGATATTTTCGTGTTAAAACATGCAGTTGTATTGATTCAAACAAATTCATATTTTCAGTGTAGATTTACAGTGAAGTGAAAATGGTCAACCAAAACATATGGCTTCCTCTAAGTGAAGCAAACAAGAGGATATTACTCTCATTTATGTAGCTAATGTTCAGATTACCATATAAATACCTACATTGAATGAATAGATCCTTAGATATTCTTCCACCACCTGTCCCTTGCACTTACCGCTGAGGTAACCTTTCAAGTGCATTGTTGTTTTTTTTTTTAATTGTTAGTGTCGACCAAAAAAAGAATCTTTGATCTAATCATGTTTTTGTATTGTGCTTGAGAGATAAAAAGACAAGGGTAAAATACGATAAACTTTCTAATCTGTAAGGCATCTGTCTGCCCGCAACCACGTTTTACATCTCATCTTGTGTTCCTTCGCATTTTATTTCTGCAGTAACCGCTATGAAAAAAAAAAAAAAAAAAAAATTACGACTCCACAAACTCTGCATTTTATTTCTGGAAGTTTCCAGGTTTTAGTTGCGAGAAAAACCACTTGTGTATAAGCTGGAATGTACAAAGAAAAAGAAAAGAGAAAAAGAAAAAGTTTTTGTAATGATCAAGTAAGAAGACACAATGCAAAGAAAATATGCAACCACAACTTGTTCAAGTCTACTGCTTTTTACTGTTATTTTAGGGTTAAAAAATCATGAAAGTCTTAACAAACTAATTGTTAATTTAAGCAGTTAAACAGTGTGCACCAGAAATACATCTAGACGTGGAAATTGCATTTTCACTTAGTGCTAATACCCTTGGAAAAGGTATGAATCCTACTCTCCCTCCTGCTATGGGTAAATAGTAGGGCAGACTGGGCTCTTTAACCCTGGTTAAGCAACCGGTCTAGAAGGAAAACTCTTAATTCAGACCTGTTAAACTTCGCTTAATAAATTGACCTTGTGTCACATTCTGCTCATGCGGAGGGGTTAGTAAAAAACAAACAAAAAAATCAACATACAACTGCCCCCCCCCCATTTTTTCACCTTAGGTTGCAAGTGAACTTAGACTAGTGGTAATGGTAGTTCCATCTATATGATTATGGTAGTTTGGATTATTCAGACTACTGTCCTCATCTTTATTGTTATCTACACAACATTTCGGATGATTTGCTCTCTGGCCTTCTTCAGGTATTTCTTCTCAGACTCGGGAACTAGATTCTCTTGTCTTAAGACATGTTTCAACCCTGTGCAGTATAGATTTTCTATCCAGAAGAGCATCATTCCAACGTAACATAAAATAAGCACGAAAAGCTCTCTGTGGAGCAATTACAGATTCTCTTGTCTTAAGACATGTTTCAACCCTGTGCAGTATAGATTTTCTATCCTGAAGAGCATCATTCCTACGTAACATGAAATGAGCACGAAAAGCTTCTCTAGTCTTAAGACCTGTTTCAACAGCAATCACATGGTATGCACCGGTCCAAGACATGATCGTAACTGATCCTATCTGGAGCAGAGGAGGCGGGAAAAAATGGTAAGACATTAGCTAGATGGAGCTACCATTACTACTTGCCTAATTTCACTTGCATCACACAGGTGACAGCCTAAAATGGAAGATGTATTTCTGCCGCATTCTGTATAGCCATCTGGAAATTGTCATATATTTCCAAATAAAGCTTTTAAAGAAATTATAATAATGAAATTATTGCATAAAGGGCTCAGGTGCACTACAACTCATCAAAGGTGCATGTTTAGTACATAGAATAATGTACAAGTGTTAGGAAAATGAACAGTGTATGAGTATGTATGGGGGAGGGGTATCGGGTATAGTGTTGGCGAATTTCAGGAAACATGGAGGTTTTGAAGGATGTAATGTCTTGGCAGCTAACAACTGATGGAGTTAGTTTGTTCCATACTTCAGCATCTTTGAGCGTAAAAAAGGTTTCCAAAAGTCTTGGGAGCTGTATTATTTTCTGACTTTGTAGGCATGCCCACGTGTGTAAGATACACAGATATCAGAAAGGTATTCAGGGTTGCTGTTGGCAAGATGGTTAATAATTTTGTGAATGTTTACCAAGTCGGATGCCAGACGTTGGAGCTTCAGGGCAGTAAGGAGTTTAGGCTATGATAGATGCCTGATGGTGGGTATTCACTTGGTTGCACATCTCTGAACAGTTTCCAGGAGGTCAATGTTCTGAGCAAGGTAGGGGTTCTAGACTGGGGATGCAAATTCTATTATATTAAAAACATATCTATAGAAACCAATTAGTAATTGCCAAGGGAATTGAAAGAATATATAACACCTTGTCTACAGGACTTAGAAGATACGTTGACTGGATCCCCATAAGTTAGAAGCACGTGATCTAATAGTTAGTCCTAGAGGAAATGGACTCCTCAACCAGAGTTCAAATCCTGGATGAAGCTACAGTTCACATAGCGCTAATACCTTTGAGAAAGGTATGAATCCAATTACTCTCCCTTCAGCTATGGGTAAATAGTAGGGCAGACCGGGCTCTTTAACCTTGGAAAACCCTGAATTTAAACCTATTAAACTCCACTTGGGGTGGTCACTACTAGAATAGGCTCGGTCTTAATTAGTGATCTATTTCACTAATTTGAAGAGAAGTTATGTATTTACCCAACCCATCCACCAACTCTACAACATTGAAGTTCTCTAGCCAAACATGTAAATATGTATCTGTTATGTTTTTACATAGATAAAATACGGAACACTGAATGAAAATGCAAGACCAGGTTGTTGGAAATTAACAAGATTTTATTTAACACAAAGTAGAGAAACGTTTCTACACTAAAAGTGACTTAACTAGCTCACATGTATTGTGCAAATGTCCATCCAGCACATCCCCCAATCCAAAAGTGTCATGGTGGAAACCCCACTTCTGGGTTCCCATCAAACTCCTACAGAATACAAGGTGTGTCAAAAAGTACAAAAAAATCTCAATACTTTTTTTGACACACTTTGTATGTCAACAGTAACATGTGTGGATATTGAACTATTTTGTAAACTGAATATAATTTAAAATTTGCTTTTTTTTGTGTAGGTGTCTGCATTTCTACTAAATTATATGGCTGTGTCAAAAACTGCTGCTAAAAGAGACAATAAAGTATAATTTGAATGGTTAAGGCAGAAAAGAATGTCACATTATAGTTTATTGCTTGTAATGATAAGGATAAAACAAAGAAGATTATATTTTTAAAAAAGATTTAAGAGATATTTATTTCAATGTTTTTTTGATATTTGTTTAGTTCTAATGTCATTTATATATACTACTATTATAAAGCATTTTATGTATGTGCCAAATGGATAGGCATAGCTCAGTGATGCTGATAGCATTTTGATTTAGTGAGTCCTGAGATGTACATATTTGCTTTGAATGAGTCCCCAGGAAAAATTTATGGCTCCCAACTAAAGCCGTCTTTATCCCTACCTTTATTTACACAGTTTTTCCTTGATGGTAACAGGCATAAAATGGGCCCAGATTAGATATTTACCAGGGCTATTTCGTACTTTTTATCAGCAAATTAATTTAAATATTTTACAACCCCCTTTCTCCCTATATGAAATACAATTAAGAACTCGGACAATTTCATTTTCAAATTAAATTTGACAATATATTTTTACAAAACACAAACTGAAATTTCAAAACAATTTTCATACTGTGCAATGTTTACAGATAAATAGAAAACTTAATCGAGTTTTTATTTTTCGTAAAAAAGAAATTTTCTTGTTTAGTGTTTTGTTTTGAATTTTAGACAGTGATGGGTGGGCTGGTAAAAATATCTGAAGTAATTTGCCGATAAAAAGCGAAAAATAGCCCTTGGTAAATATCTAAGCTGGGTCTGTTTTACGCCCGTTATTGTCAAGGAAAAACATAGCGTAAATAAGGGCAGGGATCCGGGACGACAATGTTTATAGATCTGAAATTTCAATTAATAGACTAGTATGAAACCCCTCCCCATTCCTCCCAGCTACTGTTCTTCTAAAAAGGATGGCATTAAATAACCCCTGAAGATTGACATGCCATTAAATAAAGAAACCAGAAACCAACAACCTTTCTTGCATTGCCTTTTAAACTTCAACCTAGAACTGGAAAAAGTTGATAATAATGGGTGTCTACTGTCAGTTTTATTTGTGGGGGTATGAATTGGGGGTGGTGTAAAAAGGGTATGAATTGGGGTGGCGTAAAAGGATATCTAGAAAGTGGGGGCGGTGTAAAAGGATATCTAGAAGGTGGGGAGCATTAATTTTTTTTTTTTTTTTTTTTTTTTTTTTTTTTTAATCTGTCAAGGTGTGACATGGAGTTAAAAAGGTTAAGAGCCAATGATTGGTTGGGTTTATTTGTTTAACACCATATCAACTCCTTATGGGTTATTTAATGCTGAAATTTGATTTATTTTTGAGCCAATGGTCTAACAGCATATGAGAAAGAATGAAGTATACATTTCCCAAGGGTATTATTAGTGCTATGGGAAATGGACCTGGTAACATTTTCCATAATACTAATACCCTTGGGAAATGCTACCAGTTTCATCCAGGATTTGAACTCGTGTCGCCATGTCCATTTCCTATGACAATAACCATTACACAACAGGTGCCTCCACAAAATAATTAGTTTCTTGTATCACTTTTTTTTTTCTTTTTTTTTTGTTTCTTTTTCTCTTTAATCCTCATTCTAGTCATTGGTCACTTGGTAGTTTCTACTTAGTCAAAATTTGGTAATTTCTACTTAGTCACCAAATGTTTAGCAACACCCAATCTGATTTATATAAAACAGTTGATATTTAAGAACATCATCATTAAAATATTAAATAAAATATTTTTTTCAGAATACAAGGTATGTCAAAAAGTACAAAAAATCTTAATACTTTTTTGACACACCTTGTATATAGAATTGCCTTTAATACGTTTTAGTGTAACATGGTAGTATTAGAGATCAATAACACCAAGTAATTATTTATTAAACCCAGTTTTGTTGAAATCATTATGATATTTAAGAACATCATCATTAAAATATTAAATTTAAAAAAAGCCTACCAATTCCAATCTTTGGTAGATTATAGTAACATCCGGTTTTGTAAATATCATGTGTCTATAAATCCACTAGACATCCTTTTCATCAAACTAATAAGCAAGTTCCTTGTGTCTGTTCTTATTATCATCACATGTGATTTGTAGCATGCAAAAAAGAAAAATGATTACTTGGCCTACTAATATATTTACAGCCCCTCATGTCAATAAGTAGGCAGAATTCTAACAGGCCGATTTGTCTTATTGTCAATTTATGTCCGTTTTGAAAAATCTTAAAGCACAAACATTTGGCTAGATGGAACCGTAAGTTCTCCCTGAGAAATACTGTTTCTCTGTAGTATCATCACTATCATTGCTTACCATGACCAGGGAATACATTTCACATTAAAAAGATTTCTTTTTTTTTTTTTTTATGATATAACCTGAAATCATAGATAAATTGTTGGTGTGTTTGTTTTCTATAACTGCATAATTTTTTTTTTTTTTTTTTTTTTTTTTTTGTTACATTACAATCTTTTATTATTACATTTCTGAAGAAAAAAGACAAATTTGTATATTTTTTACTTTTTTTTTTTATTATTATTTATTTTTTTAATTTTTTTTTTTTAAACACATAAATTGATTACAAAGCAAATCGGCCTGTCAGAATTCTGCCTGTTTATGTGATATATAGAGCCGTATATATTAGTGGGCTGTGGTCTGTTCTTATTAACATCACATGTGATTTGTAGCATGCCAAAAGAAAAATGATTACTTGGTTTGAGTGCTACATTAATCATTGTATATAGATTCAAATTTAGAGGGAGGGTAATAATATCAGATGATTTTTAACTTTGTAATGTGGCAGTTGTTGGATACTCCTCCTACTCAACATTATCCGTAGGGGGGATATATTACACGACAACCAATAGATAAAAAGAGACAACAGGTAGACTTGTGCAGTTGTCTGAGTGACCAAAAATGACTACATGGAAAACCTCCATGACAAAGAGAAGAATAAATTGTCAAGCAATTTAGACCAATATAGAGAAGAATGATCAGCACCTTCTATAATAGAGATATATACAAAATTTGGAAAACATATTTCAGATATTCTGATATAATATATATATTTGAAAACAACATTTTAGTTTCATGTTAGTCATTGTGTATGGATTTAAATCTAGAGGGAGGGTAAGAACATGTGATTTTTTTTTAACTTAGTAATGGGTGGCTGTTGGGTTGCTTCAAACAGATTAGTAATAATGATATATAATAATATTTTTCTGAAATATCTGTTAGCCTCAAAATTGTTTTGCCCTATTGACAAAGCTTAGAATACACTGACTGTATCCCTGCAAAGAACCAAGACCCCCCCCCAAAAAAAAGGGGGGGGTGTTCTGGGTATTACTCTAAATTGGATCTGATGGTGAGGCTCTAGTTCTAGAGGTATAGACAGTGTGGATTACCCTTTAACAAATCATCCAGAAAAAAAAGTAAAATTTTCACCTACCCACTTCAATTTTTCTGAAATTTTTTCCAGGTGTGTAAGATGTTAACGTTAGACAATCCCCAAAATTTGAGCTTCCAATTTCAAAAATTGAAGTTATGTGTGCAAAAAAGCTCTTAAGAAACAACTACACAAAAAGTTAAAATATGAGCGTACAATGAACATGATTCCCTAACCTCTAGGCATAAAATAACCCTAACTAGGTTGACATGCTGTTAAAATCAACCAATCCAAGATTCTATGTGGTTTGTTCATGATTATTTTTAAGAAAAGTGAACTTCAAACTTAATACAAGGTTTCTTTTGTCTCTTAATTTTTGTATAAAATATAATATATGTATATTATATTTGTGGTGTCTCTGTCTATCCATCAGTCTATCTGGTGATGCAATTGAAAACAAAACTTTTCTAGGGTAGAATTTTTACAAGGAATCCAGTGGTGGTATTTATATTTAACTCTACATTCATTTGGGATCATTAGCTTTTTCCAGGGGTCCAGTAAGTTTCGGCCGCTGCCCAAGAGGGAATGCTGACGGGATCAACGTATTTTTTGCACCCGCCTCTCATGAGCTTCGGTTCATGGGTTGTCCCACATTAATATGGCCTTTTGCCTAACCCATACACATAGGGTATCAGGTAAATATCCATTAGGAGCCACATAACCGGCTGTGGTGCTAGAAAATGGGGGTGCTAAGGGGAATAACTCCAATAAATCTGCAAATTTAATGAATTTCCATATTGAGTATTCTGTTCATTAGGATCATGTTGTGTGTTGGTTGGAGATAAATTTTATGTAAAATGTAACATTAAAGAAGCAAGCAAAACAGTACAAATAATCACAAAGAAGTTTGAGTCATAATAAAAATTGTCCTTTATATGTGTATTATAAATTGTATCAAATGGACAACAAGTTACAAAGTTTGTGGTTTAGTTAATGAATTTTCCTTTCTACAAATTCTTATTAGTGTTAAAGCTTACTTGTATTTGGTCACCCGGTTCGAGGAGGATTGTTATTTATTAGGATCGTTTTCATTAATGATAACACTGTTGATATTGTCTCACTTCTTTTTTTTTTTTTTTTTTTTTATAAAATAGCATTAAATAATCCACAAAGGTTCATATGCCATTAAACAAAGAAACCAAACCAAATTATTCTTTAAAAAAAAGTCAGTTTGAATTCTGTCAGTATCATTTTGATCATTAACAGTGGAATATATTTTTGTATCATCTGCAAATATCTGTGTGTAGCATTTGATAATTTCCGGGAGATCATTTATAAATATAACAAAAAGACATGATCCAAGAACACTTCCCTGTGGGATTCCACTTGTCACTGGAGCCTATTTTGATTTAGTGTTTTTAATTTTGACACATTGTCTTCTATTACCCAGGAATCCTTTTATCCAATTCAGAACCTGGCCATTTATCCCATATTTTTGTAGCTTCAATAGCAGCCTTGTGTGAGGTACAGAGTCAAATGCCTTGGCAAAGTCTAGGTAGATGGTGTCCACCGGTGATCCAAGATCTAGAGACTCCGTCCACTTATCCATTACTGCCAAAAGATTTGTACTACAAGATCTTCCTTTAATGAATCCATGCTGGATAATCCACAAAGGTTCATATGCCATTAAACAAAGAAACCAAACCAAATTATTCTTTTTAAAAAAATGTTGAATAAAATTGTTTTTTGTTTTTTTAATTGTTAAAACTGATTTGCATTAAAAATATTAGCACCAGATTTATGAGAGACTGTTATCAAAGGAGATAGAGATACTTGACAATTGGGCACATTCCTTGCATATCTGATGGGACCATGATATTATAGGAGTGCCAAATTCTTCAGTGTTATTTTCACCCCCAAAATACTTCTATCTCATCTACAAATTCATTCACCGTTAATATGGACACTTGAGTAAATCTGATATTCTTTTAAAAACTGGATGTGCCACGTTTGTCGTAATTACACTTTATCTCGTATATCATCATCCAAGCATTCAAACATGAAAACTTTTTTTTTCTCTTGCAGAGATGAATGAGTTTTCATACACCCAATTCTCCAAGTTTTTTCTCTAAAGTTCATTCATACATTTTATAAAAATTGTGATATTTTCTTTATTATCATTTCTTACCTATATCTCAGTTTTCTAGTCAAGAAGTGACGTTCTCCTGTGGAATTCTACACATGGACACACCAGTGTTGACCGACCAGCAAAAACATATATACAACAGATCTGTGCAAACACTGGATACTGTGTTGAGTTCTTGCCAGAAGCACTGGCCAATAATAGACTCTACTGGTCAGAGACGTATGGCAAGAGAGAGTTAACGGAATCCATGCTTTCAGCATGACTTGATGATGATATCTCAGTAAATCTAGGATCTTTATATTTAAATCATTGGGATTCTTTGGAATTGCAATCATAAGCAGATTGATCCTTAACAAAAAAATTTGGGTTATTTCCTATAAGTCTAACATAAACAAAGAGGAACCACTCTTGACTGATGAATTATTTATATATTTTCCTATTAAACTAACCCTAACCCCGTCTTCTTTTTTCCTAGTAGATCAATAAATAAATAAATAAATAATTTATCAGTCAAGAGTGGTTCCCCTTTGTTTGTTAGACTTATAGGAAATAACCAAATTTTGTTTTCACCTAAGTCTCATCAGAGGATTATCACAGGAAAAAGAACAATGATAGAGAATGCAAGACTATCATAATGAGGAGGGGGTAAAAAAAGCAAAATTGTGATTACCCTGGTTCTTTTTTTTTTTTTTTTTTTTTTTTTGTGTTAATCATCTGACAAGACTTGGGTGAAAGCAAAATTTTTTTGTTAAGGATGAACAGTGTTTTTTTCATTTCTTTCCTCACCATTTCAAGCTAAATGTAAATACATTTCAATAGTTTCTTAGAAACAAATTACACAGGATAGGTTACAAGGTAGGAGTTAAACGGCTTTAGTTATTTCCCTAGATCATAGATAAAAACACTTCAATTTATTAAGAAACTTTAAAGCAAATATGTGCATCCCAAGATGCACTAAATCAAAAAGCTATTAGTATCACTATATATATATGTACACATTCACTATCACCAGATCTTAAGAAATTGAACTTGTGTCACATCATGCTCATGTAGAACATTTTGGTAATGAATCCATGTGGAGAACTTCACATGGTGGATAGTTTGATTACAAACATTTTGATATTTTGATCTTACTATAATCTATTAAATACCTTTTCGTTCGTTCATTCATTTTTTTTCTTCCTTTCTATATTTGTCTCTCTAACATCACATGAATAAAAGATGCTAACCAAATTTTCTATATCTGTCCTGGGTATGACACTAAACAGTATTCAGTGGCGAGGCTCCAGTTCTAGAGCTCTGGGGTGTGTGGAGTACCCTTTAATTGCCATTACTCTCAGGTTCACTCTGACCCGGAGTGGTAGTACTCGTTAAGGTCCTATCTATGGGTCAAATAGATCTGTTTGAAAATTTTTAGTATCAAATAGGAATACTTGACATATGTTGATGGATTGGCCTATTGTCTGTATCAGCCAAACAGTGAGGGAGTCTATCCCCTTTTCACTAACGATAGACCAAGGAGATGGTTTTTTGGCGTCGGAGGTGGAGCACCACACCTACCATCAGCTCCTCACTTTACTGCACAGATCCCCAGGCTACTCATATGCTGAGTTGGCGAGGACCGGTATTGAACTCGGAACCTTGTGGTTCCTAGTCGGCTGCTCTACTGATTGAGCTCTCTATGAAAATTATTTGTATTAGATAGTAATGCCTGATATAAACAAATGATTATTATTAAATAGGAATAAGTAAAGTAAAGTAATCGGGGAGACCTAAAGTCGGTATAAGCCAGACAGCGAGGGAGTCTATCCCCTTTTCACTAGCGCTAGACAAAGGAGATTGTTTGGGTGTCTGAGGTGTAGTGCCACACCTACCATCAGCTCCTCACTTTACCGCACAGATCGCTGTTCTACTCATACACTTAGTTGGTGAAGGCCGGTATCGAACCTGGAACCTTGTGGTTCCTAGTCTGACGCTCTACCAACTAAACCAGCCCTTCAAATAGGAATAGCTTGTGTGCCTAGTCCCTTTCATATTGAAACCTAGACATAGTTAAGAGTATTAATAATGTAAAACAATTTTATTAATAATTGAAGTTTAGATAAAATCAAATCATGGAGAATGTGATGTCAATAACTAAAGAATTGTGACTTGAGTAGGAATATAGTTTCGGTTACAGACAGAAAAACACACAATCTCCATTATAATAAATACAAATGATTTGCACCCAGTTATATGGTTTCAAGTATTCTTATCTAATATTAATAATTTTAAAACAGATCTGTTTGATTCCTAGATTAAAACCCTAACAGGTATGTATTTAGCCAACCCATTCCCTATAGGTAGAATGTGACACAATGTTGCAGGTATGTAGCATCCAGCGGGAATCAAACTTGATATTCAGTAGTAATGAAGATGTGAGAATAGCTTGCTAAACATTACACCATGGTGGGACACCCTGGATCTCTAATAGGTACTATCACTCTGAGTCACGCCCTGTTGGTGGGGTGTTAGAATACACCAACTGCACCTCTGCAGAGGGGTAATACTCCCCCACTGGGGCCACCTGTTGGCCATGTATTGCGCCCCATGATGCTTAAGGTCGGAATCATGGTGGATGAACAGTCCATAACATGCAACACTCCACTTAGGCCCGTACTTAAGCTAGACGGGCCGTCTGATCAATCAGCCGGTTACGTCAAGCCCTAGCACCTATATGATTGTCCTAACCCTATTGCCCTTATAGCAAGCCCCAACCCTTTTTATCATATGGGTGCTAGAAGATGGTGACTGAGGGTCTTCATGTCCTGGGAATGATGTTAAACTCTATTTGATGGTGAGGTTCCGGGTTTGGGGAATGTGAAGCACCCCTTCATCACCATTGCTCCCTGGACCACTCTGACCCAGAGTGGTAGTACCTGTTAGGGTCCCATCTATGGGTTAAATAGAAAAACATGAGTTTATAAAAAAAATGAGTATCCATTAAGAATGAATTTATTTCAAAACTTTGCCGGCATTAAATGACCCACTGAGGTTGATATGCCATAAAACAAACCAAACCACTCCGAGTCAGAATTAACCAGGGTGTAATGACTATGATTGGGATGACTCCACACTCCCCCGAGATCCAGAGCTTGTGACCCACCACCGGATACAGTTTAGTGTCATATATAGGACATCCGGAGGGGGGGGGGGGTCTTTATTCCTTAAACTCTAACAACAGGACAGACAGCTGATTAGATTATCAATGTTTTAGGTAGGAGGTTTGGTTTCGTTGGTTGGGTTTTACGGCATGTCAACCCCTTGGGTTATTTTATGCCGAATATTTCTATTGGTAATTTGGTGTTCAAAAATGTTTAATGCCGATAAAGTTTTGAAATAATTTCATTTTTAATGGTTAATACAATTTGTTTATAAACTCATGTTTTCTATTTAACCCATAGATGGGACCCTAACAGGTACTACCACTCCGGGTCAGAGTGGACCAGGGAGCAATGGTCATGAAGGGGTGCTCCACATTCCCCAAACCTCCAAAACTAGAACCTCACCATCAGATAGAGTTTAACGTCATTCCCAGGACATGTAGACCCGCAGCCACTGCCTTCTAGCACCCATATGATAAAAAGGGTTGGGGCTTGCCATAAGGGCAATAAGGTTGGGAAAATCATATAGGTGCTAGGGCTTGACGTGACCGGCTGATTGATCGGAGGGGGCCTCTCCGACTGCCCGTCTAGCCTAAGTAGGGTTCCAAGTGGAGTGTTGCATGTCATGGACTGCTCATCCACCAAGATTCCGGCCTTAAGTATCATGGGTCAACACCCACGGCAAACAGGTGGCCCCATTGGGGGAGTCTTACC
This sequence comes from Doryteuthis pealeii, assembly GCA_023376005.1. Lineage (NCBI taxonomy): Eukaryota > Metazoa > Mollusca > Cephalopoda > Myopsida > Loliginidae > Doryteuthis > Doryteuthis pealeii. Next base: position 45,357,392 of record CM042157.1, on the reverse strand, counting down.
CCTCTGCAGAGGTGCAGTCGGTGCATTCTAATGCCCCAGCCAATAGGGTGGATTTGTGTAGAAGGTTAAATGATATAAATATGAATGAATTGAAAAAAAAAAAATACAAATCTCCATTCATTCATTGTTATTGTCTTGTTTTCTATGCAATATAAAACATGTCTTTAGTATGACATTAAACTGCATCTAATGGTAAAGTTTCAATTCTGGAGCTCTGGAGAATGTGGAGTACCCCTTCATCACTATTACTTCCAGGTCCACTCTGACACAGAGTGGTTGTACCTGTTAGAGTCCCATCTATGGGTTAAATAGATTTTTTTTAAAATGAGTTTTAAAAAATATGTTTAAGAGAATTGAATAGCCATCAAGAATGAATAAAACAAAATGTCTTCGGCATAAAATAACCCAACAAGGGTTGACATGCCGTAAAATCTAACCAAACAACAATATAAAATAGTAAAGAGCTGAAACTAGTGAGCCACTCCATCTGTAGGAAGATAACTTGTTGATAGAGGTGGGGTTACACGTCTCTGAAAAGTTCAGAGTTGAACTGAACTTAAACACTTTGAAGTTTTTGACAAAAACTCGTAATTTCCTTGCAAGCCTTGGAGGACAATGACGCCAAACCAATGACAACAGCCATGAGGAGATGAATTCCTGGATATTCTCACCATACTAGTTTTTTTTTTTGTTTTTGTTTTTTTGTGTGTAATAAGGAGTGACTAAGTTTTAATTTAGTAGAAGATGAAATTGCCACTTCTGAAAGAATGCCCTGAGGAACTCTATTTATAGATGGTAGATTGGAGTGGGAGGAGGAGTGTTGATATATTTCTTGCTTGAGATTTAGGAAGTTTAGCTAAGTAGTAAAGGAGATGGGCTTGGAGTAATTTGAAAATTGTTTATTATCAATTTCTATCAGAATAGGAAAATCCTTTTCTTTTCTCTTTTCTTTTTTTTTTCTTTTTTTCTTTATTTTATAATTTTCTTTATTTTATATTTTTCTTTATCTTTTTCTTTTTCTTTATTTTTTTCTTTTTTTCTTTTGTTTTTTCTTTTTCTTTTATTTCTTTCTTTCTTTTTTTTTTATTTATTTTTTAAATCTTTTTATTTTTAAAAAATTTTTTATTTATTTAAAAAAATGTTTTCTTTATTTTAAAAAAAAAAATTTTCTTGATTTGAAAAAAAAAAAAAATTATTTTTTCATTTTTTAACTATATCAAAAACAATTTTTAACCTTTTAAAAGTGGGATCAAGGGGGGTTGGTGCTAGGGTCTGAAGCCACGGGTTGGCTAAACACCTACTTTATAAAGATTGACATGTAGTAGAGTGAAGGCTCAGTATCAGAGATGGGGGGGGTCTATGATATCAGGCCCTCACTCTACTACATGTCAATTTTCATAAAGTTGGTATTTATCCAACCCATTCGCCACAGGTAAAATGTAACACTAGCTTGCAAGTAGCTCACTATTCAATTGTCATAAAGTAATATTCATATAGAATATATAAATCCCCATTTACAACATGTCCATTTTCATAAAGTTGTATTTATAGAAAATATATGAAACCTGTCCTATCAGGGCACTCAAGCGGGCTTGGACCGACCTCGATTGACATGTTTGGTGGCTGTATACACCAGCCTTGGGATCTCAAAAAAAAACAAATAAAAATAACTATCTTTCTCCTATTTTAACTATAAAGTAAACATCTAGCTGAACATTTGCTAGCCAAAAATTGAACAATTTAATTTACAAAGTAAATATAATACTAAACTGTCTTCTTGCTTTGTATCCATCAGATTAGCTAAACTGAATCTTTATCTTTTTGTTTAACTGTATAAAGTAAACATCTAGTTGGCATTTTTTTTTTTTTTTTTTTTTACCCAAAAACCTTTTTAATTCTTTTATCCTATGATTTTTCTGGTCAGAAGATGAAGACTATTTTTATTTTCAAATCATGTTTTGTTTTTTTTTTTTTAAATATTTATACATCAAACTATGGCCACCAAGTTTATAAGTCCTTATGTTATATACCTACATCAGGTATATAAACGAGAGTGAGAGTTCAAGAGAGAAAGAGACATATTAGAGACTTACTTTAGCAATGATTGGTGATGTATGGTCTTACTTGATTACTTCATTACTCTGATTATTTGTTGCTGGTTCTTCTCTTATCTGCTATGGTCGACATCTTGTCTTGTTTAGTTGAGTTCTTCTCTCTAAGGGCTGATTTCTTCTTCTTCTGGGTTTTGCTTGTTTTTACTTAAATAAACTAACAATACATTTTTGTTTTTTCTCGATCAAGTTTTATTAGCCCATATTTTCATCAATTCCGTACGGATGAGATGACCCGAGAGAGAAAGACTATCACGTCTTTCCCTTCCAAAGCCTGGGTCGAATCTAATTTCTAAACTAACTATTCCCATGTCTCTCTGTACCGAGGTCAGTTGGGGTCATCCAAAATGCCAATCATAACCCAACGGTTATGGAAATCTACCCACCTCCGTTTTTAATTCTAACAAAAAAGAAGAAGAAATAACTTGAGGAGATAGAGGAAGAGAAGAAAGGGAAAAGAGAAATTATATGAAATGGGTAGATGAAAGGGAAGAAAAGAAAAAGAAACGAAGAATAGTTTAAAAAAAACAAAAAAAAAACATTACCCCCCAAAAAAAACAAAACAAAAAAAAACGCATAGATAAATGCAGTAGTAACTTGACTTATGAGTGTCTTAACTTACGAGTTTTCCGAGTTACAAGCTGTCATTCAGTTTTCATGTTAATACATGCAGTTGTATTGATTTAAACAAATTCGTATTTTCGATGTAGATTTCCGATGAAATGAAAATGGTCGACCAAAACAAACGGCTTCCTAAAAGTGAAACAAACAAGGGGAAGTTACTCTCATTTATGTAGCTAATGTTCAGATTACCGAATAATATACTAAGCTTAGAGCAATGAACAGCATATAGTAATGAAGTGCGCATGTAGGGAGGGGATATCAGGTATAGTGTTGGTGAATTATAGGAGGTTTTAAAGGATGCATTGTTTCAGCAGCTAACAACTGATGCAGGTAGTTCGTTCCATGCATCAACAACTCTCAGTGAGAAAAGATGTTTCTGAAAGTCATAGGAGCTGTGCTGTTTTCTGGCTTTGTTTTCAGCAAAGTCAGTAATTATATTATGAATAAAAATTTGTTTGGGTTTTTCACCACTTTCCCAACAGATACATTATGGAATCTTGTATGCACCCCTTATTAACTCTTTGCCAACTTTAAACCACTCACA
>CM042157.1:45249113-45349113 GCA_023376005.1 Doryteuthis pealeii | reverse complement strand
TATAAACAAATATGTATATAAATCTATGAGTGCAGTTCATCTATACATCCCCAGAGATGCTGAAAGGTATGCATCCTGCATCCCAAAAATCTAAAAGGATGCAGTAAAATCATATCCATGCATCCCAGTTATTTTCTTTTTTTTCCCTCGCCATTTCAAGCTAACTGTAAATACATTTCAATAGTTTCTTAGAAATGAATTACACATGATAGGTTATAAGGTAGGAGTTAGATGGCTTTAGTTGTTTCCCCAGATCATAAATAAAAAACCCTACAATCTATTAAGAAACTTTAGTTGGGACTCATTAATTTTCCCGGGGACTCATTCAAAGCAAATATGTGTCCCAGGATGCCTAAATCAAAAAGCTATCAGCATCACTGCATCACACCTTGTTAGTGAATAAAGAATAACTTTAAAAACTATTTTAACTAAATATAAAATTCTTATAAGATTTATTCCAAACATTGCTTATCATGATTGGTTTAATAATGATCATTAAAAAATTATATTTTTATTATTTATATTGAGACTGTTTATTTGAAGCTATAATTGTTTACTGAGGATTATTATTATTATTATTATTAGTAGTAGTAGTAGTAGTAGTAACTATATATACTGACTGTATCCTCTGTAAAGGGGTAAGACTCCCCAAAAAGGGGTGTCCCTAAACTGCATCTAATGGAGAGGCTTCAGATCTGGGGAGGAGTACCTTTTTTTTGTCATTACTCTCTGGTCCATTTTGTAGTGGTAGTATATGTTAGGGTCTCATCTATGGGTCAAATAGATCTGTTTGAAAATTATTTATATTATATAGGAATATCTGATACCATATAGCTGTAAATTATTTGTATTAAGAATAATTACTTGAAGCTATAATTGTTACTAAGGATTTTTTGGGCTGTTGTCCTCATCTTTATTTTTTATATACACAACATTTTGGCCAGTTGGATGCATGGTGCAATGAATATAAGGTTTGATTTAGTACACTTCTGAGTGACAATCATCTGGATGTTGCAGGTTCAATCCTGACTACTGATGAAAATAACATAGAATACTTAACATAGCTTATCCCTTGTCATGGTTAACAGAATGAGAACACTCTACCCCAATGGATTAAATAAAAGGGCTCGGTTCAAAGTTCCGTGAAGGCTCCTAACTTTGACAAGAAACACCTGAAGAAGACCAGCACATTAGCTGAAATGTTGTGTATATCTAACAATAAAGACGAGGACAACAGTCTGAAAAATCTAAATAATACTGAATATTTAATAATGATGATAATTTTATCTAATGTCACAAAAGTCTGGATCAATGGACAAAAAAATTTATTTAAAAGTTTTATTACAGTAAATACAACATTTCTTTATATGTTGCAGAATTAATTTTATTATTTGTAGAAATTCTTTTACCCCTTAAAACTCTTAATGTCCTATACGCCCTCATTCCACCCGGCCAGAAGTCACATTCATTTTCCTAATCTACCCCAAATGATAGCCTTTGTTTAAATGTAATATTAAACATATTTAAAAGTCTTTGATTTAAGGGAAATAACAGGTGATTTTAAATAAAAAGGCTATTTTTAGCTAGTTTTTGATAAATCCTTATAGGAATGGGGCTCTGGACTTTGTTTAAATGTAATATTAAATATATTTAAAAGTCTTTGATTTAAGGGAAATAACAGGTGATTTTAAATAAAAGGCCATTTTTAGCTATTTTTTGATAAATCCTTATAGGAATGGGGCTCTGGACTTTGTTTAAATGTAATATTAAATATATTTAAAAGTCTTTGATTTAAGGGAAATAACAGGTAACTTTAAATGAAAAGGCCATTTTTAGCCATTTTTTTGATAAATCCTTATAGGAATGGGGCTCTGGACTTTGTTTAAATGTAATATTAAATATATTTAAAAGTCTTTGATTTAAGGGAAATAACAGGTAACTTTAAATGAAAAGGCCATTTTTTGATAAATCCTTATAGGAATGGGGCTCTGAACTTGGGAAATTCTCAACAGGATGTTACTCCTTAAGTCCAATAATTAGTTTGGATTGATTCTAATTGACTATTAATTTCGGGTAGCCTAAAAAAAAAGTTGTTATATTTGGTCTGGAGATTTTGACTGGACTCCACCTTTCAATCTAGCTGTTTGGAAAAGTTTGATTAAAAAATTAAAAAGATAATGACCTTGGGAGAAAGAAAGAATCTATCTATCTATCTATCCAGACCCCTTATTTTATTATAAGCTTTGGTTTATACTAGATCACCAGAGTTAAACAGCAATGAGCCTGTACAATACTTAGGTGGGTGACCATTTAAGTCACAGCAGGTACTGTAAAAAATTGAATATCAAAATGACTTGATTTGGCATTAAATGAACTGAAAAGGGTTGATGTGCTGTAAAACAAAAACAACCTATCAACCAACCCCTTATTAGAATATTTTCTTCAACTTTTTTTATTTGAAATTTTTTTAAATTTAGGTGCTTTTTTCTCTCTTATAAACTCAATTGAGTGACACTAAAAAAATTTTTTCCAAATGTCAAAATTGGGGGAAAAAATTGGAAAAAAACCCTCATAATTATCCCTATATAACAGAAATTAATATTTATTTTTATTTATTTATAAGAATTTCAAATATCTAATCCAGAGTTTTTCAACCTTATTCATCTCACAGCACAGTGAGCTGGGCAATAAATTGATCGAGGTACACACTCAGTATATAAACCTATAATTATTTTATCATTTATTTTTAAGAGTACAAAAAATGTTTAATTAAAACAAAAAATATTAAAGTAATAGAATAAAAATATAAGAGGATGATCAACTGTCCTCAACACTCACAGCACACCCACGGAAACTTCACGGTACACTAGTGTGCCGTGGCACACTGGTTGAATTGATGAAGAACCCATCAATTATGTAACAATCCAATATTTAAGAAACCTTTATGTCTGAATGAATCTTCTTGAAAAAAAAAAATATATATACAATTACCATTTTGTTTGTTGGATTGCATAGAATGAAGATGATGAATTGCTCATAGAATCTGTCTAACCTCTCTGAAATGTATTATTTTTATTTATAAGAATTTCAAATATCTAATCTGTTGAGAAAAAAAAACTCAATTAATTTAGTAATGGATAAAAATATAATGAATATTCAAATTCATGAGTCAGAGATTCTGATAGGTACACGTCCTGCGTCACTGATGCATAAAAATCTAATAGGATGCAGTAAAATTGTATCCATGCGTCCCAGTGTTTTTTGTTTTTTTTTCTTCCCCCACCATTTCCAGCTAACTGTAAATACATTTCAATATTTTCTTGGAAATAAATTACACTGTATGTGGTACAAAGTAGGGGTTAGACGGCTTTAGTTGTTCATCGATAAAAACTCTACAATTTATTAAGAAACTTTAGTTGGAACCCATCAAATTAAATACATGCACCCCAGGATGCACTAAATCAAAAAGCTATCAGCATCACTGATGAGTAATAGATTTTTGGTATTTGATATCGGGTGGGCCAGAAATATCGGAAGATTTTGAATTTGATATCCTATTCCTGTATTAGTTAATAAGTGTCAGGTGTTTCTACTCCACCCTGTATATAGATTTACAAATTTTTATCTTGTCTACTAAAATCATCTTTTAACAAATGGGGTGTTCTCATTTTTGTCTTATATATATCCAGAATCAAAACATTTAATATTACAGTATTCTTCCTTATATATATATATATATATATATATATATATATATATATATATATATATATGCAATTGGTAATTTGCTTGAAGCATTGTTAAGTATGTTATAATATATTAATATTTTAAAGGCCAATAAAATGCGTATGAAAAATAAAAACAAATAAAAACAAAAACATCTTTTTGTTTTTATTTTTCATACGCATTGTATTGGCCTTCAAAATATTAATATATTATATATTATATATATATATATAGGGCCACCTGTAAGCCGTGGGTAGCGACCCATGGATGCTTATAGATGGAATCCTGCTGGCTAAGCAATCCATGACATGCTATATTCCCATTTTGATCCTTACTTGGGGTAGATGGGCAGTCAGAGAGGCTCCCATCCCGATCAATCTGCTGGTCCCGTCAAGCCCTAGCATCTATATGATTATCCTAGGCACTGCCAAAATTTTGTTTCATTTTCATTTAAAATGAATTAAAACTAATTAAATCGATTATTTAAGGTCAAATTTTTGTCTAAGTCAAAAAGTAGTAACATAATGAGCATCAGTAAAAAATAGCAAAATAATATTACATATGCAAATTATTTTTTATGCATTTTAAACCATTAATTTCACTCAAATATTTTGCAAACATTGATGCTTTTTGTGATGTATTTAGGGACTAAAAACCAGATTATTTAAAATTTTAAGGTTTACAACAGTTTCTTCTTAGAAATCAATAACAAAAAACATTAAATACACTCTGTATAGAATTAATGACTTTTAAATGAAATATCTTTTTCTTTTTGGTCTAAACACACAAAAATTATAGATGTAGCACTCTATATCATCAATATATATATATATATATGGGCCTTACCCTGCCATGCTTGTACTTGTTGTGTTGGCAAAGTGTTAGAATTAAATTACCCTTCTCTTAGACGCTACCAAGAATAGAGGGCTCAGTCTATCATTCTAGTTTGCCTATGGAAATAAAATATATGGTTTCATGCCTTTGCCAAAATCATTTGTGTAAAGTAAACACAAACAGTTTCAGTTAGGATTTGAACTCTTCCCTTTGGTTCCATTTCCTGACCCCTTATCCATTACACCACATGTCTAAAAGACCTTGGGGAAGGCCTGAGTTCTATAGTAGACTTGAAAAAAAATTGTATATCTATGTATGTATGTATGTGTGTGTGTGTGTGTGTGTGTGTGTATGTGTGTATGTAATATATATATATATATATATATATATATATTATATATATATATATATATATAGTATCCAATTGCCGTTTTAACTTTTCCGTTGCAGTGGCATCATTAAATAATCCAAAAGTGCTCAATTTATTAAAAAACACAGAAGTAATAATAATAATAATAATTCATGCGAAAATTGAGAGAAAAATAACGTAGCGTTCAACCGTTATTATCCAAAAAATATCTTTAATTTAACTAAGGAATTACATCGACTTAGTTAAACGTAGGGTAGTGTCCTGATGAAATCATTTCTTTTTGATTGAAACCATGGTAGACCCTTAATTTTTCCTCTAATATTATCATTATTATATATATATATGATATTCCACCTCAATAAATTTCCTTTAAATTCTTATTTTCTTGGATTTAACTTTTGTATAGTACTTTTGGTATGTCGTCTACTTTTTGAGGGCATATTTTGTGGGTGGAGTATATTAACCTTTTCAATAACCTACCTGGAAGACTTAGATGGCTTGTCGTATATTCTTCTATCGTCATGACATAAAAAGTTAGACCGTACGCATTAAGAGTTTCATCCGTGTTTGCTTTTTTTGTGATCAATGACGATTTGTGTTTTGAATGCAAATTTACAAAAACTTTTCAGTATTGGATACTAAAGTATTTTTAACCAGCCAATAGAACGGCATATTTTAGTCACTTGAGTTTTCATTAGGAAAAAAAAGTACTACATTTTTAGTAGTAGTAAATCTACAGGTGAAAATGCTTCTCTAAGAGTTAAGTATATTGTTATTGTTAGGAAATAAATAGTTTTCTTTTGTTATTTTTTATGACTATTTTATTTTTTTGATTAATATAATTGTTAACTATATACATATACAAATAGATGTGTGTATGTATGATAATTTATATATATATATATATATATATATGTGAGTGTGTGTGTAACTTTATAGAAAGTCTATTTAGAATGGTATAGGTTTTTATTTAAAATCTCTTACACATATAACGTGTGTGGAGCTTTGTGCATGTATATATAAATACATATATATTTTATAATATATATATATATATATATATATATATATATATATAATACATATATATATAATGTTATGGTTATGAGATTTCTGCAAAATTAAAACACTTTAGCCTTCTAAGGAAGTTTGTTCCTTTATAGAGTTTTTTATTTTTTTATTGTATGGTTTTTAAGGTTTTTATTTTACATTTTGTCGTAATTCAAAAACTACAGATCTGATTCTTAAATCTTTGCAAACAAAAAAAAAAAAGAATTTCTACCAAAAACGTTTTTCAAAAAAAGAAAGAAAAAAAAGTTTCTTGCTCTATCGAGTGTATAATAATAGCTTACTGTGAGTGAAGAAGAAGAAACACACTTTTTGGCCATTTCTTGTTTTTGTTTATACGTGTACACACTCACACAGTTAGTAGGTGTCATGTTGATTACTTCTGAGACCACACTCACCTTTCATCTTTTTTACTTATTTTCCTCCACCCACACCCCATAAAACTGCCTGTCCCAGATAGCTGTTAGGACTGTTCAGTTTATTATAATAGTAATGATGATGATGTTGTTGTAAGTGGGAGGTGAAAGATGTGGAGGCTGGTGATAGCCAAAGGATGAGGAGATATATTGTTCTAGGTACAAAAAACAGAGAAGGCAGAAAAGGAGGAGCTAACCAATATCTACCTATTCACTTATAACTTACATTTACCGTGCCTAGTAGATTTACTGCTATTACCATTACTGCTAGAATTGGTACATACATGTGTGTTGTATGTGTTTATCTATGTATGTACATATATATGTGTGTGTGTATATACACTTCCCAGAATTCCCTTTCTTAGCACATAATACACACTTGGCTAATGGTTCTTCTTCTTCGTCTTCTTAGTTTCTCCCATCCCTAACATCATGTACAATTCCAGTGTGAGTGTATCTTCCTCCTTGTCCTACCTACCAAACTTACTACCTACCTACCTACCTCCTCCTGCTCCTCTGGGTTGTTCTGCTACTATGGCCTATTGAGAAGGAACCAACCAGATGAACGGGGGAGAAAACAGGAGTGGGGGTCCCCTGCTTACAACCACAACAGCCAGCCACCACTGTAAGCCAAGCACAAGTGTCACTCCTGGTCAGTTTTCTTCTTTTTTTTTTTTTAACCCCCCTCTTGTACTCCTCTGACTGCCAACAAGCCGAGCAACTTCCCTATTTACCATTTACCGGTTCTTTTGGTTTTCTTGGAGCAAGTTTCTGACGTTTTACTCTCCTGAAACAGGTTCTCCGTGGCGTTGAAAAAAAAAAACACAAATTATGATGGAGGAATAAGTTACTATTCTGTTTTTCTGTACACCTGTGTCTGCTGCTGCTGCTTCTCAAGTTTTCTGAAACTTTTTTTTTCTTTTTCTTTTTTTATCTGTTCATAAGAAGTTAAACACTTATGGAGGTTTGTTAAATAATGTGTATACACTTGTAAAATCTTTTTTTCTCCCCCTCCCCTCTTTTTCCTTTTTTTTTTTTTTTTTAAATGTCACTATCTGCTTAGCTACAGAACGATTTACAGCAAAAATAATAATTGGAAGAAAAGAAAAAACAAACAAACAAACAAACAAATCATCAAAGAGCCATACAATGGAATTATTACCATTCCGGGAATGAGGATGCTACAAGAGGAATATTTATTTTAACGTCAGCATTTTGAATTCGGTGAGACATCTAAAAATTCTGGAATTTTAAAAGCATTTACGAAAAAAAAGAAAGAAAAAAAAAAATGAACTTTTTTTTTAATCTTTTATTTTTTTGCAAATAGTGTATGCATATATATATATTATATATATATATATAATACTTAAAACCAATTTGAAAATTCTTATCTATTACGTGTTAGGCTGTGTGCATCCAGGCACCTATGTGCAGGGTAAATAAATCTTAACTGACAGGTGATCAGATGAACAATATTTTTTTTGTTTTTGTTTTTTATTTTTAACATATTCTCTTCTATCGAGCTTTTCTTCTCGTGCACAAAGTTATCTACTTTTACACACCTGTTGAGTGATTTGTCTTAAGTTATTTGTATTTACCTATTGCATACGGATTGCTATTCAAGTCGAAAGTCTTTACTTATATTTGCAATTATTTCCTACTCATTGTTCGTATCTTAGCACCAAGTTGGAAAATACCTTACTTGGAAATATAAACTTATTTGTTTTAAAAAAAGTCAAACAGTTTTTTTTAAACAATGGAGTGCTTTCCTTGCATATTCATAAACATCTTTAGACTTTATAATTAAAATTTCTTTGGTTTACCTTAGATTCAACTTTTTTTTTTTCCCTATCAATAACTACAATATTGGTATCAAAATTCTCCTTATATTTCACAAGTCTCTCGGATTAAAACCCACTTCTCACTGTCGTCTAAAAAACAAGCAACGGATTTAAAATTCAGAGAGTGTGATCTTTCTCTGTGCAAGCAAGAGATCACAAGATTTTTCACGCTCCAGGAGCAACGGAACATTTGAAATCTTACACCCCCCTCAACTCTTAACATGGAGGAATCTATAGCGACTTTAACCCGACACCACGAAAAGACAAAGAAATGTTTAGCTCCAAAGAGTGATTCCTCGGATCTTGAGCAACAAAAAGCCTCATCCTTTGATTTTGGGATGGAGGAGAACCTGTCTAGAACGGTTGCCAGATCAAGGGCCAGCAAGTCTTACACGAAGGCCCGGTCAAGTTCAGAAGGTTGCTTAACGTTCAAAAAGCAGCAGCAGAACTTTATTACAAGCAAATACATTCTAAAAGACGACCCTTCCTTGATAAAAATTCAGCCAAAAAGACTTTGAACTTCCGACCGACCTCTCTGAACTGAATTTCACGGACATTACGACGACTGAACTACAAAAGGACATCACAAAATTGTCCGTGTCGGAAGAGGAGGAAGGGAAAACAGCGAAACTAGTAATGAAGAAGAAAGACCAAGAGTTCCACCTCCATCACCTCGACGTTTCTTAAGCTGTGTAGATATTGAACCCTCAGCAAATGCCGACAGAAGCAGTGAGACCAGTGATACCAGTGAGACCAGTGAGCAATGTTCCACTGGATGTGATGAACAGACAAGTACGTTTTAATATTCTCTCTTTGTCTGTCTGTCTGTCTCTACCTTTAATGTGATCACATCTTATTTTCATCTGTCCGAGGGCCCCAAAAAAAGTCCTTCTTCGTCTTTTTTCATTCATTTTCGTCTCTACAGTCAAATGCATGTTTTTCATTATCCCCCCCCCACACACACAACACACTTTTTTTTTTTTTTCTTAAATGTGCAACTTAATACTGACTCTAATTGCCGTTTTAACTTTTCCGTTGCAGTGGCATCATTAAATAATCCAAAAGTTTATTAAAAGAAGTAATAATAATTGAAGAAAATATAGCGTTCAACCGTTATTATCCAAAAAATATCTTTAATTTAACTAAGGAATTACATCGACTTAGTTAAACGTAGGTAGTGTCCTGATGAAATCATTTTTTTTGATTGAAACCATGGTAGACCTTAATTTTTCCTCTAATATTATCATTATTATATATATATATATGATATTCCACCTCAATAAATTTCCTTTAAATTCTTATTTTCTTGGATTTAACTTTTGTATAGTACTTTTGTATGTCGTCTACTTTTTGAGGGCATATTTTGTGGGTGGAGTATATTAACCTTTTCAATAACCTACCTGGAAGACTTAGATGGCTTGTCGTATATTCTTCTATCGTCATGACATAAAAAGTTAGACCGTACGCATTAAGAGTTTCATCCGTGTTTGCTTTTTTTTGTGATCAATGACGATTTGTGTTTTGAATGCAAATTTACAAAAACTTTTCAGTATTGGATACTAAAGTATTTTTAACCAGCCAATAGAACGGCATATTTTAGTCACTTGAGTTTTCATTAGGAAAAAAAAGTACTACATTTTTAGTAGTAGTAAATCTACAGGTGAAAATGCTTCTCTAAGAGTTAAGTATATTGTTATTGTTAGGAAATAAATAGTTTTCTTTTGTTATTTTTTATGACTATTTTATTTTTTTGATTAATATAATTGTTAACTATATACATATACAAATAGATGTGTGTATGTATGATAATTATATATATATATATATATATAATATATATATATGTGAGTGTGTGTGTAACTTTATAGAAAGTCTATTTAGAATGGTATAGGTTTTTATTTAAAATCTCTTACACATATAACGTGTGTGGAGCTTTGTGCATGTATATATAAATACATATATATTTTATAATATATATATATATATATATATATATATATATATATATACATATATATATAATGTTATGGTTATGAGATTTCTGCAAAATTAAAACACTTTAGCCTTCTAAGGAAGTTTGTTCCTTTATAGAGTTTTTTATTTTTTTATTGTATGGTTTTTAAGGTTTTTATTTTACATTTTGTCGTAATTCAAAAACTACAGATCTGATTCTTAAAACTTTGCAAACAAAAAAAAAAAAAGAATTTCTACCAAAAACGTTTTTCAAAAAAAGAAAGAAAAAAATTTCTTGCTCTATCGAGTGTATAATAATAGCTTACTGTGAGTGAAGAAGAAGAAACACACTTTTTGGCCATTTCTTGTTTTTGTTTATACGTGTACACACTCACACAGTTAGTAGGTGTCATGTTGATTACTTCTGAGACCACACTCACCTTTCATCTTTTTTACTTATTTTCCTCCACCCCACACCCCATAAAACTGCCTGTCCCAAGATAGCTGTTAGGACTGTTCAGTTTATTATAATAGTAATGATGATGATGATGTTGTTGTAAGTGGGAGGTGAAAGATGTGGAGGCTGGTGATAGCCAAAGGATGAGGAGATATATTGTTCTAGGTACAAAAAACAGAGAAGGCAGAAAAGGAGGAGCTAACCAATATCTACCTATTCACTTATAACTTACATTTACCGTGCCTAGTAGATTTACTGCTATTACCATTACTGCTAGAATTGGTACATACATGTGTGTGTGTGTGTATGTGTTTATCTATGTATGTACATATATATGTGTGTGTGTATATACACTTCCCAGAATTCCCTTTCTTAGCACATAATACACACTTGGCTAATGGTTCTTCTTCTTCGTCTTCTTAGTTTCTCCCATCCCTAACATCATGTACAATTCCAGTGTGAGTGTATCTTCCTCCTTGTCCTACCTACCAAACTTACTACCTACCTACCTACCTCCTGCTCCTCTGGGTTGTTCTGCTACTATGGCCTATTGAGAAGGAACCAACCAGATGAACGGGGGAGAGAAACAGGAGTGGGGGTCCCCTGCTTACAACCACAACAGCCAGCCACCACTGTAAGCCAAGCACAAGTGTCACTCCTGGTCAGTTTTTCTTCTTTTTTTTTTTTTCCCCCTCTTGTACTCCTCTGACTGCCAACAAGCCGAGCAACTTCCCTATTTACCATTTACCGGTTCTTTTGGTTTTCTTGGAGCAAGTTTCTGACGTTTTACTCTCCTGAAACAGGTTCTCCGTGGCGTTGAAAAAAAAAAACACAAATTATGATGGAGGAATAAGTTACTATTCTGTTTTTCTGTACACCTGTGTCTGCTGCTGCTGCTTCTCAAGTTTTCTGAAACTTTTTTTTTCTTTTTCTTTTTTTTATCTGTTCATAAGAAGTTAAACACTTATGGAGGTTTGTTAAATAATGTGTATACACTTGTAAAATCTTTTTTTCTCCCCCTCCCCTCTTTTTCCTTTTTTTTTTTTTTTTTAAATGTCACTATCTGCTTAGCTACAGAACGATTTACAGCAAAAATAATAATTGGAAGAAAAGAAAAAACAAACAAACAAACAAACAAATCATCAAAGAGCCATACAATGGAATTATTACCATTCCGGGAATGAGGATGCTACAAGAGGAATATTTATTTTTAACGTCAGCATTTTGAATTCGGTGAGACATCTAAAAATTCTGGAATTTTAAAAGCATTTACGAAAAAAAAGAAAGAAAAAAAAAAATGAACTTTTTTTTTAATCTTTTATTTTTTGCAAATAGTGTATGCATATATATATATATATATATATATAATACTTAAAACCAATTTGAAAATTCTTATCTATTACGTGTTAGGCTGTGTGCATCCAGGCACCTATGTGCAGGGTAAATAAATCTTAACTGACAGGTGATCAGATGAACAATATTTTTTTTTTTGTTTTTTTTTTTTAACATATTCTCTTCTATCGAGCTTTTCTTCTCGTGCACAAAGTTATCTACTTTTACACACCTGTTGAGTGATTTGTCTTAAGTTATTTGTATTTACCTATTGCATACGGATTGCTATTCAAGTCGAAAGTCTTTACTTATATTTGCAATTATTTCCTACTCATTGTTCGTATCTTAGCACCAAGTTGGAAAATACCTTACTTGGAAATATAAACTTATTTGTTTTAAAAAAAGTCAAACAGTTTTTTTTAAACAATGGAGTGCTTTCCTTGCATATTCATAAAACATCTTTAGACTTTATAATTAAATTTCTTTGGTTTACCTTAGATTCAACTTTTTTTTTTCCCTATCAATAACTACAATATTGGATATCAAAATTCTCCTTATATTTCACAAGTCTCTCGGATTAAAACCCACTTCTCACTGTCGTCTAAAAAAAACAAGCAACGGATTTAAAATTCAGAGAGTGTGATCTTTCTCTGTGCAAGCAAGAGATCACAAGATTTTTCACGCTCCAGGAGCAACGGAACATTTGAAATCTTACACCCCCCCTCAACTCTTAACATGGAGGAATCTATAGCGACTTTAACCCGACACCACGAAAAGACAAAGAAATGTTTAGCTCCAAAGAGTGATTCCTCGGATCTTGAGCAACAAAAAGCCTCATCCTTTGATTTTGGGATGGAGGAGAACCTGTCTAGAACGGTTGCCAGATCAAGGGCCAGCAAGTCTTACACGAAGGCCCGGTCAAGTTCAGAAGGTTGCTTAACGTTCAAAAAGCAGCAGCAGAACTTTATTACAAGCAAATACATTCTAAAAGACGACCCTTCCTTGATAAAATTCAGCCAAAAAGACTTTGAACTTCCGACCGACCTCTCTGAACTGAATTTCACGGACATTACGACGACTGAACTACAAAAGGACATCACAAAATTGTCCGTGTCGGAAGAGGAGGAAGGAGAAAACAGCGAAACTAGTAATGAAGAAGAAAGACCAAGAGTTCCACCTCCATCACCTCGACGTTTCTTAAGCTGTGTAGATATTGAACCCTCAGCAAATGCCGACAGAAGCAGTGAGACCAGTGATACCAGTGAGACCAGTGAGCAATGTTCCACTGGATGTGATGAACAGACAAGTACGTTTTAATATTCTCTCTTTGTCTGTCTGTCTGTCTCTACCTTTAATGTGATCACATCTTATTTTCATCTGTCCGAGGGACCCCCAAAAAAAAGTCCTTCTTCGTCTTTTTCATTCATTTCGTCTCTACAGTCAAATGCATGTTTTCATTATCCCCCCACACACACACACACACTTTTTTTTTTTTTTCTTAAATGTGCAACTTAATACTGACTCTGCAATAATTATGCGCACATGTATATTCATTATGTAAGTATATATCATATACACTTATATACCAAACATTTTACTCTGATGAAGGCCGTTATTCTTTGTATGCTTAAATATTTTATAATTTTCTATTATTATTTTATTTTATATTTAAAATAATAATAAATAGAATACATGTGTACATGAACAAACTCCTGGCCGAAACATGTGTTAGTAAATCTATTTTATCCGTTCAATATTTTCTTTCCTTTATTTATTTTTCCTTTCAACACACTTATGTCTAAGTCAAAATTGAAAGACGTAATTTTTGGGCAAAAAAGTTTGAATCTGTTAATAAAGGGTTAATAATTTTGTAAGGTTAAAGTTCAAACATAATAAGAAAGATTCAGAAATTTGGTTTCAAAAATAAATTCTATAAATGAATGATTTCATGATCATGAATCAAAGATTGTTCTATACACAAGAATATACAGGAAATAAAAAGAAAAATAATTTTTATATGTTTAGGAGTTGTCTATTTGGTAGTTAAAAGGATGATAATGATAAACAATATCTTGTTTAGCATAAGTGTTAGATTATTTTATAGTATAAGGTGTGCTAATGACCACAACTTATATTTATAGACTGTTTCAAAACATTGGTAATCCAACAAGTAACAATCATATTTACTCATAGAGGGGGGGAGCAGATTTTAAAGATCTAATTTTTATGTTTGGTTTCAATGGTATATCAACTTTCATGGGTTATTTAATGCCAAAGATTGTCCTATACACAACTGTATACAGAAATTTTTTTAAAAATCTTCATATGTGTAGGAGTGTGTGTTTGATGGATAAAAGGATGATGATAATAATAATAATGATGACGACGACGATGATAATAGTCAAATGTAAATAATCTCTGGTTCAGCATAAACTACAATATTTACTCGTATATAAGCAGTGATGCTGATAGCTTTTTATTTAGTGTGTTCTTGGACGTACGTATTTGCTTTGAATGAGTCCCTGGGAAAATTTATGGGTCCCAACTAAAGCCATCTAACTCCTACCTTGTAACATATCCTGTGTAATTCATTTCTAAGAAACTATTGAAATGTATTTACAGTTAGCTTGAAATGGTGAGGGAAGAAAAAAGAAAAACACTGGGATGCATGGATATGATTTTACTGCATCCTTTTAGATTTTTGTGCATCAGGGACATAGGATGCATACCTATCAACATCTTTGTATAGGTCAGATTTTGAACATCTAAATTTTAAGCAAAATATTAACATGATTTTATAAGGTTGAAATTCAAATATAATAAGAAGGACCCTTGATTTCAAAAATTAATTCATTTCAGTATAAGTCAAATTTTTAGGGATCCCCAACCCACACAAAAACAAAATGGTATTGATATGCATAATGTAATATGTAAGTTGAAAATGGAAATGAATCAAACATTTTACCCTGATGAAGGCCGTTATTCTTTGTATGCTTAAATATTTTATAATTTTCTATTATTATTATTTTATTTTATATTTAAAATAATAATAAATAAAATACATGTGTACATGAACAAACTCCTGGCCGAAACACATGTTAGTAACTCAAATTAAATCAATTTTATCCATTCAACATTTTCTTTCCTTTATTTAGTTATCCTTTCAACATAATGTAATATATGGTTAAAAATCAAACATGATAGAAAGGAATTGAAAACATTGGCTTAAAAAATTACATTGATAAATTAATGATTTCATGTCCAAAAATAAAGGGTCAGTTTATCTACATCTACACAAACACATACAGCCATATATATATATATATATATATATATATAAAGGGAATGACTTACCGGTAAAAATATTGAGTTGGTCTTTATATGTGGTCAGTATAAGTATTACTCGGATAAGTTAGCGTTATAACAAATATAAAGTGCTCAATATATAAGTAGAGCGGATTTAGTATTATAATGTCATTTCTGTACACATTATAATATATATATATATATCTTATTATAATGGAGATTGTGTGTTTTTCTGTCTGTAACCGAAACTATATCCCTACTCAAGTCACAATTCCCTTAGTTATTTACATCACATTCCCCATGATTTCCTTATTATTTAAACCTCAATTATTAATAAAATTGTTTAACATTATTAATAGTGTTAACCATACATACTAATAACATGCAATTGTATTTATATATACAACAAAAAGCGGTTTACAGTGTGAACTGGAAGGTTAATTTGCATATTGATATTAAAATATGATTTTAATAAATATGTGCTTAGTATTATTGATTTCTAACTGTTTGGTTTTATTTTAATGAATATAAGCAAAAATCTCTTCAATAAATCTTAAATGAAATCCATTAACAAGAAAAAATAACTGTCATTTTATTCTTTACTTCCTATTTTAACTAAATAGCTAGATTAGGAAAAATAACAATGAAAGACGAGAGTGATGGAAAAGTAAGTTTCAGTTGTTTTATTTTATTTATACCCTATTCTGTTTCAGATCTTTTTAACTGCATTCTTATTTAGTTTCATTAACCTTTCTAATTTAGTATATTTTATTACATTAAAACTTAAATACTTGCACCCGGAGGGTGCATATATTTGCTAGTATATATAATATAAGTATTGTTATGGGTCCAACTGGATTTAGTATTATGTCATTTCTGTACACATTATAATATATATATATATATATATATATATATATATATATATATAAGTATTGTTATGGGTCCAACTGGAGAAAATTAAATATTTTATAAAAAAGGTTTGCAAAATGGATTTTTTTTTTATATATATATTATTATTTTACATTGATGACATGAGTTTCAGATCTTCTGATATCTTCTTCAGGCGTTAATTAACCATGGTTTGAAAATTGCATAGGTGAGAAACCAAGTTACCAAGCATTGTTGACTTACTTTTTACTAACTTAGATATACATACTCTATCAATGATATTGAGCACTCTTTACTCATAAATATAGAAAACTATATTATTAATATCATATAAACAATTGCAAAAGAAAGTGTGCGTGTGTGTGTGTGTGTGTGTGTGTGTGTATATATATATATGTATATGTATATATATATATATATATAAGGACCTACATGAGTCAGACACTATCTACCTATGTTTCACACGAATGATTGAAGAACCATTCGGGTGAAACCTAGGTAGATAGTGTCTGACTCGTGTAGGTCCTTATAATCATGCTCTACTTAATGTATTGAGCACTTTTTACATATATAACTTAGAAAAGTCATCTGGTGTTTTTTTCTTCTTTCTTTTGGCCTCTACATACGGTACTGATGATTATTTTCAGAAAGTACTGATGTGCCGGTCTTTTCTTTCTTTAAATTTTTTTCCCCAGATGTCAGTTTAAAAATTTTTATTTTATTTTGAAAAACTGAATTACCTGGGTTTTTTCCACACCGGACAGAGTTTCAAAGTAAAAAATAAAAATAAATAATATATAGTTTGTAGTTTGTTGTTTTTTTTTATGTGTATCTTTATAATTCAACTAAACACAAACGCGGTTTTGTTAAAACAGGTATGCAAATTATTCACACCATACACTGTGAACATTTATTTCTTAATGATATATAATACATATCGCAGGATTTTAAACACATTAATAATATGGGTTGTTTTGAGGCAAATCAGCTAGACCTTTATAGAGACATTGTTAATAAATAATAATGAAATTTATTGTGTACAGTGCTCAGGTGCACCACACACTCCTCAAAGTCTCATGTCTAGTACATAGAATAATGTATTAGTGTCAGGAACATGAATAGCATACAGTAATAATAGACATATATGTGTGTGGAGGGGGGTATCAGGTATAGTGTTGGCGTATTACAGGAAGCATGGAGGCTTTGAATGATGCAATGTTTCGGCAGCCTGCAACGGATGCAGACAGTATAAGATGCTAATTAAGATTAAATAATGATTATTAAATAACCATTGAGAATATAGTGTAAATAACTAGGGGAATCGTGACGTCGTTTCAGTTACAAACAGACACTGAATCTCCATTATAATAAGATATCTAAAAGCCTAAATACTGATTGATTGACTTATCAAAATATTTGTCTTATGCCATTCCAAAATCTTTGAAATTCAAATGATGAATCTGTGAAAAGTGAAAGTAGAATCTTTCTATTTTTACTTAAAATAAAAAAAAGTTGGGGGAGGGGGTCAACACCCTAAGTGTCGTATGAATTGGATTAGTGATGGTTATTATTATTAAACATAATAGTTTATTAACAAGAAGTTAATTTCTCTATTATTACATGAATCATCTACCTTTGTAGAAAACTTTTCTTTCTTTTTTTTTAACATCATATAAAAATGATCATCTTTTATTATAAAACTAGAAGTGACTACCTGCTGTCACCTGGGTAGAGGAGAGAAAAACAAAAAAAAACCCAAAGTGGTATAATGGTTAGTAAGCTAGTCTTGCAGATCCGTTACTACTGAATAGCGAGTTTAATCCTCACTGGATGCCCCATAAATCCCCACATAAAAAGACCTTATATGTTAATCCAACCTGAAAAAAATGATTGTTTTGCACTTCCATAACATTTGTTTAACTATGAGATTCATGGGCATTTTTAAGTAAAACTTAAATGCTATTTTAATTTTTAAATATCTTTGTGAATATTAATCAAATCTTTATAATTTTTGCATAAAAGGCTAGACTCCGTAACAGTAAATGTGTATGTATATTTACTTAGTTGTTAACTATTTTATTTTCGTAGTTTCCTCCGGACATACATACACACAACTGCCCTTTATATATGTATAGATTACCTTTGGACATACATACACACAACTGCCCTTTATATATGGATAGAAGATTTATTTATTAAATATTATTTATTCTTCCTGTTATTAACTCTATTAGTAAAGATTTAATTTTCTTTCTTAATTACACAATAGTCCAGGTTAAGAGTGCAATAAGGTTAACCTGAAGCTAAACTTTTTTTTTTAGATCTTAATTTTCTGATGCAGGTATCATTGGGGAATGACAAAAGTTTTGATAAATGGACCAGACTTGAGTTTGTTTACCAAAAGTTCTTGTTTTAATGTTTTTTTAGATAAAGTTTTAATAATTTTTTCCCCTTAAATTTAGATTAATTTCTTGTCTTTATTTTTATGATGCTGTTTTGTACATTTTAAACTCCAATACAACCCCCCCCCAAAAAAAAAAGGCTTAGGGGTTAAAGTTTATAGAAATGTTTTAAAAACAAAATAAAGACAAGGAAATTAGTCTAAATCGCCTAAAATACAATTAGTACACAAAAAGTTTTTTGTTTTAAAAATAGTAATGTTATTGTTATTTACTAAGCTTAGTACAGTCATATGAGGCACCCAACCCAGTGAGAATTTTGGGAGGGGGTCTCCATGTCATTGGGGAACCCCTCATCACTAACATGCTGGACTCCAACAATGTAATAAGTGAGTTCTAACTCCACTTGTGCTATTACATTCACTTTCCAACTAATACCTTTAGGAAAGGTATGAAAGCCTCTCACTCTCCTTAGATATGGTTTGAATAGTGCCTCTACTGTTCTTCTACAAGGATAGCTTTGGCATTGAATAACCCATGAAGGTTTATATACCATTAAACAAATTGACCAACCAACCAACCAGTGAGAATTGAACTCGCTAATAATGGTTTGCCAGCTTAGCTAAATAACGACCACACCACGAAAGGCACTGTTTTTTTTTTTTGTTTGTTTTTTGTTTTTACTGAGTTTAGTTAAGTTGTAGTACAAGGCCAGAAGTATTGGGGTACCCAGGGAAAATTAAACTCACTTGTAAGTATGTCAGCGAGGTAGCCTAAAGTCAGTATCAGTCAGACAATGAGGGTGTCTATCCCCTTTTCATTAGCGCTAGACCAAGGAGATTGTTTTTGCGTCTGAAGTGGAGTGCCACACCTACCATCAGTTCCTTACTTTACCGCACAGATATATGTTCTACTCATACACTGAGTTGACGAGGGCTGGTATCGAACCAAGAACCTTGTGGTTCTCAGGCACATGCTCTACCAACTGATCTAAACCGGCTCTTACTCACTTTTAATGTTATTGTTAAATAAGGAATTGTTTTAAAAAAATTAAAAAATTGTTTCTGAGGCTAAATCTTTGTAAAAGTGCAAAGCTCTGCATATTTTGGAGGCTGGATATTTAGTCAAATATAGCAAATACATTCTGTTTCATATTTCTTTCCATGCCAGAAACTAAATCCTAAGAATGGAATGCAGACACCAATGTGAACTGGAGCAACATGTGACAAAAAAAAAAAAAAAGAAGAAAAAGAAAAAGCCATTAATGTGGAAAGTACTCCAATTTACTAAACTACTCCCCACCATCGACTGGTAATATTGTATAGCAGTCATGGTCAGCAATTTTGTTCTAATTTACTTAATCTTGCTGTTTTTATCAGCATGGATTCCTATCTTTAAAAAAAAAAAAAAAATTAAAGCCATCTTTTTTTCTTTTTTTTTTTTTTTTTTTTAAGTAGGGGTAAATGAAAAGAGCACCTTTGTCCAACCTTTTCATAAAATACTTTTCACTGTGTTGTTGTGTTTGTTTCCTATGTTCATTTGGCCACAAAATAGAATGTCATGGTCATATTGTAACTCTTTAATGTGTGGAGGTGTGTAACTATATCTGCTATTAATGTGTACATGTTAATTATTACCCAAGAGGGAAAAAAAATAAAGCATTCTATTACTTTTACTTTGTTTAAATGTTTGGTACAGTTGACCGTAGCCATTCAGTTCATTAAGGGGACATGTAACCAGGCTCATCTGGTAAAAACTGTGTCCTGGGTATGACATCTGATAGTGAAGTTCAAATTTTGGAACTCTGGGGAATGTGGAGCACCCCTTCATTACCATTACTCCCAGGTTCACTCTAACCCACAGTGGTTGTAACCGTTAGGGTCCCATCTATGGGTTAAATAGAAAAAAATGTGTTTAAAAAGAAAAAATGTCATTACCCATCAAGAATGAATAAAACAAAACATATTCGGTATAAAATAACCCAACAAAGGTTAACATTCCGTAAAATCCAACCAACTGGTGTAAAAACTGTTGTCGTTTTTCAAGAAAAATCTCAATCATCTCATAATAAAACCCTTTTATTATATGCTGGTGTAGTCTTGCAGATCCATTACTACTAAATAGTGAGTTCAATCCTCGCTGGATGCGCCATACTTGTGACCTTGTGTCACATGTATGTCAAACAGGTGGAATGAAAACCTATTCTGGAAATGGAAATGAATTTTAATTCCCAATTTTAGCAGTGGTCTATGATGATATTGATGTATCTGTTTGGGAAAGAGTGAAGGATTCTAATTAGCATTTTCATAGTTATTATCTCAATTACATCAATAATTTACATAATTAAAAAATAACATTCAGTAGTGGAATCAACATAATTATCATTAACATATAAATTGGACTGGAAAATTGGTTTATAATTTCACTATGATATGTTGTTTCTCCTGAGTTACATATATATATATATATATATATATATATATAGGTTTCATTTATTTATATTTACTTCATGTATATGAATGTATGTAAACTTTAGTTATATGTATGTTTAGTTATCACCTTTCCTAGTTGAATTCTCTCATGTATTTGATATTACAAACACACACACACACACACATATATATATATATACAAGGTGTGTCAGAAAAGTATCGAGATTTTCGGTACTTTTTGACGCACTTTGTATTCTGAAAAATGAACGTTTCATTAATTCTTCATTTCTATCTTAGTAAAGGCAGCTTTAAAATCTGTTCTTTTTGACACACCTTGTATTCTGAAAAAAAATTAACATTACATTTATTCTTCATTTCTATATTGGTAAATACAGCTTCAATCTCTATACTTTGTGGACACACCTTGTGGAACGCCACACCTACCATCAGCTCCTTACTTTACCGCACAGATCCGTGTGCTTCTTATACGCTGGGGTTAGCTCAGTCGGTAGAGCATTTGGCTAGAAACCACAAGGTTCCTAGTTCAATACCGGCACTTTGCCAATGGTTTGTATGTATATGTATATATATATGTATGGGTGGAAAAATATGGAAATTTATCTGTTGGTATGTAGAAAATTTCAAAAAAAATATTCCAAAATAATAAATTTATTATAGATGGTGACGTCAGCATTAAAACACTTTGTTTTTTAAACCTTCATCAGGACATTTGGAGGAAAATTGACAAAAGTTTTTTTTTTATTCAAATGTCCTGATGTCCTTTATTTCTTAGTAATATGTAAAACACTGCATGATTTTAAATGCATTAATAACATAGTCTGTTTTGAGGCAAATCTAACTCAGCTAGGCTTTTTATAGAGACATTGTTAATAGATACAATGCTGATTAAGATAAAATAATGATCTAATAATAATTGAGAATATTACTAAGGGAATTGGGATGTTGGTAGTGACATAGTTTTGGTAAGACATACCTAATTTCTTTATAATAATGTGTGTGTGTGTGTATATATATAAAGGAAACCTAATTGAAACTGATATCTTACTCTTTATATGGTTTCATTATTCAAAGTTTCATGTTTGAAAAATACAATCACCAAATGAAAATCAAGAGTCATATATATATATATATATATATATAAAGTTAGTGTAGCATAAAGCCAACAGTGATTTTTCAAACAGTCTTGTTTGAAAATCACATAGGTGAGAAACTAAGTTACTAAGCTCCATTGACGTTATGTCTACGCCACCCAAACTTATATATATATCCTCTCACTAATATTGAGCACTCTTTATTCATAAATATAGCCAACTATATCATTAAAAGTGAGAATTTTTGTAATATATTGATTAAAGGGAAAGAATATCATTTAGTCCTAAATTTTGTTGGATTTATCTGTAAAAGCAAACAATTTAAAATAAATAATATTCACTAGCCCAGCCTCAAAGCCTTTTTTTTTTTTTTTTTTTTTTTTTCTCTTTAAGTAGGGAGACCCTGGGATCACAGATAGAAATTGTCTATCTCCTTCATCATTTTTCTTCTGGAATGGGAGTGGTAGTACTTGTTAGGGTCCCATCTATGGGTTAAATAGAAAACATGATTTTATAAAAAAAAATTGAGTATCTATTAAGAATGAATTTATTTCAAAACTTTGCCAACATTAAATGACCCACTGAGGTTGATATGCCATAAAAACAAACCAAACCAAACCAATCTTCTGGAATGCCTTGTGAATGACCTGACTTTAGTGTAATGGAAAGGTGCTTCCTACTGAGGAAAGCCTCCCTGACCTTCCTTAAACTAGGCCCTGAAAATATTAGTCTTTCACTATGAATTACCAAGGACACAGTTTTTTTTTTTTTTTTCTTCTGTGTCTGCTTTCATATTGGTCCATTTTTCCCCAAGAGGCTCGGAATTTTCTCTTCCGTAATTGGGATTAGTTGTTGTTGATTGCAAATTCCCATGCTCTGCTAAATTTGTCCTAAAGACCAGAAGTGCATCAGGATGTTGAGGGGAGAGTCCCAACAAAGTTGTGGTCAGTTTGAGGTATGGACTAATGTCACTTGAGGACACAGGAACTTAAAGAGACGTTATTCCTTTTTCCTTCTCTTAAGTGGGGACCAATAACATTCACACCAGATTTTGCCCAGTGATAATATAAACAAATAGAAAATAGGATTTTAGTTTGTAGTTTTCTTTCGGTGAGGAATGCTGAGTGGAAATTCATTCATATAAATCCAATTTTATCAAATATCATGACCAACTTTAGATTCAAATTCACTAAAATGACGTCAGGTAAAACAAAAAATCCTTTTTTTATTTTAATAATAATAATAATAATAATATCTTTTCAGCTATAGTAGTAGGTCTGATACCTGTCAGCTGTTCCTTATAAACATTCATCTTAATTCCACAGAATATTTATATTCTTTCCACAGATTATCTAACATTGCCTTAAAGGAGTTTAGAGATGGGGCATTCACTATTGATGATGGTAGTTTATTCCATATATTCACCATTCTGTTACTAAAATAATTTTGTCTTGCATTTGCTTTAAAAAAAATTTTTAAGAGTTTTAACTTATAACCCCTGGTATTGATATTTTGAGCAATGTTTAGTAAATCAAAGTTCGTTGAATAAAATCCATGGGTATATTTGTAGACTTCAATTTATTTTGTTTTAAATTTTATGAATCTTTAAATTTTTTTTTTTTTTTGTTAATTTGTTTGTCATGTATAATTAAAGCACAGCTAGAACTATAGCCATCAAATTTTCTATGATTACCCACAGGACCCGAGAACATGTTTTTAACATATTGGTTTTTGAAAATTCCAAATCTTTTAAAGTTTTAATGTCTATTTTGATTTACAGTGTAAGTTAGGTATACCCAATTTGTCGAAAGATCCGTGTTTTTTTTTTTTTGTTTTGTTTTTCAATACAATTTTGACCCTCCCATTTGAAAAAAATTACCAAAAATCAAGGAATTATCTGATTTTAATGAAATTTTCAGTGTTGATTTATCAATGAATGAATTTTATAATGCATCAAATTTTTTTTTTAAAAAAGCTTATTCTCTTAGCTTGGGCTAAAAACTTTTCAGTCCAATAATTTGTATAATTTCTTTTCTTTTTCTTTTATGAAGATAATCATTTTATTTTTTATTCATTTATTTATTTATAGATAATAACACATCTATTTTTTTAAGACAATACAGAAGATTTAAGAGGTAGTGTGATTTGATATGAATGTTTAGTTAAGATCCTATTTTAGTAGGGGGATTCCCGTGGTGTAGTGGCTAATGTGTTGGACTGTGACATCATAGTAAGCAAGTTTAAACTCCAGTTGTGCTATTACATTAACTTTCAGACTAATACACTTGGGAAAGGTATGAACCCCTCTTTCCCAAACTATTAGTTAATAGTATCACTACTGTTCTATAAGGATAGCTTTGGGATTAAATATCCCATAGAGATTGATATGCCATTAAACAAAGAAACCAAACCATCATATATTGGGTGTAAAAATTTGAGCTTTTTCTGTGGGTGGAGATGACTATGTTGTCCAAATATTCACTTCTCATAATTAGCATTCCTTCTATGATATTTAAATTAATTTTATTTAAATAGTTTTACAATTTAATTTGAATTTTTTCTACAATTAAGTCACAATGTAATTTATTAAAAGTATTTTAACTATTTTGTTCTTTTTTTTTTTTTTTTTCTTTTTTTTTTACAAACTTAAAAAATATATATTGTAAAAAAAATGGTTTTATTATCTTTAATTTCTCATTAAAATTAAATTTAATATTAAAAATCCTTAAAAAAAAAAAAAAAAAACTATTTAGGGCCAGTTCAGCTCAGTCAGTAGAGTGTTCAGCTGGGAACCTCAAGGTTCCTGGTTGATACCCTAACCAACTCAGTGTTATGAGTAGTACAGGGGTCAGTGCGGTAAAGTGAGGCGCTGATGGTAAGTGTGGCGCCCTGTCTCAGACACTAAAAAACAATCTTCTTGTTCTAGCATAAGTGAAAAGGGGATAGACTGTCTGGCTGATACCGACTTTAGGCCACTTCAATGACTAAAAAATGATACCATTGTAACTTTTTGTGTTTTACTCAGTAATTTTTTACTGCTAGTTTAAACCCATTAAATCATTGAAAATAGCTTGTTAAAATCTCTTTTGCATATTGAATATATTTTTCTCTATTCTCCATTTGTTAAAGCTATATTTATCTCCCAATAACATCAAAGCATTGTATCAACAAAGCAAAACTTAAAAAAATGCCCCAATAGTGTCAGGGACTATTAGTACTTAAAATAATTGATTTCAAATTTTTTAAATTTTTAATTTATTTTTTTTAATTCAGTAGAGTGTCTACCTAGGAACCACAAGGATCCATATTGTTAATTGTCTTCGCCAACTCAGCATATGAGTAGCACAACTTGTATTGTGTGGTAAAGTGAGGAACATATGTTAGGTGTGATGCTCCACCTCAGACACAAAAACTATCTCTCTAGTCTAGTGCTAGTGAAAAGAGAATAGACTCCCTCCCTGATTAGCTGATACTGACAATAGGCCATTCCACCAACTTTTCCTGTTTCTATTCTATTCATCTCTTATGACAATGAATTTATATCATGATAAAAGAGAATTAAATGATTTTAAATGAGTCCAATTTTTGGTTTCAAATTAGTAATTCTATTATTTACTCGGGCTGGTTTAACTCAGTCGGTAGAGTGTTCGGCTGGGAACCTCAAGGTTCCTGGTTTGATATCGGTCCTCGCCAACTCAGTGTATGAGTAGCACAGGGATCTGTGCAGTAAAGTGAGGAGGTGAAGGTAGGTGTGGCGCTTCTCCTCAGATGCTAAAAAAACAATCACCTTGGTCTAGCGCTAATGAAAAGGAGATAGACTCCCTCGCTGTCTGGCTGATACCGACTCTAGGCCTCCCCGATGACTTTACATTTTATTATTTACTAAGCTTAGTACAGTCTTAAGAGGCACCCAATGAGAATGGAGATGTCCCTGTGGCATAGTCACTAATGTGCTAGACTCTAACATCATTGTAAGCGAGTTCAAACTTCAGTCATGCTATAATGTTCACTTTCAGACTGATACCCTTGGGAAAGTTATGAAACTCTCTTACCTCCAGCTATGGGTTAAATAGTACCACTACTGTTCTTCTACAAGGTTGGTTTTGACATTAAATAACCTATGAATGTTGATATACTATTAAAACAAAAATACATATTTACCCACCCTCCAGCTCTGTGTCCAATGGCCAAAGACATTGGACACTGGCCTGTATCCAATGTCTTTGGCCACTGGACTGGTAAGATATTTAATAATTAACATGATCCCAGGGGGCTATCCCCCCAGGCAACACCTGCCTCCTCAATTTAAAGGGACAGACCTGGGTTTATTGCTCAGTTCTTGGTGCCTCAAGAAAGGAATGACGAGGGGATTCACTCAATTTTTATACACAAGCCACTCATGAGCTTCGGTTTGTGCATGGTTCCCCCACTATAATGATCCTTGTGTTTGACTGACATGGTGGGATGTTAGTAAATACTTTTGGGAATGTCTTTTGGATAGTTCTTCATGGGTCATGTGGTTAATCCAAGAGATATTCCTCACCATAATATCCCTGGATATATATTTACCCAACCACTCCACCACATAGGAAAGGCATAGATGGCTATAGATAGATTCTTGGGTAATTTATGAGGAAGTGCGTCCCGGTCTCCTGCCTCAGAAATTGCTAGCCGGTGACTATTGAAATAACGTCCCCAGCTATGTCGTCTCGGTGGTGTTACTTGAAAGAAAACAACCAACTTAAGTCGTTAAATGTATTTTAGAGGGGCCTCTTTGTCGTAATTCTTATTTATTTATCGTAATTTGTTTAGAAATTTATTTATAGAAATTTGTCGTAATTCTTGTTTATTTATAGAAATTTATCGTAATTCTTGTTTAGATATGAAGATGGATATCTATCTATCTATCTATCTATCTATCTATCTACCTCAATTTGTTCATTTTTTACTTTGTTTATATTTTATCCACCCATCTCCATTTGTTCATATCAAAAAAGAGAAGCATCCCCCCCTCCTCTAAAATACATTTAACGCTCTAAGTTGGTTGTTTTCTTGCAAGTAACACCACCGAGACGACATAGCTGGGACGTTATTTTAATAGTCACCGAGTAGCAATTTCTGAGGCAGGAGACCGGGATGCACTTCCTCATAAATTACCGATTCTTGATCATATGGAAATCTGATCTCTCTGATAGGATTAAGTTAGAATTCTTCCAAGCTGTAGCCATGTCAGTGCTACTGTATGGCTGCACTACTTGTACTTTAATGAAACACTTAGAGAAAAAGCTTGATGAGGAACTACACAAGGATGCTGCGTACTTTGAACAAATCCTGGAAACAGCTCTCCACAAAAATACGGTGACTTGCCTCCTATCACACAAACATTCCAGGTAAGAGGAACAAGACATGCTGGACAAGAAAGGACATACTTTTAAGTGTTGTTCTCTTGAGGAAGTGCGTGGTGTAATGGTTAAAGTCATGGGAAATGGACTTGTCACCCGAGTTCAAATCTTGGATGTGGTAACTGCATTTCACTTAGCGCTAATACCCTTGGGAAAAGTATGAATCCTACTCTCCCTCCAGCTATGGATAAATAGTAGGGCAGACTGGGCTCTTTAACCCTGGCTAGGTAACCGGTCTAGAAGAAGGAAAACTCTAAATTCAGACCTGTTAAACTCTGCTTAAGAAATTGACCTTGTGTCACATCCTGCTCGTGTGGAGGGGTTGGAAAAAAAGTATCAATCACATATATACACCGATATATACTAATATTTTGTGCCCCAAAAACAAGGAGGGGGGGTCAAAGTTAAGTGACCTGAAAAAAATCAGAAAGTTTTGAAATAAAATAACTGATGCATTATAAAATTCATTCATTGATAAATCAACACTGAAAATTTCATTAAAATTATATAATTCCCTGATTTTTGTTAAAATTTTTTCAAACGGGGGGTCAAAATTGTATTGAAAAAAAAACAAAAAAAAACGGGTATACCTAATTTACACTATCTAATATCTGCAATTTCTAAGGATTGTTGGCAAAAATCCCACAAACGTTGAAGTTAAAATTGCTTAACTCCCCTCCCCTGATGTTGTTTGATGTTAATCAATGTCATGACTATTGAATATTTCCAATTGTATTTTCAATATTGAACTTCTTGCAGAACTCAACCAATTTGTTTATTACTTGTAGTATCACAGGGTTGTCTACTAAAATGCACTAAAAATCCTTGTTTTTGCAAAATTTAGCCTTTAGAAAACGAGAATTTTTAGTGCATTTTAGTAGACGATCTTTGATGCTGTCTCCTCAAACAATGATGCAAGTAAAAGATCTAATTTTTGTTATCAGTATTCAGTATACTAACACACAACTTTCACATAGATGGACAATTTGATATTTTAAAAAGTGAAAAATTGACCTACAGTGCAAAAAAAAAAAAATTCTAAAATATTTTTTAAAATGGCTGTTTAGTGCAATCATATATATATATATATATATATTATATATGAGAGAGAGAGAAAGAATGGAGACTGAATGAGAAAGGTATTGCATATATAAATGCTAAACAAGCCACCGTTTTTTAAATCTTAACATTTTGCCTGTCTGATGATTGCAAGTAAGCATGAAACTTTAGTTATGGGATATAATATCTTATATATATATATATATATATTAAATCCATAATATCTAGTATGTGTGTATATATATATATATATATATATATATGTATATATATTCATAAGTGAATTGAGACCCATCTGATGAGACAGAAATTTGGGGAGCCGGTTTAAATCAACTTAGATTTATATGGGCCCCAATTTTCGCCGAAATAAATTTATTATGGGATCACTGTATTGAGTTCTTCCTTCATTTTTTGATATATATATATATATATATATATATATATATATATATATTTTTTATTTTTTTATTTTTATTTTTCTAAAATATTTTTTTAAATTTACATCTTTAAAGTGGTTTGAACAACCACTTTAAAGATGTAAATTTAAAAAAATATTTTAGAAAAAAAAAAATATAATATATATATATATAAAATGAAGGAAGAACTCAATACAGTGATCCCATAATAAATTTATTTTGGCAAAAAAAAGAAAAAAATCTTCTAAAATATTTTTTAAAATTTATCTTTTCAAAAGTGGCTGTTAAGTGCAAAAAGTGAATATTTTAGTATCTTATGAATTTAGTGCATAAGACCTTTGTGATAGGAGCTTTGTGATAAACTATTTTAAGTTCTTCTTAAACAGCTGCTGCTATTAGTGATGCCTTATTTTTACTTAGAGGAGGATGAGAGTTAGAAATTATGGTACCATTATAGTATGTGGCCTACCTTTTGAATGTGGCCTATCAAATCATGTCTCTCTTATAGTGTGTGGCCTACCTTTTGAATGTGGCCTATGAAATCATGTCTCTCTTATAGTGTGTGGCCTACCTATGAAATCATGTCTCTTATAGTATGTGGCCTACCTTTTGAATGTGGCCTATGAAATCATGTCTCTCTTATAGTATGTGGCCAACCATAAAAAGCATATTATAAGGTATATAATGATAACTCCTAACACTATTTCTGAATTTTAGAATATTTTACAATTAAATAGATCTCTGATTCATGTAAATTATGGATAAATTCTTTTTTAATTATTCTTAATTACTATATACAGCTTGTGACTGAATTGCATTTCTTGAAATTGAATATATGTGAAAAATAATTAGTTTCAATAAATTGCCTACTACTTATATCTATAAATATACTCTTAGCGGGGTAGAACACATTAAAACTGGGTAGCCACATAATATAACAGAATCAAAAAGGTAGGCCACATACTATAACGAGACAGAATGAATTTTAGTTAAATTTGCATTGGTAACAAGGAATAGTTGAGCCTGATCAATTATACAAGAACAAAGCATCTCAAAGTTTTTGCTTGATCCACCCTTTGTAACCAAATTTAATTTTTCACCCCACCCCCAATAAATTAATTGAATATTAAATTACAAAAAAAAACAACTTATTTACTCATGTTTAATACAATTTGCATAAGAATCGGTAAACTATAAATTCCCTTTTTTTTTAATTGAATTATTTTTTAATTGGAAGGGTTGGTTTGGTGGGCACTGAGGATCATAAATATTGGGTAGGCCACATATTATAACGGCACTGAAATTATATATGAAAGTCACATGAAGTTCAACTAGTTTGCATTGCCATGTTGAAAGATTTATCATCAGGTTAGCATCATCTTTGCGAGAGAGAGGAAGAGAGTTAGGGAGAGAGGAAGAGAGTTAGAGAGGGGGAGAGAGAGAGAGAGAGAGAGAGGAAGATAGTTAGAGAGAGAGAGAGAGAGATAGTTAGAGAGGAGAGAGAGAGAGAGTGGAAGATAGTTAGAGAGGAGAGAGAGAAGAAGGAGAGGAGAGGAGATAGTTAGGGAGAGAGAGAGGAAGATAGAGAGAGGAAGATGAGAGAGAGAGAGGCAGATAGTTAGAGATGGAGAGAGAGGAAGATAGTTAGAGGGGGGGAGAGAGAGAGAGTCTTGTTATGTCTACAGAATCACAAGTCACATTTTCTAAAAAACAACAAAAAACAAACTGACCATTGAGAAAAGCAACAAGTGAGAAGTTAATGAACTTAAAATGATAAATGGAAAAATGTTCTCAAACAAAATAAGCTTTGTCATTATTTACTAAGAATTTTTTAATTGATATTTTGCCAGGGGGTGAAAAAGAAAGAACTTTTCACCCAAGCAATATCTACTTCAAACATGCGTTTCTAAAAAAGATTTTAGGGAATTAAACCCACCCCACCCCCCACCTAAAATAACACATGGGTCCAAGCTGATAAGTGTCAGTACCAAACATGTATCATCAATCAACTGTATTTAAGAATTTACATATATAAAATGCAAGATCAGATTACCCAAGTTGTGCTACTCATGTGCTGAGCCACCCTGTCAGCTGGGGCAGTAGAATACACCGACTGCATAGGGGTAAAATCCTCGCAATGGGGCCACCTGTTGGCTGTGAGTGGCAACTCGTGATGCTTAAGGATGGAACCCTGGTGGCTGAACAATGACATG
Source organism: Doryteuthis pealeii (assembly GCA_023376005.1). Classification (NCBI taxonomy): domain Eukaryota; kingdom Metazoa; phylum Mollusca; class Cephalopoda; order Myopsida; family Loliginidae; genus Doryteuthis; species Doryteuthis pealeii. Next base: position 45,317,886 of record CM042157.1, on the reverse strand, counting down.
CAAACACTCCACTTTGGCCCTTACTTAGGCTAGACGGGCAGTTTGAGAGGCCTTCTCCAATCAATCAGTTGGTTACATTAAGCCCTAGCACCTCTATGATTGTCCCGACCCTATTACCCTTCATAGTAAGCAAGTTCAAACTTCAGTTTAGGTATTACATTCACTTTCAAACTAATACCCATGGGGAAGGTATGAGCACCCTTATGCCCCCAGCTATGGTTTAAATAGTACCACTACTGTTTTCTACAAGGATGGCTTTGGCATTAGATAACCATGAAGGTTGATATGCCCTTAAAAACAAAGAAGCCAAAGTATGCCCAAACATTATCCCTTTAGGGAGTCCCTGTGGTGAAAGTGCTGAACTGCGACATCGTAGTAATCAAGTTCAAACTCCAGTGTAGGTATTATATTCACTTTTGGACTAATACCCTTGGGAAAGGTATGAGCACTCTCATGCCCCAGCTATGGTTTAAATAGTACCTCTACTGTTCTTCTACAAGGATGGGTTTGGTATTAGATTATCCCGAAGATTGATATGCCCTTAAAGACGAAGAAAGAAAGCACTCAGACTAAGTTCATATGAGTTTTGATATACAAATCTGCAGATTTGACTTTCTGCTTAAGGATGGAATCCTGGTGGCTGAGCAGTTTATGAAATGCAACACTCAACTTTGGACATTACTTAGACTAGACGGGGATTTGGAAAGCCCCTCCTTTGATCAATCAGCTGGTCAGGTCAAGCCCTAGTATCTATAGGATTGTCCGAACCCTAGTGCCCTTAAGGCCACCCCTAGCCCTTTTTATCATGTATGTGCTTGAAGGTGATGGCTGAGGGTTTTTTTTCTATCCTGGGTATGACGTTAAACTGAATCTAATGGTGAAGTTCCAATTCTGGAGCTCTGAGGAGCGTGGAGTACCCCTTCATAGTCATTACTCTCAGGTCTACTCTAACTCTGAGTGGTAGTACCTGTTAGGGTCCCATCTATGAGTTAAATAGATAAAAAAAAATGAGTGTAAAAAAAAAAAGGTGTTTAAAAAAAATTGAATACCTAACAAGAATGAATAAAAACGTCTTTGGCATAAAATAACCCAACAATGGTTGACATGTCATAAAATCCAACCAACCAACCTGATTTTTCTTTGAACTGTTTGTAGCTCTGTAAATATTGGAGAATCTTGAGTTATTGTATGGGTAGCAAATTTTGTATTATTGTTCATTCAAATTTTATGAAGAGTCAATTCATAAAGATATTGAGAGATCCCTTCTAATAATCGAATTCGTTAAGTTAGACAAAACGGCACCTTTTTCTTTACCCCCCAAAGAATAGATAACCTTGTGTATTTATATCTCACACAATTCAATGTTTGTTTTCTTCAAAAAAAGTCATTTTAATGTTTGTTTTATTTATTATGCTAAAGTTTGTTAGTTTTTATGTCTATCTGAATAAGAATCAGTCTTAGGGAATCTTTTTTTTTACTTTGGCCTCCAACATAGACTGTGCGTTGTGTTGATCTTTAGGGTCATTTGAATTTACCAAATGGTAAATGTGTTATTTTGGGCTGAATGGAATGAGATGGGGACTTTTAATATGAAATACAAACATTTTTTTGACTTTTAAAAATGTTAGGAGGGTCTGGCTAAAATCCATGTTTTTTTTTTTTTTTTTTTTTTTTCACATGGCCAACTAAATGGACAGACTCTTCTTGAGTAAATAATGAAAAAGAATTCTAAAGAGATTAGCAAAAGATGGAAGAACAAGAATTACTATGTGTAGAAAGTTGCTCTGCTGAGAAACTAATCAGAATTTTTCTTTGTTTGAAACTCTCGTGTATATTTACGTTAGGTTCATATCTCTGGCTCCATAGAATCTTGCTAAAAATCATCCTTATATTGCCTTAGTAGCACAGATAGCCATGACAATCTCTCACCAACTGCCCCTATCATTCATCGCTCTTGAAACTGAGAGGTCCTCTGTGCAGCATCCAGTATCAGAGCTGGTCAATGTAGGTCTTTGCTGACGTGCCTATGTGCTGGTTTCCATAGAACATCACTTATGAATTTGTCCTTACTTCTCCAGCAGTGCCCAGCATATCTTGTTAGTCTCATTTGGATGGTTTGTGTGATAGGAGGCAAGTGGCCATACAGCTCCTTTCTTGTGGGGTGTTGTTACAATGACTTGTTTAATATCATGTGCAGATTTCTTGTGCAGCTCCCATCTAGCTTATTCTCTTGGCGCTTTATTAGGCTCTAAGTGGTGCAGCCATACAGTAGCACTGATACAACTACGGCTTGGAAGAATTGTTGCTTTAACATATATCAGTGAGATTTGATTTCCATATGATTTGATAATCTATGGCTGATTATGCTTTCCCTATACATGCATATATGGAAGTGTGTGGTGTAATGGTTAAAGTCATGGGAAATGGACTTGTCGCCCAGAGTTCAAATCCTGGATGTGGTAATTGCATTTCACTTAGTGCTAATACCCTTGGGATAGGTATGAATTCTACTCTCCCTCCAGCTATGGATAAATAGTAGGGCAGACTGGGCTCTTTAACCTTGGTTAGGCAACCCGTCTAGGAGAAGGAAAACTCTGAATTCAAACCTGTTGAACTCCACTTAAGAAATTGACCTTGTGTTACATCCTACTCGTGCGGAGAGGTTGGTATATATATATATATATATATATATATATATATCATCATCATGTCACGCAAGTAGCACGGATATCCATGACAATCTCTCGCCAACCTTCCCTATCATTCATTGCCTCTGGGAGTTCTTCTGCACAGCATCCAGCATCCTCACATAGTTGGTCAATGCTGGGCAGCCCACATTAGCATGCCCATGAGTTGGCTTCCACAGGAGAATGTCGCTTATGAGCTCATCCTTGCTTCTCCAGCAGTGCCCTGCATGCCTAGTCTGTCTTACTCGGATGGTTTGTGAGATGGGGGGCAGGTGGCCATACAGCTGTTTCCACGACTTGTTCAAGACTGCACGCAGCATTCTTGTGCAGGTCCCATCTAGCTTATTCTCGAGGCGCTTTGTTAGGGTCCAAGTGGTGCAGCCATACAGCAGTACTGATATAATCACAGCCTGGAAGAATTGTCACTTTAGCCGGTCAGTGAGATCTGATTTCCATATAACTGATAATTTGTTTGTGGCTAGCCATGCCTTTCCTATTTGTGTATTAATATCGCTACCTAGGTAGTAATATCGCATCCACAGAGAGCGATATATATATATATATATATATATATTATATATATATATATACATACACATGCATATATCAGAATTATTTCTTAAAACTAAACAACACTGCCCCCCCCCCTTGTTAGTTTTTAGTAAATGAAGTCTGTGGTGGTTGTTTTGGTTGATTGTTTGTTTTTTTAAGGCATATCAACCCTTAAGGGTTAGTTTAGCTCAGTTGGTAGAGTGTCAGTCTGGGAATCACAAGGTTCCGGGTTCGATACTGGCCCTCACCCACTTAGTGTATGAGTAGAATAGGGATCTGTGCGGTAAAGTGACGAGCTGATAGTAGATGTGGTGCTCCACCTCGGATGCTGAAATAATCTCCTTGGTCTAGCTCTAGTGAGAAGGGGATAGACTCCCTCGCTGTCTGGCTGATACCGACATTAGGCTGCCCCGCCGACTTACTTAATGCCGATGTCAAGTCATTTTGATATTTGGTTTCTTACAGTCGCTACTGTTACTTAAATGGTCACCCATTTAAGTATTGAACAGGCTTATCACTGCTTAACTTTGGTGATATAGTTGGAAACGGTGCTTTCAATGTGACTTGAGTGTAAACCTGAAGTCTGTGGAGTGGCCTATTGTTGATATCAGCCAAACAGTGAGGGATTTCTATCCCTTTTTTGCTAGTGCGAGACTGGGGAGATTGTTTTGTTAAGGTGGAGTGTTACACCTACCGTCACCTCTCAGTTTATACTATAATTTTTTTTTTTTTTTTTTGTGGTTGTAACTGATAAGGTATTTTTTTTTTTCTATTAAAAAAAAAGCAAAAGGGAGTCTGTCCCTTTTTGCTAGTGCTAGACCAGGGAGATTGTTTTTGCTAAGGTGAAGTGTTACACTTACCGTCAGCTCCCAATTTGTACTATACTTTTTTTTTTCATTTTTTTTTTTGTGGTGGTAACTGATAAGGTATTTTTTTTTTTTTTCTCTATTTAAAAAAAAAAAAACAAAAAAAAAACAAGTTTTGTAATCACTCACTGGGGTTAAATTATTTTAAAAGTGGTTTTAATGTTTGGTCCCTGATTTTTTAAAATTAGATTTTTTTTTTCTTCACAAGGTTTGCTTCATTTGTAATTTTGAAGCCATTCATATTTATACTTTTTTCTTTTTTCTTTTTTTTTTTTTTTTTTTTCTTTTCTTTTTTTGCCTATCAAAATATTAGACAAGAAAGACAAGTAATTCACTGTTGAATTCATACAGTCTTTTTTTTTTTTTTTTTTTTTTTTCACTCTCGTTTAATATTTTCATCTTTAGTCTACCTGATACACCTACACCCCCTCTTTCTCATCTCGCCTTACTTACATAGTTTTTCTGCTTATTTTTCTCTCCTCCCCAAATTCTCTCACACACACACACTAAACATAATTTCAATGAATTCACGACCAACCAATTTGAAGCTATCTCCCCCCCCCCTTTCCTATCCTCTGTCTCGGCTTCTTCCTAACGTGTAGATAATCACTAAGTCTTGACTGTGTGCTTCTTGTATCTTGGCCAACACACCAGTTAAAAACCAATAGACTCTATACCACCCTGCCCCCACCCCTCATTCCATGTGAATTGAGCCACTATTTCAGGTTGAACTGGAGATGCTACTTTGGATCCTGTTAAATTCATAACAGGATTCCATTGTCTACGTCTCTCTCTCTCTCTCTCTCTCTCTCTCTCTCTCTCTCTAACATTGCCTATTGACCTTCGTTGATGAGCATTTTGCCTGTAAAACTGAATATATATATATATATACACACACACACACACACATTTATTTATTTCAAAGTTATAAGCCATGAAATATGATCCCTGAAAAGACTTACTTGTCTTACTTATATTTTTCTTTTTAAACACAACATATGATTATAGTCGTTGCTTGATAAAGAAAAAAAAAGTTCTAAAAATGAAGGTCAGTTTTTCTTTCTTTTTCTTTTCTTTCTTCTTTTCTTTTTTCTTTCTTTCTTTACTGAGAAAAAAACTTAAGTTAATTTTCCTAAAGATTTTTTCTAAACAGAATCCAAAATCTCATACTTTATTTATAGGTCAAATTTTTAACACCCTTCATCATGGTGTAATGGTTAGCAAGTTTGTCTTGCTAGTCCATTACAACTGAATAGCAAGTTCAATCCTTGTTAAATACCCCATACATGTGACACAAGGTCACATCCTACCTGTGGTGAAAGGGTTGGGTAAATGAGCATCCCATAACGGTGTAATGGTTAGCAAGTTTGTCTCGCTAGTCCATTACAACTATATAACGAGTTTAATTCTCATTAAATATCCCATACATGTGACCCTGTGTCACATCCTACCTGTGGTGAATGGGTTGGGTGAACATCCCATCATGGTGTAATGGTTAGCAAGCTCATCTCACAGATCTATTACTAATGAATAGCAAGGTACATGAGGTACCTTGTTTTAAATTTGAGTTTGGGTCATATTTTGTTCCTGTGGTTGAAGTATATAGACACCTACAAGGGTCTCAGGGCATCCCATCATAGAGCAATGGTTAGAAAACTAGTCTTGCAGATTCATTACTACTGAATAACGAGTTTGTGCCTCACTGGACGCCCCATACTTGTGATCTTGTGTCCCATTCTACCAGTGGCAGCAAATGGGTTTGGTAAATACATAAGGCATCTCATCATGGTGTAAAAGCAAGCTAGTCTCGCAAATCCATTGCTACTGAATAGCTAGTTTGATACTCACTGGATGTCCCATACTTGCAACCTTGTATCAAATCCTACCCATGGTGAACAGGTTGAATAAATACCTACATCAGTAATAATTTCATAAGGTTTCAATCCAAATATAATGAAAAAATTAGTTCCATGAATTAATGATTACGTAATCATGAATTGGATTGTCCTCTACACAAGTATATACAGGAAATAAAAAAAAAACAATCTTTATATGCATTGGAGTATGTGTTAGGTGAATAATAATAATAATAATAATAATAATAATATAATAATCGTTGGGGGGGGGCATTGTCAGTATCAGCTAGACAGCAAGGGAGTCTATCCCCTTTTCCCTAGTGCTAGACCAAGGAGATCGTTTTTTAGGCATCTGAGGTGGAGCGCCACACCTACCATCAGCTCACTTTACCGCACAAATCCCTGTGCTACTTATACGCTGAGTTAGTGAGGGCCAGAATCGAACCAGGAACCTTGAGGTTCCCAGCCAGACACTCTACCGACTGAGCTAAGCTGTCCCTACAAAATTTTTTTAAAATGCTGGTGTGAAAGAACTCACAATAATGATAATAATAATAATGTAAATAATAATAATAATAATGAAATTTATTGTGTCCAGTGCTCAGGTGCACCACAACTCATCAAAGTCTCATGTCAAGTACACAGAATAATGTATTAGTGTCAGAAACATAAACAGTTTACAGTAGTAATATGCATGTATGTGTGCGCGTGTGTGCATATGTATGTGGAGAGGTTTAGCATAAACAACAATCATAATTACTCGTATATAGGTCAGTTTAAAAATTAGAAGAAATAAAAGTGCAACTTAATATTGACTCTGCAATAATTATGCGCACATGTATATTCATTATGTAAATATATATCATATACACTTATATACCAAACATTTTACTCTGATGAAGGCCGTTATTCTTTGTATGCTTAAATATTTTATAATTTTTTATTATTATTTTATTTTATATTTAAAATAATAATAAATAGAATACATGTGTACATGAACAAACTCCTGGCCGAAACATGTGTTAGTAAATCTATTTTATCCGTTCAACATTTTCTTTCCTTTATTTATTTTTCCTTTCAACACACTTATGTCTAAGTCAAAATTGAAAGACGTAATTTTTGGGCAAAAAAGTTTGAATCTGTTAATAAAGGGTTAATAATTTTGTAAGGTTAAAGTTCAAACATAAGAAAGATTCAGAAATTTGGTTTCAAAATAAATTCTATAAATGAATGATTTCATGATCATGAATCAAAGATTGTTCTATACACAAGAATATACAGGAAATAAAAAGAAAAATAATCTTTATACCTCAGATACGTGGTTCTGTTACGCCTCAGATACATGGTTAACAAGTTAACTGACCTGAAAAACTCCACCTCAGATGCTAAATAAAAAAAAAACTATCTCCTTGGTCTAGTGCTAGTGAAAAGGATATAGACTCTCTCGCTGTCTGGCTGATATTGACTTTAGGCCACTCTGACGACTTTATTTTCTATCATAATTGCATAAAATATTATATCCAAAGTTTGGGCCAATATTTCTATCTCATGAAGATTTGGCCTTTGTGAAAAGAATGGAGAGTTTAGTTTTACAATAAATAAATAAATTACCCTGATATATAAACTCAAAATGTCTTTTTGTTAACCTTTCTTACGGTAAATGTTGCCTTATGTTTGGTATTAATTCCACCCCTGGACTTTTTGCTAATCTAGATTGGCTGTTGGGTAATTATTTTGAGGTGGAGTGCATTGCATAAACTTTCTGTCTACAGTTAATTCAGAATACCTTGAAAATAATAACAAACAAACGAATGAATGAATGAATATATGAATCAGGTGATAACAGCTTTAGATTACCAATAGCATCATTATATTAGGATGAGTCAAAAGTTTTGCAATATTTTGGTAACATGCAGCACAAATCAGCAACTCCAGATACTCTTAGTGGTATCATTATAGTATGTGGCCTACCTTTTGAATGTGGCCTACAAAATCATGCCTCTCTTATAGTGTGTGGCCTACCTTTTGAATGTGGCCTACAAAATCATGCCTCTCTTATAGTATGTGGCCTACCTTTTGAATGTGGCTTACAAAATCATGTCTCTCTTATAGTATGTGGCCTACAAAATCATGTCTCTCTTATAGTATGTGACCTACCTTTTGAATGTGGCCTACAAAATCATGTCTCTCTTATAGTATGTGGCCTACCTTTTGAATGTGGCTTACAAAATCATGTCTCTCTTATAGTATGTGACCTACCTTTTGAATGTGGCCTACAAAATCATGACTCTCTTATAGTATGTGGCCTACCATAAAAAGCATATTATACAGTTATAATAATAACTCCTAAGTAAGTAAAGTCGTAAAGGAGATTGTTTTTGCGCCTGAGGTGGAGCACCACACCTACCGTCAGCTCCTTACTTTACCACACAGATCCCTGTGCTACTCGTACGCTGAGTTGGTGAGGGCCGGTATCGAATTAAGAACCTTGTGGTTTCTAGCGGAACGCTCTCCCGACTGGGCTAACCCGGCCCTACCCCTAACCCTATTTCAGATTTTTGTGCATTAGGGATGCAGGACGAGTACCTATCAGCATCTCTGCCCTGGGAGAAGGCATGGATGGGGATATTTTGCATGATACCTCACCAGTCACAAGAAATCTTCATCCAAGTAAAATATCTGATAAAGACAGTTTATCAACAGCTTGCAAGAAATTTTGTTAATAATTTTCACTCGCCCAACACCAAATTTTTTTTTGCCCCCCCCCCCCAAAAAAAAATGCTTAAATACATCTACAATATCCATGACAACACTCCACTTTGGCCCTTACTTAGGATGGTGACTGGTCACGCCAAGCCCTAGCACCTATATGATTGTCCCAACCCTATTACTCTTATGGCAAAACCCCAACCCTTTTTATCATATATGTGACAGTGGTTGGTGGCTGAGGGTCTTAATATCCTAGATATGATGTTAAACTCTATTTAATGGTGAAGTACCCGTTCTGGAACTTTGGGGAGTGTGGAGTACCCCTTCATCACCATTACTCCCAGGTCCACAATGACCCATAGTGTTAGCACCTGTTAGTGTCCCATCTATGAGTTAAATAGCACAAAATGAGTGTTTAAAAAATTCAGTTTTTAAAAATTTGAGTACCCATCAAGAATGAATAAATCAAGACCTCTTCAGCATAGAATAACCCAACAAGGGTTGACATGCCGTAAAATCCAACCAACCAACCAGCATCTACAATAATTAACAGAATGATTTTTGAATTTTTTATTAGCTGAAGATGTGGTTCATGTGGGGGCGATAATGCTTGGGTGGGGGTCTCTTTCCAATCCAAACTGCTTATTAAGAACTGTAGAATGAATCGGCTGAACGTTGTGATAAGAAGCAACAGAAATAAGATGAAAGACAAAGAAAATGAATGACTAAATGATTAAAACTAATGTAACCCAATATAATCTGGCGTGTTGCAACTTGAATTTTTTTTTTTTTTTTTGTTTCTTTTGCTAAAAACCATGCGCTGTCTCAAGATCTTGGATTTCATTTGGCTGATGCCACGAATATTTTTGCTTTACTCATCATTTCGAGTAAACTCTGCAAAAATCTTTTTTTTTTCTTTTTTTTGAGGTTCATATATTTTTTTTTTTCTTTATACTTTTTCTCCAAACACAGCAAATTGCCAGGACAGAAGAATTGAAATCATTGCCAATTTAGCAAAATATTTGTATGGTTGAAAATACAAGAAAAACTTACAGTAACTTTCTAATTGCCAATTTTCTTCTCGGTTAAATTTAAATATCCTCTGTCAATCGTCCAAATTCTTTGTATCTGTTTCCAATCAATTGGCTGGTCATGTCAAGCCCTAGCACCTATATAATTGCCCCAACCCTATTTCTATAGGTAGTATCTATTAGGGTTCCATCTATGGGTTGAATAGAAAAACGTGAGTTTATAAAAAAATTGAGTATCCATTAAAAATAAATTTATTTCAAAACTTTGTTGGCATTAAATGACCCACTGAGGTTGATATGCCCTAAAACAAACTAAACCAAATCTTCATTTCTGCTAAATGGGGATATCACTATTCAATAGAAGTTCTTCGATTTTTTTTTTTTTTTTTTTTTTTTTTTGGTGCTGTTTTTAAAGTTTGTAAGCTGCTAAATTTATGTCCCAGCCGATAATCTCGGACACAAATTACATTTATATTGCCTGTAATCTGAGATTCAGTTGTCCAGGATATATAATTCCAAGGTTTCTGTAGAAGAGATGTCTTTACAGATGGGAACACATTATCAGAATGAAGATAATAATTGGGATAGGAAAGACGACAAACACGGGATTTCGATGAGAAGAATTTAATAATCGATGAGAAACAAACAAAAATTAACATAGAAATATATAGAGCAAAGTTTCCTTTTCTTTCTTTTTTTTTTTTCTCTTTTTTCTTTTCTTTTTTTTTTTTGGTGTGTGTGTGTGAGAATTGAGTGATATTTGCAATATTTCTATGTGAAGTCAATGAAAAAAAATTTACTTATCTGTGGGTATCCAATTCGTTGGTGGATGTGTCAGCAGTTTCGATTATCATCTGTTGTCTCTGCTTTTTATTATATTATAGTGTGTAGGGAGGGGATATTGAATTTTTTTTTTTTTTTTTTTTTTGTTCTGTGAGACAATAGGGTTGGGACAATCATATAGGTTCTAGGGTTGGACGTGACCAGCCAATTCATCAGAGGCGGCTTCTCCAACCGCCTGTCTAGTCTTGAAGAATTTTGTTTTTGGGTTCTGAAAAATAATGAAGTTCATGAAACAGAAGATCAACTGGGGAAAATCATGAATAAAGCCCTAGCACCTATATGATTGCCCTAACCCTATTTCCATTATGGCAAACCCCCAACCCTTTTTATCATATATATGCTCGAAGGTGACTGAGGATCTTAGTCCTGGATATGACATTAAACTGCATCTAATGGTAAGGATCCAATTTGGAGTGTGGAGTACCCATTCATCACCATTGCTCCCTGGTCCACTCTGACCCAGAGTGGTAGTACCTGTTAGGGTCCCATCTATGGGTTAAATAGATTAAAAAATGTGTTTGAAAAAAAATTAAGTTTGAAAGAAAAAAAAGGTTGAATACCCAACAAAACGTCTTCAGCACAAAATAACCCAATAGGGGTTGACATGCCATAAAATCCAACCAACCTTGTTTTCTCTTTTAATGTTGCTACAAACTTTTCATGGGATTTTTTTTCTTTTCTTTTTCTTCTTGAAAGGTGAAGTTCGTTATGCAAGAAATACGAGTAAGATGACAACATTGATGCATGTTGATCCAACTCTTCCATTGTGGATGTTTTTCGATGTCTATGGCAATGTACAGAAAATAAAGATACTAGGTAAGTTTTTTTTCTTTCTTTTTTTCTTCATTTTTAACCCAATCCATTCAGAAAAGTTTTCTCTTTTTCACTTGTTGAATTTTAGTTAAAGATGATCAAAAAAAAAAAAAATTAAAAAATTCATAGAAAACATTATCTTACTATTATTCAGACTATTGTCCTCATCTTCATTGTTATCTGTACAACGTTTCGGTCGATGTGCCCTCTGGTCTTCTTCCGGTATTTCTTGCCGGACTCGGGAACCTTCTTGCCGTAATCGGGAACCTTCTTGTCAATTATGACAAGAAGGTTCCCGAGTTCGAAAAGAAGGTTCCGGAGTCTGACAAGAAATATCAGAAGAAGGCCGGAGGGCACATCAGCTGAAACGTTGTACAGATAATGATGAAGATGAGGATAATAGTACAAATAATACTAATTATCAAGCCTCATCTCAAAAATTCATAGAAAAAAAACATCTTTTCTTTTTATTTTATAAAATGTAATATTTTTTTTTATGTATTGTGTCATTGATATTCTTTATTTCTGATTTTGAAAATGTAAAAAGATTCTCAATAAAATGAACACTAATGCATTAGAAATGAAATCTTTTTTTAATTTGATCTTAGGAATTTTACACAGTATCGAGAGTCTCTCATGACAATTCTGTTCAATTTTGATTAGTTTGAGGTTCTAGTATTAAAACATGGAAATGTTTTTCTCTGAATTTTTTAGACGAGGCTTGATAATTTGGATTATTTGGACTATTGTTCTCATTTTTATTGTTATCTGTACAAAACTTTGGCTGATATGCCCTCCGGCCTTCTTCAAGAAATGTTGTTTTCTTGGGGTTTTTTCTTAATGTATTGCCAGAGCCCAAAAAATAGATATGTAACTAAATCTAAAAGAGGCTCAAAAGCCAATTTTGATTGGCAAAATTTAATCAAACTACTTAAAGCAGGAGTTTTCAAACTATGGGTCGTGACCTTTCAGTGTGTCACGAAATAAATGTTTGTCTTCATTTCATATCATTTATTGGCATTTCAGTCTCGGAAGACTATATATAGTTTTTGTGCCGCTGAAGTTACAGCGCCTCCTGTGACTGTAAAGTCCAATGTTTGAAAAACATTCTCAACCATAGATGTCACATTTGAAGGCTGTCCCTGAAGATGTTGATGTGCTGGTGCTTTGTTGCTGCTGCTTTCTTCTGGACCTCTTGGCTTCATGGTGTTGCGCCAGGGTGACTTCAGACATAAACAGTCCTCTACGGAGAGCCTGCCTCCACCGAGGGTGGTCCTGAACCAAATTTTCCCAGCTGGAAGGAGCAATGCCAAAGCACCTGAGATCATTCTTGGAGACATCCTTGAAATGCAGCTGGGGGCGACCAATCTGTCTCTTACCAGACAAAAGCTCTGCATAGAGGATGTCCTTTGGTATTCATCCATCATCCATCTGGCGGACATAATCCAGCCATCAGAGACGATGCTTTCTCAGTAGAGAACACATTTCAGTTTGGTTTAATAGGTCACAATTCACATTGTTGTTCTAGCCGTGGGTCAGAGTATAAAAAAAAAGTTTGAAAAATACTGACTTGAAGTGTTGAATTAAAATGGATTCTGTATGGTACAATATTTGATCAGCTAAAGATTTTGATTTTTTCAGTGAGTGTTTTTCCTTGTTTTATTAAAGACAAATCTAAATTTAGTTTAAATAAGTAAAAATTGAGTTTTAAAAAATGCTGAATATCCATAAAAAAAACTAATAAAATAAAACGTATTTTAAAATTATTATTTAAAATTATTAAATAACCCAACAAGGATTGAAATGCCATATAATCCAACCAATCAACCAACCAGATGTTTATAGCTTTTTTTCTTTTTTTCTTTTTTTTTTCTTTTTTTTTCTTTTTTTTTTTTTCCTTTTTTTTTTTCTTTTTTTTCTTTTTTCTTTTTTTCTTTTTTTTTTTCTTTTTTTCTTTTTTTCTTTTTCTTTCTTTTTTCTTTTTCTTTTTTTCTTTTTTTTTTTTTCTTTTTCTTTTCTTTTTTCTTTTTTTTCTTTTCTTTTCTTTTTTCTTTTTTTCTTTTTCTTTTCTTTTTCTTTTTTCTTTTCTTTTCTTTTTTTTCTTTTTTTCTTTTTTTCTTTTCTTTTCTTTTAAATATTATGAAGTTAATATTGTTCTTTGAAATATTTTTTTATAGAGAAACTTTTTTTTTTTTTTAGATTTTAGGTATTACATAAGTTTATCAATGAGTATTTAATTTATAGTCAAAATCATTAATACATAGAATAAATCTTATTTATTAACGATGTATCTATGAAAATCTGAGTTTGATTTGCCTCAAAGCAGCCTATATTATTAGTGCATTTAAAATCCTGCAATGTGTCTTATATATCACTAAGAAAGGTTTACATAATATATGGTGTGGTTAATTTGCATACTGGTTTTAACAAATAATTACTTGGTGTTATTGATCTCTAATAATATTGTTTTATTCTCCAATGTATTGAAATTAATTCTATGAATGATTTTATATAGAAACCAATTAAAATAGTAATCTTTTTATATGCATTCTTATTTAATTTCATTAGTCTTTCTAATTTAATATATTTTATTACATTTAAACTTAAATACTTATGCCCGGAGGGTGCATATTCTGGCTAGTAATAATGATAAAAGGTTTATAGAAATAGCTGAGTTATTATTAGCCTTGAATTTATTTAATTAGGACCAAATTTTCTTTATTCATTTCTGATCTTGTGGGGGGTGGGTAATTGTTATTTACCACATACCCCACGTTGTACAGGTTAGGCACAAGGCCCTATTAATGTGGGACTACCCACAAGCTGTTACTTATAGGTGGCTGATGCAAAAAATGCATTAATCCTGTTGGTATTTCCCTCAAGGGGGGGCACCTCAGGCACTGGGCAATAAACCCAGCCCTTCCCCTTTAAATCAAGGGGGCATGTATTGCTTGGGGGGATGACCCCCTGGGATCAACGTTATTAGCTTGTAAGATCCAGGGCCGAAGTCACTGGAACCCCCACCCCAAAGGGGAAGGGTAATTGTAGCAGTAGTAAAGACGACAGCAAAAATCCAAGATCTATTAAAAAGAAAGAAGAAAAAAATCTCTGCATATCTAATCCCCCCCCCCATAAGAGTTTTCAAAATTCCTTTTAATATACGATACATTGATTGTAAGTAATTATCCAACTTATATCCTGTGTGTAGGGCCAGGTTAGCTCAGTCGGTAGAGCATTCAGCTAGAAACTACAAGGTTCCTAGTTGGATACCAGCCCTCGCCAACTCAGCGTATGAGTAGCACAGAGATCTGATGGTAGGTGTGCCGCACCACCTCAGACACAAAAACAATTTCCTTGGTCTAGCACTAGTGAAAAGGGGATAGACTCCCTCGTTGATTGGCTGATACTGACTTTAAGCCACCCTGACAACTTTCCTTTTTTTATTAGCCTTGAATTTATTTAATCAGGACAAATTTTCTACTCCATTCATTTCTGATCTTGTGGGAGGGGGTAATTGTAGCAGTAGTAAAGACGACAGCAAAAATCCAAGATCTATTAAAAGGAAAGAAGAAAAAAAAAAATCTCTGCATATCTAAATCCCCCCCCCCCCCCAATAAGAGTTTTCAAAATTCCTTTTAATATACGATACATTGATTGTAAGTATATATTAAACGTAATATTCTGTGATGTAATAAAGAATCATAGATCAGTGTGTGAAAAAATGTCTTCCAAAATCCTCACTTGCCGTTATTGCTGAAGTGGTTTTTAACCCTAAAAATAATCGTTGTATATGAATATTGTCTGATGAAAATGTTGGGAAGGCCAGGTGTGCGTGTTTGTGGGTGGATCTGATATCTTTTTACAATCATCACATGTTTACAGTAAAATGAACTGGCAGAAGAAGAAGAAGAAGCTTCATTGAAATCTACAATAACCAAAAGGAATTTTTCTACTCATGCAAAGCACACTTCTATGGCTCATCTCATAAAGACTATGGCAGTACGATGTTCCGGTTTCAACCGGCAGGTCCAGTGGCCAAAGCCACTGGACCGCATAAGTTAACATCGTTAATATTTCAGTTTTATAGAGAAACCTTTTTTTTTTTTTTTTTTTTTTATTAAAATTTAAGCGATTATCACTTAAGAGATTTATCAATTTAAACAGTTTTCTTTATTTTCTTTCTTTTTTAAAGTTTTTAAGTAAAAATGCTATCATTATTATCCCCCCCTCCCCATCTTAAAAAAAAAAAACTACCTCAAAACTTTATTATTGTTTGATTAAAATATGAATAACATTATGTAACAAACTCTGGTTTCGACCGTAGGGTCCGGTGGCTTCGGCCCTAGGCCACATAAATTAATATCGTTGATCCCAGGGGGCTATCCCCCCTCCCCAGGCAACACCTGCCCTCTCGATTTAAAGGAGCAGGGCTGAGTTTATTGCCCGGTGCCTGAGGCGCCCCTTTGAGGGAGAATGCCGACGGGATCAATGCATTTTTTGCACCCTCCTCCCATGAGCTTCGGTTTGTGGGTGGTCCCACATTAATAGGGCCTTATGCCTAACCCATATACGTGGGGTATGTGGTAAATATTCAGTACGACATTCATTAGCCAAGTCTGTCCTTTTTGGTGGTTACAGAGTTAATCAATTGATTTATAATAATAACTAGAAGCAGCTAACCGGCATCATCTGGGTAAAGTGGGAGCAAAAAAAGTTGGTCTCACAGATCCATTATCACGAGTTGGATCCTCTCAAGATGGCCATTAAAATCTCTACATAAAAAAAGACCTTGCCTTGATCTGGCTTGGTGGGGCAGCAGCAAAAAAAAAAAAAAAAAAAGAAAAGTGCACAGATACTCTGAAAAGAAAAATTAATGTCTCCTATTTGAAATATTAAATGCAAAATGCTGTTACTATTTAAATTTTATTTTTTAATTATTTTCATGAATATAAATCAAATTTTAATTATTTTTACACAAAAAGCAAGATCTGGTCATAGTGAATGTGTACATATATTTACTTTGTCTTTGTTTTATTTTCATAGTTTCCTCCAGACATACATTGTATTTACCTCGTACCCCACTTGTACGGGTTAGGCACAAGGCCCTATTAACGTGGGACCACCCACAAACCGAAGCTCATGGGTGGCGGGTGAAAATTGCGTCGATCCCGTCGGCATTCCCCCTCAAGGGGGTCGCCTCAGGCGCTGGGCAATAAACCCAGCCCTGCCCCTTTAAGTCAAGGGGGCAGGTATTGCCTGGGATCGACGCTATTAACTTATAAAGATCCAGGGCCGAAGCCACTGGACCCCCGGCATTGGCTAGAGATACATACATACAGACCAACTGCCCTTTATATATTTATAGAAAATAGATATCAATATAATGATAATATTTTATTTCTGATAATATGGTACACCAATATCAGGAAGATTTCTACTTTACATATGTTGGTAGTCTTTTTCATGTTGTCTTTAGATTTATTAAATACTGATGTTGGCCAAGGAGGGGGGGGTTGAGTGAATTAATCAGATGAAAGGTATAAATACATTTCTTATCACCACCACCCTAACTTTGGTGGACAACTCCAAATTCAAACCAAGTAACTGGAGTCCTGAAGATCGTCCCATGTTGTTAATTTGTATTCAAAGTGTTCAGTTAGAAGTTCTTGGACTACGACATTGTAGTGTTTGTTGGCATCCATCCGTCTACGAGAGACGATGGAGTAGTGTCAAGGTTTTTGTTAACTTGAACTACATAGCCTGGGCGGGTTCGTATGGAGGATGAGTATTGTCAATGCAGCAAATCCCCCCTCTCCACACTGCCGCTGTGATCCAAAGGAAAGGTAAGGGACTTTTGGGCGTCCGGAGTCGGCTTTTGTACATATCTTAGTAGTTTGGGTGAAAAAGAAGAAAAAAACAAAAGGAGGTGGGGGAGAGAACGCTGGTTAGCACTTAGCATTGTAGTAAATGAATTTTAACTATGCTATTACATTGGTATGAACCCTCTAACCCACCCCCAGCCATGGGTTAGATAGTACCACTACTGTTCTTCTACAAGGAGGGCTTTGGCATTGAATAACCCACAAAAGTTGATATGCCATTAAACCAAAGAAATCAAAGCAAGAATTCTGTAAAGACTTGAATAAACAATAATCCAAAATGAATCAAACATTTTCAAACTTTAGGAGTGAGTTCATACCTTTCCCAAAAGTATTAGTATGAAAGTCAATGTAATAGTCCGATTGGAGTTCAAACTCGCTTACTATGATGTCACAATTCAGCACGTTAGTTACTATGTTACAGGGATTCATCGACCCCCACCCCCAAACACACACACAGAATTCTTGTCAGCCCTGTCCACTGGGGCTTTAGAATACACCGACTGCACCTCTGCAGAGGGTTAAGCCCCACCCCAAACGGGGCCACCTGATGGCAACACGTGATGCTGAAGGATGGAATCCTTGTGAATGAGCAATCCATGACATGCAACATTCCAATTAAGACCCTTACTTAGGCAAGACAGACTAGAGGCCCCCTCTGATCAATCGGCTGGTCACATCAAGCCCTAGCACCTATATGATTGCCACAACCCTATTGCCCTTATAGCAAGCCCAAACCCTTTTTATCATATAGGTGCTAGAAGGCGGTGGCTGAGGGTCTTCATGTCCTGGGAATGATGATAAACTCTATCTGATGGTGAGGTTCCAGTTTTGGAGGTTTGGGGAATGTAGAGCACCCCTTAATCACCATTGCTCCCTGGTCCACTCTGACCCAGAGTGGTACTACCTGTTAGGGTCCCATCTATGGGATAAATTGAAAAATGTGTTTATAAAAAAAAGTGGTTTCTTCTTGGGGGGGAGGGGTGTACTTAATGAACTGACCAAACCAATGAGAATATTTTGAGAGTTTTAGCAAGTTTTAGCTCAGTCGGTAGAGGGTTCAGCTGGGAATCACAAGGTTCCTGGTTCAATACCGGCCCTCGCCAACTCAGAGTATGAGTAGTACAGGGATCGGTGTGGTAAAGTGAGGAGCTGATGGTAGGTGTGGTGGTCTAGCAATAGTGAAAGGGGGATAGACTCCCTTGCTGTCTGGCTGATTCCGACTTCAGGCCACATCGACGACTTATTTGACTATTTCTTCTTCGTATAAATAAATTGATTTCCAAATCTTCTATTAATAATGGAGATTCGGTCTCTATTTGTCTGTAACCAAAACTACATCATTGCTTATGTCACATTACCCAAAATCTCAATACATAGAATAAAGAACAACCTTGTATTATATACACTCAAAACTTGAGCCTGCAACCTTAGACAGTCATCATTGGGTTTTTTTTGGGGGGGTTAAACAAGTTTTAACCATTCATGCCCAGTATTATATATTATATATAGTCTTTTTTTTTTTTTTTTTTTTTCTTTTGAAATATATATATATAAAGTTATCAGAAATAAGTTTCCATTTCAAATGTTTTTTTTTTTTTTTTTTTTACTCCTTTAATAAATTTGATGATTTTTCTTACTTATGGTACAAACTCTCTGACATTGAATTTTTAACTTCTCCACCCCCTCAGGCAATATCTTTCAAAAATTAATTTTTACACTGCCCAGAGACCATCTTTTATTTTCTTTCTTTCTTTCTTTTTTTTTTTTTTTTTTTTTTTTCTGCTGGTGTCTTTTAATTAAAACTCAGTTAAATAAGAAAAAATTAAATGCTGTCCTTTTCACAGGATTTGTAATAATTTTAGTCTTCCACAATGTTTAAAAAATGTGTTTTATAGAGACAATTTTCAGAATTCTGATTAGTAAATATAAATGTGATGCTTTTATTAGTAAATAATAAGAAACACCTGAAGAAGGCCAGGGGGCACATTGGCCGAAATGTTTAGATAACAATAAAGATGAGGACAATAATCCGAATAATACAAGATTATACTTTTTACATATTGAACTATTTAACAATAGTTCTTGAGTAAACATATCAAACATTGTAATAATTAAATTATCATACTGTGGTATATCCACAGGTCCTGCTAGTGAAAATTAATTCTAATACAGCTGAAATTTAATTTTGTGGAATTTCAAGAAATGCTATCAAAACTTGTTTGAATTTTCATGTATTCCCCATTTCTTTATTCATTTTTATCATTGAATCAAATTTTTTTCTTTTTTTTCTTTTCTTTCTTTCTTCAGGTTCTGCCCACCCATCTCAGATAAGGCGACTACGTCCAGCCTCTGCCTGCCTAGGGAACAGTAGTGGCCTGACTGTGGCCCTACCTCCCCGCCAATGCACAACACCTACAACTCCTACCCAGTATCATGTGAGCCATAGCGGACCCACTAGCAACAACAACAACAACAATAACAACAATAACTCTTCATCCTCTTCCTCCTCCTCCTCGACCTCCTCCACATCATCATCATCATCATCATCTGCAGCCATGTCTACACTGGTGTTGCGTAGTCTAAGCATGCCTACATCATCATTCCATCACACATCTTTAGGATCTGGATCATCACTGTCAAATGGGGCTGGAGGAAGCCACCTGCAGCTACAACAACAACAACAGCAACAACAGCCACCAACCAAGGTCTACTCAACTCCGCCTATGCCTCCACCCCACTATAATCGAGCGAGTCAGCATAGTCCTCACATCTTATACCCATCAGCAAGTTTTGAGTCGGGTTTGAGCCCTTCGATAATGACAGCATCCAGCGACAACAATCCAATTGCAGACAATGAAAGCAACGAGTGCAACGTCTGCTATGAACGTTCAATAAACTGTGTTCTCTATACGTGTGGCCACATGTGCATGTGTTTTGAGTGTGCCATGGCCGTAAAGAAAGATCGTGGCGCCCTCTGCCCAATATGCAGACAACACATCAAAGATGTTATAAAAATTTTCCGGTCATGAGAGAGAGCAGAGCAACAAAAAAACCAAAAAACTGAAGCTTTGAATTTTATCTTCTGCAAAAAAAAAAAAATAATAATAATAATAAAGATAATGATTTTAAAAAGAAAAAAACAAGCAAAAAAATAAAAGAAAATTCTAAAAAATTTAGTTTAGGAAAGTGCAAACAAAACAACAAAAAAAAATAACAAAAACAAAACTTTAAAAAAACAAAAAAACAAACAGCTAAAAATTAAAATTCCCACAAAAAGAAAAGAAGGTCCATTTTTTTTTTCTTCTTTGGGGGGAAATTACAGAAATGTCAACAGTTGCCAAGCTCTCTAGACTTGGGGAACAGGCAGAACTTAGCCTTTCTTTTCTCTCTTCTAGCAGAGATGAGAAATGGTCGGTACTGACACAATAATAATATAATAACAACAACATTACCTACACATTTGCCATAAAACGTCAAATTACCAGAAATGACTTAAGATGTATTATTACAAAGGAGGAGTAAACCAAAAAGACTATATTAATGAACTTATTAATACAGTATTGTGTAGAAAAATGTTTCCTTAAAAAAGGTCTTTTATTCCTGATTTTCTGTAGGAAATTTTTGTATAATGAGAAAAAAAAATCACAATATTCATCTTCTATTTTAATAATTCTGCAAAAATGTATTGCTACTGAATTTTTTTTTATTATTTGAAATGAAAATCTCAGGATTTTTTTAAACTTGGAAATGTAAGAATATCACCAGCTTCTGTCAACTGAGTTGACATCTATTCTCTCTTGTGTATATATAATAATAATAATACAGAGTGATATAGAGCTCTAACGATTACTGTGAAGACAAGACAAGACTAATGTATGTGTGTGTATGACGTGAGGAGTTGAGCAAGTATGTCTGTGCGTGGATGCGAATAAGTTGCTTCTCTCTTTTTTTTTCTTTTTTTTTTTTTTTTGTCTTAAATTACAACCTAATAGTAGTAGACATTCAAAAACGGACTTGAATGGTACTTTTATTTTTAAAAACTTTAGTCCCGGTTAAATGCGTGGTAAGAGTAACCCAGGTTAAACTTACCACACTTTTAACCTGGACTTCTTAGAAACACACACACACACACACACACACACACAACAAATACACACACTTATTATTTTTTTTTTGTTTGGCACACACTCTTTTTTTTTTTCCACTGGTTTGTGATATTTGTCCAAATTGGCACAGTCCAACTCAGTAATTTGAAAATTAACATTAAATTCTTTAACGTAAGATTTCCCATTCGACTCTTCAAAAAAGAAAAAATCTCTCCTACAATTCTGACTAATTTATGTTTAATATTTGATGGTCAATTTTTTTCTTTTCAGCAATCAATCGACAGAATCCGTTTGGAATTAATTGTTCTAAAATGGTGACTGAAAAAAGAAAAAAACCAAAAACACCTTCAAATGAGATTTTGTTCTCACTTATAGAAATCTTCTCATTTGAAAAGCAGGTACACAAATGAATTTCATTCTGGCATCTTTCAGTCTCTATAATGGTTTTAGGATTTTTTTTATTTAAAAAAAATTTTTTTATTACTATCAAATAATGTAAGGTCTTTCCCTCCCCCATCTCTCTCTATCTCTCTCTATCTCTCTCTCTCTCTTCTCTCCATAAATCTAACTCATAATCACCTTTAGACAACAATTTGAGTGAACCTGCCAAGAATTTTTGCCTTTTTCTGGGACTTGTTCTATTCATTTCAGATAAGGTAAAAATAAAACAAAACCAACAACACCAGATGACCCCATCTGACCTCCAAATAAATCAGAATTAAAAAATTTTTTTTCAATAATTTCCTCAACTCCTGTCCTTTTTAACTAAAACACAAAGAAATAAAAGAAATAAATATTCGTAAATATATTTGGTTTTCAACTTTGTTTTTTCTTTTAGTGAGGATTCAAATTTTTTGCTATTTGGTCATTTGTCTTTCTCTTTCTCTAACCAACATCAAATAATCCTAACAATGTGTGTGTGTGTGTGTGTGTGCTTAGTCACTAAATCTTTTGCATGCAACACTTTTCTTTCTTTCTTTTTTACTAACTCCCCCCGCCCACCCCCACCCCAAAAGTTTATCTCATCATTCTTTTTGGCTTTGTTTAAAAATCCATTAAGCTTAATTCAAAAGAAAATCCCTCAAGATTTAAAATTTGCACCACAAAATTGAGAAATCCCTGAAACCTATTTTAATATCATGCAGTGATGCTGATAGCTTTTTGATTTAGTGCATCCTGGAATGCACATATTTGCTTTGAATGAGTCCCTGGGAAAATTTATGGGTCCCAACTAAAGTTTCTTAATAAATTGTAGGGTTTTTATTTATGATCTGGGGAAACAACTAAAGCCATCAAACTCCTACTTTGTAACCTATCCTGTCTAATTCGTTTCTAAGAAACTATTGAAATGTATTTACAGTTAGCTTGAAATGGTGAGGGAAGAAAAAAGAAAAACACTGGGACGCATGGATATGATTTTACTGCGTCCTTTTAGATTTTTATGCATCAGTGACGCAGGACACGTCCCTATCAGCATCTCTGCATTGTGGTTACTTGGATTTCTATCATGTTTTTTGAAAATCCCTTTCTGTGCAAAAAGAATCATTTGTTGTTTACAGATTTTAATTTTGTAGTTGATTGAAAGATGGGAGTTTTTTTCTCCATCCAATTTTTGTCCTTCAATCATTTCTTTAAATTTTATCCAACAACAACAAAAAGAGAAAAAAATCAATCATTTTCTTTTATGTTTAACAAAATTAAAAACAACGACAACCATTTTTTTTCTATCATTCAGCTACAATAATTCTAATCTGATTTTAAAATCTACAATTTGACCAACTTTCTCAGTGAGTTTTTTGGGCTTTTTTTTTTTTTTTTTTAAATTTAAAAAAAAATTTTGTATAAGCTGATTGTCCAGGTAAACCTGAAACCAGATTCACTGAGGTGTTAAAGTTTGGTTGGTAGACATTTGAAAAACCTGAGTTTATTTAAAATAAACTTTACAGAAATGTAAATGTTTTATTTACTGCAAAAGATTTTTTCCTGTTCCTAATCTAGAAAGTGCTACTTTATTTGAAGTTTCATTTGTAAAAATTTCCTTCCATTTCCCCCCCCCCCCTCCAAAAAAAAAAGGGTTCAGTGATTGATAAGAAATCAAATTTAAGCTGCAAAGACGCACACACAAAGCTTATCATGATTTCAAAGTATTTTTAGAATTGAAATCTCAGTCAATTTTTTACGACTTTTTCTCTGGCGATAAAACGTACAATCTCTCTATCTAAATTTGTATATCATATCTGTCCGGTACATTTGGTGGTACCTGTGTCCCCCCCCTCCCCAACCACCCAGAAAGCAAATGAAGAAGCTGCTCCCAAGTTTCAGTGTTTGATGATAATCTGAAAATTTATAAATTTTACTTTTCTCTCTCTCTCTCATACAATTGCTTGCTTTTTCCAAAATTTGGTTTGAACAGCTGAGAAGAAGAAAAAGAAGAAGAAAGTGATAATCTGTAAAAAAAAAAAAAATCCCTTTTAGGATTTTTCTATTTTACGAGGAAAGGTGATGTTATTATTATTATCACCTGAAAAGAAGAAAAAAAACCTTCTATACTTCACTTTTATTTCAAGATGATATTCATTTTAGGGTTCAGCCATGGCCCACTAATATATACAGCCCCATATGTGACTTGAACAGGCAGAATTCTAACAGGCTGATTAGTTTTGTAATCAATTTATGTCTTTTTTCTCCAGAAATGTAATAATAAAAGATTGTAAACTAACTAACAAAAAAAAAAAAAAATAGTTAAAAAAAAATTATGCAGTTATAGAAAACAAACACGCCAACAATTTATCTATGATTTCAGGTTATATCATAAAAAAAAATGTTAAAAAACTTTTCAATGTGAAATGTATTCCCTGGTTATAGTAGGCAATAATAGTGATGATGCTACAGAGAAACAGTATTTCTCGAGAACTTATGGTTCCATGTAGCCAAATGTTTGTGCTTTAAGATTTTTCAAAACGGACATAAATTGACAATAAAACAAATTGGCCTGTTAGAATTCTGCCTACTTATGGAACATGTGAGGCCGTACATATTTGTAGGCCATGGATCAGCAAAACATTTTTTAATCCTTCTTAAAATGGAAGTGCTCTTCAACTTTTGTCATTTTACTGCTCAGGAGGCAATGACAAAAATGTCATTAAAAAACAAAACAAAAAACATCTTACTGGTTTGATCAGCAATAAACAAACATATTTTTTACACAAACTTTTTTTTTTTTCTTCTCAGCAACCAACGAAAGCAGAAACCCAGATTTATAAAATACAAGTAATTAGATTTTCTACAAAAAGTTTTTTAAAATAAAAAAAATAAAAATGATCTGGAAGATATTTTTTATTTACAATGAAATAAAATGATTATATAATATTTGCTATTTTTCATTTTGAATGAATCTGATGAAGGTAAAGTTCAGAAATAAGAAGAAAGTCAACACAATCAGCAGCAGCTTGTTTTTTGGGTTGTTTTTTTTTAAATATTTTGTCCCTTATTTGATCATTTTAATTTTAGCAATTCTGAAGAAAGCCCAATTTATTCAGCTGCTCAGTTTCTTGTCTCTTTTTTATGTGAGAGTAAATAGAATTTTGAGTTGCCCAAAATTTGATCTCATTTATTTTGACAAAGATTTTTGGATAAACTATGGAGAAAAAATGAAAATAATTTTAAAAAAATAAAAATAAAAACATTCATTACAGCAGACAGCCAACTTTTTTCTTTTTAAATCATGAAAATTTCAAATATTTTAGTTTCATTGAATGACATTATAACAGTCTGAAATCTGCTGGTTCATGAATACCTCCTTTTATTACCCAAACTTCAAAATGACTTACTGGAAAAGCTGCTGCTATAATTTTCCTGTTTTCTTGGCTATTTTGGTATTTCTTCCCCCCCTCCCAACAATTTCAACTGCTTTCTGAACCATTTAGACTTTTAATCAACTGATAGAATATTTCTTATTTATTCTTTATTAATTAACTGGTTTCAATTGTGCAAACCATTTTAGGATTTTTATTTAAAAAAAAAAAAAATTCTTTGCCACGACCCCACCTTCAGAATTATTTTTGATTTCAAATGTACAAAAATGTCTACTCAAATGGTTTATTCTCAATTACAAATGAAGAAAGAAAAAACAAAAACAGCCTTTAAAGAAAAGAAAAAAAACGCTGCACGATCGCACATTCCTGCTAACATAACTATTTCTGATATTTAAACAAAAAAAAAAGTCACTTAGAATTTTTTTATCAAAAACTTTCAACTCTACAACTAAAATCAACTCAATCCAAATATTTTTTCAACAATTTCTGGTGGTTTTTATATTTTGTCCATTTTGTATTGATGCAGTCGGTATTAATTCCTACAAATATCAAATGTCTTTTTTTGATATTTACCAAAAAAAAGAAATTTTTTGACAATTCAACTAGAAAATGAAATTCAACAATTGTTATTTAGTGAATCTGGTCATTTTTTCGGCATTTTGCCTTCCGCTTTTCTTAAAATAATAGTTTCATCTCTAGTCAGTTTTTTGCTTTTCTTTTGAAAAAAATTGAACAGTCCTTATTTTCTTGTCCCTTTTGTAGTTGACCTGAAAATCTGGCTTCTAGCCATCATCAGCCTCTGTCTCTTCTTTAATGTACATTTTTCTTCAATGTTCATTGTTTTTTTATTCAAATTCCTTTTCTCAATTTAATCAAATGTTTGTAAAAAGGATTTTTTGGAGGGTTTTCTTTTTCTTAATTTCTTTTAACATTTTTTCAATAAGATAACAAAACAAACACAAAAAAAACCAACCTTGACACAGTCCAACTGAAAAAAGAACTTTTACAAAAATTCAAACATTTTTTTTAGGTTGAAGCCAAACAATTAAAATTGATTCATGTCTGTAAAATCTGCTTCAGAAAAATCTACAAACAGAAGTTGAATTTAAGAAAAAAAAATCTCAACAGCCCAACAAAAAAAAAAAAAAAAAAAAAAAAGATTTTTTAAAGAAACCTTTTTACAAATTTTGCAATGTTTTTTTGTCTCTAACAAACAATTTGTATCAATGAAAATTGATTCATCAATGTTCATTTCTGTGATCAGAATAATAGAACCAAAAAATTCTTTATCTTTTAGAAAATGTTGTTCATTGTGTCATTATTACCATCTCTACCCCCACCCCTTACCATGTGCCTTAATAAGTTCATCCTAATGTCATGTGATGGCTGAAAACAATAAAAAAAAAAAAAATACCTACATTGGATTTTTGTTCATGTCAACTGCTTTGTTGTCGTCTTTGTCGTCTTGTTCAGAAATCTGAAAATGTCTTTCTGGCATTTTTTTTTATCAAGAAATCGCCGCCTTCTTTCTTCTTGAATGCAATATTTTTTTCTTCTTTAGAGAAAAGAAGAATTGGCGTGAAATTGAGAATAATAAAAGATGAAGAGAACAATGATTTTTCGGTACCATTATAGTATGTGGCACCTACCTTTTGAATGTCGCCTACGAAATCGTGTCTCTCTTATAGTAAGTATGTGGCCTACCATAAAAAGCATATTATAAGGTTATAATAATAACTGCTAACCCTAATCCTATTACAGAATTTTAGAATATTTTAGAATTAAATAGATCTGATTCATGTAAATTATGGATAAATTATTTTTTAAATTATTCTTAATTACTATATACAGCTTATGACTGAATTGCATTTCTTGAAATTGAATATATGTGAAAAATAATTAGTTTCAATAAATTGCCTACTACTTATATCTGTAAATATACTCTTATTGAGGTAAGACACATTCAAACCAGGTAGGCCACATACTATAACAGAATTAAAAAGGTAGGCCACATACTATAACGGCACTGATCTTTCTTGTTTCGTTTTGTGTTGTACTGCAAGAAAGATTTCTAATTACTTTCTAGAGGTTGTGATATCATAGAAGACAATTACATTAACAATTCATGAAAATGTGATTAAAGATTTAAAAGAAAAAAATAAATGTTGGGTACAGAAATGGCAATTAGTTTGTTTTTTATTGTGTATGATGAATTTTAATAAAAGAAAAATAGGTTAAATCGAACTTAACGGACATAAATTCCACTATCGTATGTCACCCTGCCGAAAGAAAAAAAATACCAAAAATCAGGGAATTTACCGAATTTAATGAAATTTTCAGTGTTGATATATTAATGAATAAAATATATAATGCACCAGTTATTTTATTTAATAACTTTTACATTTTTTTCAGGTCAGTTAACTTTGAACCATGTATCTTTTAGAATCTGTGTTACACCTCAAGATACATGGTTCAAAGTTAACTGACCTGAAAAAATGTAAAAATTTTTAAATAAAATAACTGGTGCATTATATCTTTTATTCATTAATATATCAACGCTGAAAATTTTATTAAATTTGGTTAATTATCTGATTTTTAGTATTTTTTTCTTTCGGCGGGGTAACATACGATGGTGGAATTTAGGTCCTTTAAGTTTGATTTGACCGAAAAATATATATACATACAGTACAATCTCCTTGTTCATAGGTTCCATGACACCACCTCCCCAACTGATGGTGAAGAATAATATCAAATAATATATACTAGGTAAGTCCAAAAATGTTCATTTAGGAAATTTACACTCTTAACATCCTGTTGAGAATTTTTCTAAGTCAGAGCCCCATTCATCTAAGGATTTATCAAAAAATGGTTAAAAATAGCCTTTTCATTTAAAGTTACCTGTTATTTCCAACTTTACTTATATCAAATATGAATAATTTTCAAATGGATTTATTTAACCCATAGATGGGACTCTGACTTTGGGCTCAGTGTAAGAGTGGACATAATGGCAATGAAGGAGTGTTCCCCACTCCCATCTCTGGAGCTTCACCTCAGGATGAGGTTCCAGTTCTAGAGGTGTGGGGAATGTGGAGCACCTCTTCATCACCATTGCTCCCCTGGTCCACTCTGACTCAGAGCGGTAGTACCTGTCCCATCTATGGGTTAAAATAGAAAAATGTGTTTATAAAAAAAGTTGAGTATCCTTTAAGGGTTATTTCCTATAACTCCAAACTAAAAAAGGGGAACCACTTTGACTGATAAATTTATTTATTTATTGATCTAGGAAAAAAGATGGGGTTAGGGTTAGTTTAATGGGAAAATAATGGGTAGATTAATTAACAGATAAAATTCATTCAGAGTGGTTCCCCATTTTTTAGGTTGGAGTTATAGGAAATAACCCCATTAAGAATGAATTTATTTCAAAACTTTGTTGGCATTAAATGACCCACTGAAGTTGATAAATCACCTCAGGATCTGATGAGTTTTAAATTGAATTAATTTTTTAATATTTTAAAAATAGTATCATTATTATTATAGGGGCCAGTTTAGCTCAGTCGATAGAGTAGCCACCTCGAAATCCCAAGGTTCTGAGTTCAATACTGGTCCCCGCCAACTCAGTGTATGAGTAGCACAGATTGTATAATCGGAGCTGACGGTAGGTGTAGCGCTCCACCTCAGCAAAAATACCCCCTCTGATCTAGCGCTAGCAAAAAGGGGATAGACTCCCTTGCTGTCCAGTTGATACTGACAATAGGCCACTCCACACAACTTTTTTATTATTAAAGTATTTTTTTTTTTTTTTCTTGTTTTACTCCTTTCATATTTTTGCTAAGTAGTTTTAGTTTAATAAAAGTATTGCTGATTAATGCCTAACTGTAAAATAGAAAGAAAAAAAAAAGGACAATATGACCTTTAGGCACCCCTCTTGCGATCTCGATTAGTGGGGAAATTTTTTCCATTTACACCGTCAAAATCCGATTAATTGTTAACAGATTTTTAGAGGTTTTTTTTTAAAATTATAAAACTAACCCTAACCCTAACCCCTAACAAACAACCAGATTTTGATGGTGTAAATGAGAAAAGTGTCCTTGTGAGTTGAGATTGTGGGAGGGGTGCCTAAAGGTCTTATGGTCAGAAAAAAAAAAAAACATTTTGGAAAAGAGAATTAGATAAACAACTGAGTAATAAAACTGAAAATTTTCAGATTTATTAAACAAAAAAAAAAGTTGGCAAAATTCCCAATTGTAACAAAAGTTTCAATTCCTCAAGAAAATGTGAGTAACAAGTTTGAATTTTAAACTGACCTGTTGACCATTTAGTCTTAACAAAAAGCAGAAAAACTTTGAAGTTTTTATCTCGACCATCAGAGAAATAAGAACGTAGTAATCACTATTTTTACTCTGCTTCATGGTTCACTCGTAATGGTCTGCCCAAATCCTCCACACACTTCCATGTCGGTCTTCTGCCAGGATGCCTGCCAATCTCACAATATGATAACATATCTCGCTGCTTAGAGGACCTCTGGCCGTCTTTGGAAGATTGGGAAGACTGTAAAAAATATCAGCCAAATGGAGCTTAACCCTTGCACGGTCGTTTATCATCCTCTTTACTTATGACAAATCTTTCTCGATTTGGTCAACCTGATTTTTACTATCTTTTCAATTCAATGATATTTATTGTTTCCCTATTTCATGCCATCTTTTTAGGCAATTTCATAAGTAATCTTTCATGGCAAAATTTTTTAAGGCAATTTCATAAATAATCTTTCATGGCAAAATTTTTTAAGGCAATTTCATAAATAATCTTTCATGGCAAAATTTTTTAAGGCAATAATCTTTCATGGCAAAAATTGCTCTACGTGTCTCTTTGTGCATTCTTCAGGAGAACGGTGGATGTATATCAGGTGAATAGGAGAATTTCTTAACCAAGTTATTTTGTCCAATCAGC
Organism: Doryteuthis pealeii; assembly: GCA_023376005.1. NCBI lineage: Eukaryota > Metazoa > Mollusca > Cephalopoda > Myopsida > Loliginidae > Doryteuthis > Doryteuthis pealeii. The sequence continues at coordinate 45,287,779 of CM042157.1, read as the reverse complement.
AAAGAAACTAACATTATCAGGATAATATATTTGGTTTTAGCTTAGTCAGGAAAGCACCCGTCTAGGAATCACAAGATTCCTGGTTTGATACAGCCCCCACCAACTTAGCACTGATTGGATAATCTGATCTGTGTGGTAAAGTGGGTAGCTAACAGTAGGTGTAGTGCTCCACTTCTGATGGAAAAAAAATGTCACTAGTCTAACACTAGACTCCCTCGCTATCCGGTTGATACCGACAATAGATCATTCCGCCAACTTTGGTTGTTAATTTCTATCTTAAGTCAATCTAACTGGGAATTTTTATTCAAGTCAAACATTTGCTTGCTGAGAGAGACAACTCACTTTGAATAAAGATAAGCTTTTAGTAGGAGTAGTAAAAGTCGTCAGGGTGGCCTAAAGTCAGTTATCAGCCAGACGGCGAGGGAGTCAATCCCCTTTTCACTAGTGGTAGACCAAGAAGATTGTTTTGGTGTCTGAGATAGAAGAAGAAATATGATCTGAGGAAATAACTAAAGCCATCTAACTCCTACCTTGTAACCTATCCTGTGTAATTCATTTCTAATAAACTATTGAAATGTATTTACAATTAGCTTGAAATGGAGAGGGAAGAAAAAAGAAAAACACTGGGATGCATGGATATGATTTTATTACATCCTTTTAGATTTTTATGCATCAGGGACACAGGACATGTACCTATCAGCATCTCTGCTAAAAAAATTTTTTTTTTTTTTTTTTTTTTTTAAGGTTGGGGAAGTCTTTTAAAATCCACTGTTTTATTTCTCTAACTTTTTTTTCAAATTTTTACTTGCTTTCTAATATTGAAAAGAATTTTGAGCTGTCAATATTATTATTACTATTATTATTATTACTACTGTTAATGACACAGCCATGGAGAATTCACAATCTCAGAAATAATGGGTGGGGGGGGTGTATACCAGAATTTTAAAAATTATTTTGTTTTCTTCTGCTGAATCTATCTCTATCACACACACACACACACACACACCAAAATTTGGGTCACCACTTCTGTCTGTCTGATTGTTATGCAGATTAGAAATTAATTTTACACAACATTTTACTGACATGAATTTTTTTTTTATTTTCATAATAAAAATTTTTAAAGATAAAAACACAAAATTTATGATAAGTTTTCTTTAGATGTTTTTTTTTTTCCTCTCATTTTTAGTAAGATCTGCAAAATTCTAGACATAACCAAAAAACTTGGCATTTAAAATTAAATAACTGAAGAAAAAAAAAAATTAAATTAATTATTTTCAATTTCAATTTCAAACGTTTGCCAATAAATTTATAGAATTGGAAGCTTACCGATTTCCCTTCAGTGTGTGTGTGTGGGGGGGGGGGACAAAAAATGAATCAATTCAGGAATCCTAAATTTGCACTTAGGATTTCCTCCAATCACTTAAATATCAGTGTTTTGTTCCAAAGTTTCTGATGGATCGGATGGATCTGAAGTTTTTTCAATCACTAATTTTGGAAATGTCCAACCAGCAGTGTCTTTTTTTAACTGACCAGATTCGATTAGAATTTGCTCAATATAAATTAGTCGGTTGAGAACCTGAAATCTTTCACCTCGAGATAAACCTCCAGTTTTGAGAAATTGACTCTTTAAACCAACAGCCTGAAAGAAAAGACAAAAATTAAATGAATCAAATCTTTTCTTCAATCTTTTAATAAGTAAAGAAAAATTAGGAAAATTTTGACAATTTAAAAAAAAATCAAAGCTGATGGTTTAACAATTAAATACAATCATTTTGAATGAAATCTTATAATGGGGATTGTGTGTTTATCTGTATGGAACCGAAACTATATCACTACCCAAGTCACAATTCCCTTTGTTATTTATGTCACATTCTCTATGATTTTATTTTTATTTAAAACTCAATTATTAATAAAATTGTTTTACATTATTAATACTGTTGACCATACCTATATACTAATAACATGCAATTGTACTTATATATATACAACAAAATAGCAGCTTAAGATAGACAAGATGATAGAATCCAAAACTCTGTTGAGAGTTAAATCAAGATTATATACTTTTTTCATATTGAACTATTTAGCAATAGCTCTTAAGTAAACATATCAAATGTTGTAATAATTAAATTATCCTACTGTGGTATATCCACAGGTCATGCTAGTTTTCCGTCTTGTTTTTTTAATTTTTTTAAATTCTAACATTTCAGTTTAATAATTGCACTAAATGACTCAATCATTCAGAACTTTCCAGTCAATTTGTTATGGTTTCAATTTCAAATTCTACAAATTCACTTAAAAAATTCTTCCTCACAAAAGAAGAAATGTTAATATTTTGCCTTGAATCTATTCATACCATTTAATAATAGCATGAAAAGAGTTTCCTCCTCTTCCCCCTCCTCCCCCTCATATCAATTAACAAAAAAAAGCCCAACTTTTCCACCACTGCACCTAAAAACTGTCTTCTATTTCTCACCTATGTGCCATTTCGTGCCAAGCCCTCCTACCTGAAAGAAAGCCAATCCTCCCTATTTTGCAGCATCCACTGAGAAAAGTAGCCACTCATCTTTAAGTGGCCAACATCTAGAAAAGCCGTCAGTTTCATCTCAACAAGAAAAATAAACAATGTAAAAGAAAGAAAGAAAAAGATCATTTCTTTTATGTAGAAAACATTAGCAGTTATAGTTATTGAATATTTTTTTTTTTTTTTTTTTTTTTTTTGTGGTAAAATAATTCCATAATACAACCCAAAATTCTAAAAATTAATTTAATTTTTAAAGATTTTTTTTTTTTAATAGAGGTAAAATAATGACATAAGTGATATTTGAAAAGTTTAATCAACATTTAAAACAGTGCAGTGAAAAGCAAACGGTGTTCCTTTCTAGGTGGTTCACAGCTGGGGTGTCTATTAGATACTTGGTCCCAAATAGGTTTCTATTCCTAATGACTTTTGATATGAAAAGATTTTTCCTGAAACATTTAGATAACTTAAATAAGAAAATTAATCAGCAACAATCAGGTAAGATGATTTGATTACCAGAAAAATTTTCAAATGTTTTACACATCATGAAAGAAATCTGAAATCTAAGGAAAATCCTGATAAAATATTTGGCCAGTTTTTTTACTTTAAATTTCTAAAGAAATTTTTTACCTTATGAAAAGGTAAACAATTTCTTTAGTCAAATTGATACAATATCTTCACTCAAATTTAATTTATATTATTTTACAAGGTGTGTCAAAATAAATTCGAGATTTTTTGTACTTTTTAAAAAATTAACATACCATTCATTGTTCATTTCTATCTCAGTAAATACAGTTTCAATCTCGATACTTTTATGACACGCCTTGTACAATGAATGCGATTAACTAACCTCTATACATAAAATAACCTCAGACGGGTTAGCTTTAACTCCAAGGCGTTTACATTACATAAATATATATATATATATATATATATATATATATATATATATATACATACACACACATACATACAAGGTGTGTTTAAAAAGTATTGAGATTTTTTTGTACTTTCTGACACACCTTGTATTCTGAAAAGTTCCATTCATTAATTTTTTTTTCAGAATACAAGGTGTGTCAAAAAAGCACCAAGTTTAAAGCTGTATTTACCAAGATAGAAATGAAGAATGAATGTAACGTTATTTTTTCAGTGTGTCAAAAAGTTCAAAAAATCTTGATACTTTTTTGATACACCTTGTATAATACTATTTTGAGATTTAATAATCAATAATTAATGGTTGCATGATAAAAAAAACTAAAAACACGAAAGACACTTACCAAATCAGCAATAAAAGTCTCTCTTCCTTGTCCAAGACCCAAACTGAGTATTGAATACATTCCAGACGCTGTAACAGTGGAAACAAAAACTATGAACACATTCTATGAAGCAATAATCTAAAGTTTTTTTTCTCAAAATAATCTTATCAAAAATGTATGAAATAATCAACATGATTAATCAAATCTCATGATATCCCAACAGATTTGTATTATTTGGATTTTTCAGATCATTGTCCTCATCTTTATTGTTATATACACAACGTTTTGGCCGATCTACCCTCCAGCCTTCTTCAGATGTTTCTTGTCGAACTTGAGGAACCTTCTCAAACTCAGGAAACTTCTTGTTGAACTTGGAAGACTTCATGTCATAATCGAGAGCCTTCATGGAACTTCAAACCGAACCCTTTATTCAATTCACCTGGGTAGATTGTTCTCATTCCATCAACCATGACCCACTACAAGTGTTAAGCTATTTTAAGTATTCTATGTTATTATTGCCCTTGGCCAGGTGTTTCTTGTCAAACTTGGGAGCCTTTATGTCATAATTGAGAGCCTTCTCGGAACCTCAAACCGAACCCTTTATTCAATCCACCAGGGTAGACTTTTCATTATGTTAACCATGACTAGATCCAAGTGTTAAACTATGTTAAGTATTCTATGTTATTATTGCTCTTGGCCAGGATTGAACCTGCAGCCTACAGATTGTCACTTAGAAGTGTATTAACTCAACTCTTATATCCTTTGCACCATGTGTCCAACTGGATAATACAACTTATCAAGCCTCAAACGTACAGAACATAAAGTTGAACTAGTTTGCTCACATTATACAGATTAATATATTCACAGGTTCCAAAATAAGGAGTGTATCAACAGTACTCAGATATCATTAATATGGGCCAGTATACTTGCATGCATATGATAACTGCACTGGATTTAGTATTATTTGTATTATTCAGACTATTGTCCTCATCTTGCTATGGTTAGCGGAATGAGAACAGTATACCCCCATCGACTGAATAATGGGTTAGGTTCAAAGTTCCGTGATGGCTCCCGATTACGACAAGAAGGTTCCCTTGTTCGAAAAGAAGGTTCCCGAGTCCGACAAGAAATACCTGAAAAAGGCCGGAGGGCACATCAGCCAAAACATTGTACAGATAACAATGAAGATGAGGACAATAGTCTGAATAATCCAAATAATACTAATTTTCAAGCCTTAACTCAAAAATTCAGAGAAATGCACTGGATTTAATGTTATATCAAAAGATGGCCACCAAAGAGTAAATTTTATCAAGATATCTATCTACCAACCCCAAATATGCATATATACTCTACCTGGGTCATCCTTCATGCTGTTGCAAATTTATTTTCTCTCAGAGAAAGAGTATGTGTGTGTGTGTGTGTGTGTGTGTAATTTCTATTATATACACACACGTCTATATGTGAGTAAGTGTAAAGTCTTTGGTTTTGAAAGTGTCCCAAAATTGTGTGACTGCTCATTTCTTGCTTTCCTGTATTTTGTGTCTACAAGATTTTTTTTTCTATTTATATTAAATAAAAATATGGATTCATATGGATTTCAAATATTCAGATAAATAGGATCCAAATAGACATTTATTAAGTTTTAATTAACCTTGCATACAAGTCACAGATTGATTTTCTTAAATGGTCACCCATCTAAGTACTGAGCTGGATCATTGCTGCTTAACTTTTTTGATCAGGTGAGAACTCGTACTTTAAGCATTTGACCATAAAACCTACATCAAGGCTCACCAAACTACGGCCTGTGAAGGCATTTTATCAGGCCTGTCAATGGTACTTGAATTCAGTTTCACAAATCTCTCTGCTAATGTTGCGTTATTTGATAATGTTTTGAAAATAAATATGTTTGTTAAATTTGTTTTTGTGCATCTTACGCCACTCATCCATGAATATAACATGGAAAGATAAATTTTGTTTTACATCTTTTTCTCAGAGCTTTTGTTTTGGTTTGCAAGTATTGAACACAATAATAATGTGGCCCGCACTCGTTATTTTTTCAATTATTCGACCCACCATGAAAAAGTTTGGTGATCCCTGACCTACATGAACAGAATGTTCTTACAAATAATAATCTTAAAAGTTTCACAGAAACTCAATTCTTTATTTAAACATTTTTTTTTCTTCATTATAAGTTTAAGTTTCAGTTTCAAATGTAAAAAATGAAATAAAATAAAACTGACAAAAAAGCCCAAACTGTTTTTGTTGTTTAGGATTTATTCTAGGTATTTACCATGTACCCCATGTTGTACGGGTTAGGCATAAGGCCCTATTAATGTGGGACTTCCTACAAGCCGAGACTCATGGGTGGTGGGTGCAAAAAATGCATTGATCTTGTCAACATTCCCCCTCAAGGGGTGGGGCTCAGGCACCGGGCAATAAACCCAGCCCTGCCCTGCCCTTTAAATCGAGGGGGTAGGTATTGCCTGGGGGGATAGCCCCTGGGATCAATGCTGTTTTTATTCTAACATCTTAATAATTCTAATATTGTGTTGGCATCCTTCCATCTATGAGAGATGATGGAATAGTGTCCAATATTTTTTTTTATAACTTCGTAGCCTGGGCGGGTTCATATGGATGATGAGCTGTTGCCCAAGCAGTACAACCCCCCTCTCCACACTACCACTGTGATCTCAAGGAAAGGTAAGGAACCAATGCATTTTGGCAATGGTCGTGTTGCAGGAGTTGATGGGTAGCACTGGATTTCAGCATCACACCACTTTAGGGACTCCGACTCCTGATTTGTTTTTGGGGTTTATTCCCCTAGCCTTTCCTTGGGATGAGGTAAAGCCGCTAGGCAACGCAGGTTTTGTGTTGGACTTTAACATAATTAGAAAGAACAGGAAAAAGAGTTGGGATTTACTTGAACCCATCATAAATTTGTTTACGTTTCAGCTGAACATCAAAAATTAAAACTAAATTTTTGTTCTATGTCTTAGAAGATCTGATAATAAAAAAACATTTTAAATAATAGATTTGAATCAATCTGCAATTGTAGACATAGGTTAGATAGGTCACTAAAATATTGTTAGAACTACATTACTAAATTTCACTAAATAATTTATATATATATATATATAGTTATTCATTTTAAATAGGGTAAATACAAAAATGAACAATAAAAACTATGAATTGGTAATATTAAACCCCCAAAATATAACTAGAATTAAATTCTAACTGTTTTTACTAGCTATTATTTATAATTGGAATTAAATTTGTAATAATATAGAAATGTAAATTAAGGAATGATTACACATGTGGAATGATACATTGTTTTTTCTCAGTTTTTCGTGTGCAGGCCGCACGCAAAAATTGAGAGAAAAATAACGTAGCGTTCAACCGTTATTATATTCAATTTAACTGAGGAATTACATCAACTTGGTTAATATAGAGTGGGGTCCTGACCAGATCAATTTTTGATTGAAACCATGGTAGACCCTTTATTTTACATCTAACAATATTATTAGTATTAATATATATATATATATATATATACAATAAAAAATTTAAATTATTTCTCAACAGAATCTCACAAAGGTAAGACACCTATTTTATATTCTCCAATATCTTATATAATAATTATATTAATTCAATGCTTCAATAAAGAGTTCAGTAAAAATGAAGAAGGCTTTTCCATTAGGGACCTCTCTTAAAATTTTTTTTTTCTTTTAAGAGAGAGGTCCTTTGTAAAAGATTTGTTCATTTATTCCATTCTTTTTGTTCATTTCTTATTCCATTCACTCATTCATTTTTTCCATTAATTCTTAACTAACTATATATATATAATATATATATATATATATATATATATATATAATAAGTCATCCACAGACACGTGTTTTGGCATTTCACGCCTCTTCAGTGTGGCTAGACACAACTATCAAACTCAGACTGACCGTTTGGCAGCCTGATATCTTATCCCCTCGTCCACTGACAGCTGTAGCGGGGACTGGTGTTTTTAAACTATTAAGTATGTAGGCTTGTTTATGTATTTTATGGTCATAGAGAGATCAAATTTCCGGGGAAATGATCATTGCTTATATGCTTAGTAGTGAGAGTTAATTTAAATTACCAATTAGAGAGCTCATACCAAATTTATAATATAGTATCCAATTGGCGCTTTAACTTTTCTATTGCAGGGCATAAATAAATTATCCAAAAGTGCTCAATATATCATTAATATAGAGCAATAAAAATAGCATTGGTAATAATAATAGTGGAAAAGTGTTATGGATAGACCCATAATTCTTTTTCACTATTATCACTATATATATATATATATATTCCTAGATGAAGCACTAGATATTTATTATTTATTTCAATAAATTCTGCTTTTCGTTGTTTGACATCTGGTTATGAGTTATGGTTGACGAGCCAAACAGCAGACAAAACTGGGAGATAAGTAGAAGAGATAAGACATGGAGGGGGGGGCGTAAAGTGGAAGGAATCAGTGAGAGAAAGAGAGAGAGGGGGAGGTGGAGAAAAAGAGACTTTATTAGAGAAAATTAAATGTTTTATAAGAACAGGAGAGAGAGGGGGAAAGAGAGTGGAGAGAGAGAGAGAGAGGGGGGAGGCAATGTGATTTGGAGAGAGAGAGAGAGAAAGAAAGAAAGAGAGAATCTTTAATAAGTTTGAATGTTCTTTTCTAAGTGCTAATAAAATGGATGAAAGAAAATCAGTTTCATGAAGTAACCAAGATAACAAAAAAAACAAAACACAAACAAACAAGTGAGCAAACGAATTGGATTTTGGCCATATCTTCACTTTGAACCAATCATTAAAATGAGCCCCCCCCCCACCCTTACATCTACAACCCAACCCCCCACATGCGAACGAACGTGCCTGCTGTTTATCTTGTTAAAATCTTTGGAGCCCAGATATTTTTGTTCCTTGACAGTTACAGGGTGGGGTCACATTTGGTGCACATATGCAAAATGCATGGAGGAGGAGGAGGAGGAGGAGGCATAAAACCAAAAAGATGAGATGTGCTTCAGTTATTCTTCACATTTCAAAATTGGAAACCCTGAAGAAAGTCAACTTTCAACTCAGAGAGTGAACAACCCCCACCCATAACCCACCCCCATTCCAAATCACTTTAATTTTCTAGTTTAGTTGAAATTAAAATCTTAACACTTCTGGTGATTAGTAACCTTTCAATTTAGAAGAACAACAACAATAATAATAGTAACTAGTAGGACCTGTGGATATACCACAGTAAGTAAAGTCGTCGGGGCGGCCTAATGTCGGTATCAGCCATACAACAAGGGAGTCTATCCCCTTTTCACTAGCGCTAGACCAAGGAAATTGTTTTTGCATCTGAGGTGGAGCGCCACACCTACCATCAGCTCCTCACTTTACCACAGAGATCTCTGTGCTACTCATACGCTGAGTTGGCGAGGGCCAGTATCGAACTAGGAACCTTGTGGTTTCTAGCCAAATGCTCTACCGACTGAGCTAACCCGGGAAAATCTAATTATTACAATGTTTGACATGTTTACTTAAGAGCTATTGCTAAAATAGTTCAATATGTAAAAAGTACTAGCAGGACCTGTGGATATACCACAGTATGAAAATTTAATTATTACAATGTTTGATATGTTTATTTAAGAGCTATTGCAAAATAGTTCAATATGTAAAAAGTATAATAATCTTGATTTAACTCTCTCTCTCACTCTTTTTTCTTTCTTTCATTCTTTTCATTTTTTCATCATATTCAATTGAAATAGATTAGCATTATCACTTCTGCATGCTCACACCCTCTTTCTATCTTTCCCCTACTCTCTCTCTCTCTCTCTCATATTTTTTCTGTGTAGCATGTCCTTTTTCTTCCCTTTCTTTCTTTCTTTATAATAAAAACAGAACATCCGTTATTTAGCCAAAAATAATACAACAAGCTGTAATGGGCATAGGATATCCCCCCAACGTAAGTGGCAAAGAATTGACTGTGTCATGCATGAAAGCCTCGAACGGCACAAAGTATAATTTGCATGGCGGCTGTGTGAGCCGTAATAAAAGCAGGGGGTTGTTCGTACTGGGGCAAAACAAACCAGGTGGTGGATGGAGTGACAGTGTCGATGACAGAGAGAGTGGTGTTTATTGTTCATCTGACCATGGATTTGAACCGGCGGTTGGGAGAGTTCGAGAAGGAAACGGTGATTGCTGAGAGTCTGTGCCCTGTTGGAAGATTGTACCAAACTTTTTGTGCATTGGCTTTTCTTCAGGAGAATAACTTTTCTCAAGAGCATTAGCGCTATGTGAAAGGCAAACAGTCTCATTCAGGATTTAACCCATAGCTGGGGTGATTAAAGGATTCATACCTTTCCCAAGAGTATTCATCTAAAAGTGTACATAGTAGTGCAACTGGAGTTTGAACTAGCTTACCATGATTTTGCAGTCTAGCACGTCATCCACAACAGAAAATAATAGTTTAAAATAATATTATTGAAATGGTTGGATGACTGGTTGGTTTGATTTTATGGCATATCAAACTTAGTTGGGTTATTTTATGCCAAAGACATTGTTCTATTCATTCTCGATGTTTACTGAAAAAATTTTTAAAACTCAATTTTTTTTAAAACCCATTTTTTTAAAACTCATTTTCTTCTATTTAACCCATAGATGAGACCCTAACATTCCGGGTCAGGGTGGACCTGGGAATAATGACAATGAAGTCATACTACTCCCTACATAGAGCTCCAGAATTGGAACCTCACCACGAGATGCAGTTTAACGTCATACCCAGGACAATTATTGAAATGAATTGAAGTAATATTAAAAGACTTATTCAACAAATGAAAGTATTTATGGAAGTTTAAAATCAAACAAAAAAAGCACAGATAATAGAAAAATTACTATGAAAAATATATTGGAAATTGTTTTACTATGAAAATTCATTGCAGTAAAATTACTTAAAAATATATTGGACATTATTTTACTATAAAAATGCATCATAAATGAATTTACTATTAAAAACATATATTGGAAATTGTCTTACTATGAAAATGCATTGCAGATGAATTTATCATAAAAATGCATTGGAAATTGTCTTACTATAAAAATGCATTGCAAGTGAATTTACCATAAAAATACATTGGAAATTGTCTATTTATGAAAATGCATTGCAAGTGAATTTACCATAAGAATACATTAGAAATTGTCTTACTATGAAAATGCATTGCAAGTGAATTTACCATAAAATACATTGGAAATTGTCTTACTATGAAAATGCATTGCAAATGAATTGACCATAAAAATACATTGGAAATTGTCATAGTATGAAAATGCATTGCAAATAAATTTACCATAAAAATACATTGGAAATTGTCTTACTATGAAAATGCATTGCAAGTGAATTGACCATAAAAATACATTGGAAATTGTCTTACTATGAAAATGCATTGCAAGTGAATTGACCATAAAAATACATTGGAAATTGTCATAGTATGAAAATGCATTGCAAATAAATTTACCATAAAAATACATTGGAAATTGTCTTACTATGAAAATGCATTGCAAGTGAATTTACCATAAGAATACATTAGAAATTGTCTTACTATGAAAATGCATTGCAAGTGAATTTACCATAAGAATACATTAGAAATTGTCTTACTATGAAAATGCATTGCAAGTGAATTTACCATAAAAATACATTGGAAATTGTCTTACTATGAAAATGCATTGCAAATGAATTTACCATAAAATACATTGGAAATTGTCATAGTATGAAAATGCATTGCAAATGAATTTACCATAAAAATACATTGGAAATTGTCATAGTATGAAAATGCATTGCAAATGAATTTACCATAAAATACATTGGAAATTGTCATAGTATGAAAATGCATTGCAAATTAATTTACCATAAAAATACATTGGAAATACTATGAAAATGCATTGCAAGTGAATTGACCATAAAAATACATTGGAAATTGTCTTACTATGAAAATGCATTGCAATGAATTGACCATAAAATACATTGGAAATTGTCTTACTATGAAAATGCATTGCAAGTGAATTGACCATAAAAATACATTGGAAATTGTCATAGTATGAAAATGCATTGCAAATAAATTTACCATAAAATACATTGGAAATTGTCTTACTATGAAAATGCATTGCAAGTGAATTTACCATAAGAATACATTAGAATTGTCTTACTATGAAAATGCATTGCAAGTGAATTTACCATAAAAATACATTGAAATTGTCTTACTATGAAAATGCATTGCAAGTGAATTTACCATAAAAATACATTGGAAATTGTCTTACTATGAAAATGCATTGCAAATGAATTTACCATAAAAATACATTGGAAATTGTCATACTATGAAAATGCATTGCAAATGAATTGAATATGAAAATTAAATTGGGAATATGCTGAGTGAAGTATCTATTTGCTGTCATTTAACATAGATACAGTAATAAGTATTTGGTTTCCTCCATATGTATTGACTCCCTAGGCATTATCGAATACCCTAGCATTTATCGACCCCTTGGATAGACTCATCGACTCCTAGGGTCGATATCTAACATTATGTTGATCCCTGATAAAGTAGGAATTTTAGGACTAACATAATTCTTTTTTGTTACTATTGGGATGTTAAAAGAGTAAGCAATATCTGAAAGAGTCAGCATCATTTCCAGGAATTTCTTCCTAAATGCCAGGAAATTAATAACAATTCTATAAATTTAAACAATGGCAGAACAGCAGATAGCAAAATGTAACTAGGTTTTGAGGTGTGATGTTACTGGTTATCTAAAAATAAGTTTGGCTTTCGTTGGTTTATGTCAGGTAGCTTCAATCAGATGTGACAAGTGGAGAGAATGTAGATGTTCATTGTTGATAAGACCAGAGGGAGAAAGAGAAGGAGAGAGAGAGAAAGAAAGGGAGAAGGAGGGAGAAGAAGAGAGAGAAAGGGAGAAGGAGGGAGAAGAAGAAAGAGAGAAAAAGAGAGAGAGAGAAAGAAAGGGAGAGAGAGAGAGAGTGATTGTTGTTGTTGCTACTTGAGTAGCTGGTTTGTCCCATTTCTGTGACGGGAGAGCATAACTGACATGACTAGCTATTTCCACCCCTGGCAGGTGGTACCCCCTCCCTCTCTCTCTCTCTCTAATTTTCCTTTACTGATAAAAGACAGTAATTAAGTGAAAGAGAAAGATTGGGCCGTAGATATGGAACTATTAAATAAGCAAAGAGAGACACCTGTGAAAGCATGAAGGGGCGGAGGGGTGGCGGGGGCATAGGGGAAAGAAAAAGCAATAAAATCCCCACTATCAAATCAGATTAGATCAAGACCTCTTTACTTCAATTATGACAATCTCTACAGAAATTCATAACTTAATGACAATTATTTACTTTTTTACATATCTTGTTATTGCATATATTGGGGGTTGTTTTCTGGTACATTTTCTGGACCAAGTAACTAATAGGCACCCCAAATCATCAACTTAATGAAAGTTTCATATTTTAACGTCACCAATAAGTTTCGCTTTCAAATATTTGAAAATATACGAACCAACGATTTTTGCAATTATATTGTATCTGACAAAAACGAATTTTACAAATTGTGTGATACTATTTCTGAACAACATCTGTTTATTTAAATAAGCATAAAAATATTTTGTAAATAAAAACTGTATTTTTATTTAAATAAACATAATTGCATTTCTCTTCTGATTAAGAAAAAAATTTTTTAGTATAAAAACATCTTTTGTCTTTTTTTAATTTATCGTAAAGTGTTGAAAAATCTTCATAAATTTCTGATTAAAAAGTTTTTATTTAAAAAAGATTTTGCTATTGAATTTTAATTTGATTACATATACAAACCATCTATTTATTTAATTTATTGTGAATTCAACATCTCCATAAACTTCTGATTAAAATCATTTGTTTACAAAAATTTGGAAGTGGAAGTTACCGGTGATGAGTTTAAAATATGAACCTTTCATTAAGTTGATTATTTGGGGTGCTTATTGGTTACTTGGTCCCATTTTCTATATAAAGTCTAAAAGTGAATTAAAAAAAATAATAGGCAGAACCTGAGCCGTTGGGTCACCCATTGAGTTCTGAGAAAATAACTGGAATTCGGGAAAAGTGATTGTTGGTTGGTTTATTGATTTTAACAGCATATCAACCCGTCTGGGGTTATGTCATGCCTAGCAGTTAAGAAGTAATATATGTTGTGTATGTATATTTACACTTTTGTAGTAATTGGTTTTAACAAGGTGTTAGCATCACTGGGGATCATGTTGTATGGTATTGATTAGGTTCATATCTATATTCTATGGTATAATTTTATTTCCTTCAAAAAGGATAGAATGTCTTCTATGTTGACTTTTACAAATAGATCTTTCATATTGTTTGCATTAAAATAACCGTTTCTGATGTGAGCAAAAAACCTGCATTCCATGAATAGGTGTTTAACAGTCAAAAGTGTTTGACATGTTTCACACAGATTGTTGTTCTTGTTTGAGTATATAGGAGTGCGTTAGACTTGTGTGACCAATGTGTAATTGGGACACAATGACTTGTTCCTTTCTGAACTTCTTTAAGGTTGGTCTCCAGTTTTCCAAAGTGGGTTTGAATAGGAAGAGTTTATTGTGGATGTTGTTATTCCAGCATTGTTGCCATTTTGTTTGGAGGAATCTATTAGTTTGGGGTTTCAAGTCAGTATATAGAATCTTGAACTTGTTGGGGATCAAATCTAAAGCCAATTTAGCTGCAGAGGGAAAAGTGAGTTTGTAAAGCAAATTTTATAATTTAATTAAAAAAAACAAACATTAAAATCATTTTGTTAGATTTCAAAGAAAGGGAACATCAGACCTAATTTAAGCTACAGGCTAGCTGCTTGTGAAGCTTGACATACAAATATATTTCACATTCTCTAAATCATTCTCTTTACACTCAAAGAGAAACTAACATACATAACGAGGAGGTAATCAAGATATACATAGAGAGAGGGAAAGTGACAGGCAGAATGTGAATTAAGGGATGGGTCAATTTTTGACAATTGCAAATTATGACTAATTAGAATCAATTAAAATGGAATTTGTTTTCAAACCTAACTCAATCCTAAAACTTAGGAATATTCTAATATGAATTTTGTGTCATTAAACTAAACAGTAAAAAAGTTTTTAGGAGATAAAGATTAATTTGCTTTAGTACAATAATAGATACTTATATATTTGGGCTTATATAAATAATTCAAACTGCAGAACAATATCAGAAATTACTTTTTTTGATTCAATAAATTAAGAATAGCAATGAGTTAATACAGTTCCAAGTGATTGCAGGTTCAATCCTGGCCAGGGGCGATAATAACATAGAATACTTAACACAGCTTTACGCTTGTACCCAGTCATGGTTAATGGAATGAGAACAGTCTACCCATGGGGATTGAATAAAGCATTCAGTTCAAAGTTCTGTGAAGGCTCCCGATTATGGCAAGAAAGTTCCTGAGTTCAAAGAGAAGGTTCCCAAGTTCAACAAGAAATACTTGAAAAAGGCCGGAGTGCACATCAGCCAAAATATTGTGCAGATAACAATAAAGATGAGGACAATAGTCCAAATAATACAAATTTGAGAAATATGGGTTATCTTCCCCTGACTCTGGACCAAAAGTGAGACGAGCAGGGGCTGAAATACTCAGAACAGTAAGAGCAGTGGACGAGGCCAGACGTGCCAAGAACAACAACAGTAGTCAAAGAGATAACATGTCTCTCCTGGTAGAACAGTAAAGGTATTTCAGAGTCAGACCATGTCCGACCTGACAGCAGAGACCGCTAACTACTAGAACAGACACACAACCAACTACGTATGAGCCAACAACAGAATTTTTCTCCCTAAAAGAACTCAACAAAGATAAGTGCATTACTTGTTACTATATATTTGTATGTGACTCAAAGACTGCTAAAAGCTTTAAGTTTTAGCAAATGCTTCGCTCACACATTAATAAATCCCCTTTAAACACAATATATTTGTCTTGTCTTCTTTCCTTTCTCATTACAGAATTTATTTCTGTTACAAATCAGGATAACATTGATAATTCTTAATGCTATGAAATGACTATGATAAATAGGCTCAATGAAAAACAAAACAAAAAACAAGAAAAAAAAGGGCCCACTTACCATAGAGAGAGGTTACTGAATGAATGAGATCAGTGACTGTCGTACTATTTTTCTTATTTAAAAAAAAACCTATTGAGGAAGTGCTGGAATGTATTAATGGTATTCCAGTTTATTTCAATGGGGAAAATTGATTTAATATAAGGGTATAAGAGTAAGGGTGTTTGGTTCATATAATATGTTAGAAGGCTCAGAGTACCTTCCAATGTATGTACATATGTATATGAAATAATCCAACACAGAATTACATATAATAAAAAATACAGACTTTATTGTCTGAGCACATGGATAAGGACATACATACATAAAA
Source organism: Doryteuthis pealeii (assembly GCA_023376005.1). Lineage (NCBI taxonomy): Eukaryota > Metazoa > Mollusca > Cephalopoda > Myopsida > Loliginidae > Doryteuthis > Doryteuthis pealeii. The sequence continues at coordinate 45,271,518 of CM042157.1, read as the reverse complement.
TACAACATAAATACAGAAACAGATATGCAAAGGATAGAACTAAAGTCCTAAAGATGTAATAAAGAGTTCACAAAGAAATAAGTCACAATAGTCCAAATAATACAAATCAGGATTACATAGATAATTCTTAATGCAATGAAATGAATATGATAAATGAATAATTTAATGAAAAACAAAACAAAAAACAAGAAAAAAAAAACCGGGCCCACTTACCATGGAGAGAGGCTACTGAATGAATGAGATCAGTGACTGTTGTACTTTGTTGCATTTTAAGGATTTGTCCACTGCTAAAATCCATACTTTTCTCTTCTGTTTGTTGCAATGTGAGATCACTTAAATTACTGGAGGTTCCTTCTGTTTTGTTCTTTGCAATCTAAAAGACATTTGTCAGGCGAGAAAACATTCGTCTCTCCAAGAATCAAGCAATGGCCGGAAATCAATTCACAAAGCTGCAAATATAATTGTCCTTCCTGTTGGAATAAAAGAAATTCACAGATTTAAAATACGGCAAAATATTTGAAATAATTTTCATCAAATTAATCTTCATTACTGGTTTGGTTTGGTTTGGGTTTTTTAACGGCATATAAACCTCCATGGGTCATTTAATGCCGACTAAGTTTTGGATTTGTAGTGATAGTCTGGTAGAAAGAAGGCTGGAGTGTACATCAGCCAAAATATTGTGTAGATAATAATAAAGATGAGGTAAAAAAATGGAATGGTCCATTATTTAGCTGAGGTGACAACACTCATAAGAAATAAGAATTCGGCAGATAAGCAACACCAGATAATCAGGATTTTTTTTTTGCATTTCATTTTGAATGATTTGGACGGTCTCATTTTTAAGCAGAGGGTGTTTCAAGATGATAACAGTCGTACTTTTAAAGAACATGATTATTAATTCATTTTTACTTATGATAAATTTTACAAAATGAAAAATTGAACATTTGTAAATAATTTAACTTAGGATAATTGATATATATATATATATATATATATATATATATATATATATATATATATATATATATATATATATATATATAATATAAGATAATTGATATATATATAGAGAGATATTATATATATATAGATATATATGATATATATATAGAGATTATATATATATAGATAATTGATATATATATATATATATATATATTTAACATAATATATTCAATTACTCATATATTTGAGATACAATTCCACTTCTTTTAGGAAATGTAAAATCTGGATGGTCTTATTTTTGTGAAAAGTTCTTTTCAAATTATTTGCTAGTAGTATTTTGTTTGCACTAGATCAAAATCTACACACTCTAGCAATTGATAACAACTGGCAGGCCTGTGGATATACAACAGTATGATAATTCAATTATTACTACATTTGATATGTTTACTTAAGAGCTATTGCAAATAGTTCAATATGTAAAAAGTATAATAATCTTGATTTAAATCTCTCTCATTCTTTTTTTTTTCTTTCTTTTCATCTTTTCATTTATGGTCGATGGAAACAGATTAGTGTTATCACTTCCACATGCTCTCCCATCTCTCTATCTATCTTGCCCTCTTTCTTTCTTTCTTATTATATTTTTCTGTGTAGCATGTTCTTTTTCTTCCCTTTCTTTCTTTATAAAAAACATGATAATTTATTTAGGGCCAGGCTAGCTCAATTGGTAGAGCGTTCAGCTAAAAACCACAAGTTCCTAGTTCAATACTGGCCCTCGCCAACTCAGTGTATGAGTAGCACAGGGATCTGTGCGGTAAAGTAATGAGCTGATGGTAGGTGTGGTGCTCCACCTCAGAAGCAAAAACAATCTCCTTGGTCTGGCACTAGTGAAAAGGGGATAGACTCCATCGTTGATTGGCTGATACCGACTCTAGGCCACCCCGACAACGACTTTACTTATGATAGATTTTACAAAAAGAAAAATTAAACATTTGTGAATAATTGAACATTAGGATAATTGATATGAAATATCAAGAACTTTATTAGCAAAAAACTTTAGCAGATATTTTCTCAACAGATAACAAAATTTCTTGTACAAATCTGTTTTTTTTTTCTCTTTATTCCTTTCTATTCATCTTCGTCCCCGTCACCTTTAAATAAAGTTTGTGTTTTCATTCTCTAATCATTTCACCTATTATCATCCACAATTCCTCAATGTGATTTGAAGTTGGAATTTTCTGTCAGCCATCGCATGACTTCATTGTTTTCTTTTGAAAAAAGAAAAAAAAAATCTTTCGCTTGTTTAGCACTATGACGGGTGGAGTGGTGGCACTGTCCTGCGTAAAAAATGGTTGGCTTGCTGGCAGGGAAATTCTTGTAGAGAAGAAGGAATGGCATGTTGTTTCATTTTAGACCAATTCTCATCATCCCAAAAACATAGTCTGCATCTTCTTATTCTGTTTAGGTTGAGTAAATGGAGAAGAAATGTTCAATCCCAGTTCATTTACTATGTCTTGGAATTTTTAGATGAGGCTTGATAACTAGTATTATTTGTATTATTCAACACATAGCCTATTGGATAAAGGAGTCAGGTTAAGACAGTTCTAAGTGACAGTTATCTCTAGATTGCAGGTTCAATCTTGGTCAGGGGCAGCAGTAACATAGAATAATAATTAATACAGCTTAACACCTGTACCCCGGCTATAGTTAGCGGAATAAGAACAGGATACCCCCATGGACTGAATAAAGGGTTAGGTTCAAAGTTCTGTGATTGCTCCCGATTATGACAAGAAGGTTCCTGAGTTTGAAAAGAAATACCTGAAGAAGGCCGGAGGGCACATTGGCCAAAACCTTGTACAGATAACAATGAAGATGAGGACAATAGTCCAAATAATACAAATAATACCAATTCATTTAATAGTCTACAATCACTCCCCATGTCCTTTTGTGGAACTAGCTTTGATTTACCTTTGAAATTTCTGCTCTTGTTTTGAAGTGATCATTCATGGCCGTCTTTGAATTAGTCTGTTTTTCTAAAGATTGTCTTACATAGTTGACTGTCCTTTTTGATGCATGGGTTTGTGTGTGTGCGCACATGTATTTGTGTGTGTGTGCACAGCCCTCTAATATATACGGCCCCATTTGTCACCTAAACAGGCAGAATTCTAACAGGCCGATTCGTTTTGTAATCAATTTATGTGTTTCAAAAAAAAAAAATGTTAAAAATATACAAACTTGTCTTTTTTTCTTCAGAAATGTAATAATAAAAGATTGTAAACTAACTAACAAAAAAAAAAAAAATAAAAATTGTTAAAAAATTATGCAGTTATAGAAAACAAACACACCAACAATTTATCTATGATTTCAGGTTATATAAAAAAAAACCAAAAAACCTTTTCAATGTGAAATGTATTCCCTGGTCATGGTAGACAATGATAGTGATGATACTACAGAGAAACAGTATTTCTCAAGAACTTATGGTTCCATGTAGCCAAATGTTTGTGCTTTAAGATTTTTCAAAACGGACATAAGTTGACAATAAAAAAAATCGGCCAGTTAGAATTCTGCCTACTTATGTGACATGTGAGGCCGTATATATTAGTAGGCTGTGGTATGTGTGTGTGACAAAATATTTTGTTTCATTGTATACTTTCAGCATTCTCTAAACAACACTCTTGGACTGGCCTAGTGCTTGAAACTGCAGAGCGAAATATGCCATCTGTCTTCGTGTTGACAATTTGTTGTCTTAGGGCTGCAAAACTCTTTGACGTATTCCGGCATGTCTAACAGCTGATGCAACACTGACAACATTACTACTCATCGTTTAGTAAGACCAGTATTGCCATTTACCTGGGAGAAATTTCTACAATGTGACAAAAACAAAACTGTTAATAAATAAGATTTACTCTAGACTCAGGGACTTAAGAACACACACACACACACACACACACACACACACACACACAAAGAATCAGATGGGCCTGGAAATAAACAAACAGGCTAATGCTTAATAATAAAACAAAAAGGGTAGGCCAAACCTGGAATGATAATCAAACATTGTTGAACAGAAACACACACACACACACACACACAGATACAGAATTTGGAAGATATGAGACATAAAATAGAATGGACGGTCACGAGGAACAGCTTCAGTTTCAGATATATTTTGTCAAAGAGATTTTATCTCGAAATATTAAGAATAAATCAAGGTTAACAAACAATACCATAGTTACCTTATTTTTCTTTACACTTGCATTGTGATAGCCTTCAAAACCAACCACCAAACCAATATAAACACAATGCTTCAAGCAAATTATAAAACACTATTAAAACTGTTCTTGTATTTTGTCCATTGAATTTCTTTTTTTTCAAGAAGTGGTTTTTCTTGAATAACTTTTTTTATAACCATTTATATATTAATACTCATGTTTCTTAATTGTATAACTGTTATTATCTTGGAACACCCTCTGCTTAAAAATGAGACCCTCCAAATCATTCAAGATGAAACGCAAAAATATAAATCCTGATTATCTGGTGTTGCTTATCTGCCAAATTCTTATTTCTTATGAGTGTTGTCACCTCAGCTAAATAATGGACCATTCCGGTTTTTTATAAATAAAGAAAGGGGAGAAAAAGGACATGCTACACAGAAAAAGTATAAGAAGAAAGAAAGAAAAAAGAAATAGTAGGGGAAAGATAGAGAGAAGAGGTGATAACGCTAATCTGTTTCAATCAAACATAATGAAAAGATAAAAAGAAAGAAAGAAAGAAAAAAAGTGAGAGAAAGTTAAATCAAGATCATTATACATTTTACATATTGAACTATTTGCAATAGATCTTAAGTAAACATATCAAACGCTGTAATAATTGAATTATCATACTTTGGAATATCCACAGATTCTGCTAGTAAAAATAATATTACAGATCTGTTCATTTAATTGTTCACTGGACTTTTTTTTTTCTTAGATAACATTTTTTTCATAAACACTTTCAATAAAAGCTTTTTTGTTCATAAACTATAAACTGAAAGATACAATCTCTATAACATTTAAGATCCTATGACAAGTAAATGTTAATGTCATGGAACAAAGAAAGATAACTTGAGTTATCTTTCTTTAAGAGAACTCTTCTCTTTTAAGAAACTCTTTTCCTGAGCCCATGCGTTTTTGTGTGCGTTCTTGATAACTGACTTCGGACGTTGACAAGTGGAGCGAACAGAAGTTGAAATAAACAACCTGAATACATTTATTGGTGTTTGTGTTGTTAGTGTTGGCTGTTAACTATCCCCTTAATTTAGTATGTTTAACAGTTAATATTGATTTGGTTTGGTTTATTTTATGGCATATAAACCACAGTGGGTCATTTAATGCCGACAAAGTTTTGACATAAATTCATTCTTACGGATACTCAATTTTTTTTAATAAACATTTTTCTATTTAACCCATAGATCTACCTAACAGGTACTACCACTCCAAGTAAATATTGATTTGGCTCCCCACAAGGTCAAAATATAACACAACATCGGTTTAGTGTGGGGGATACTCTATAGGAATCAAAACTTCTATGAGGGGGAAGACAAAAATTGTTTAGTTCTATTGGCATTCCCTTTTAGCTCTTACCCCATTTTTAGATGGAAGCTGGGTTTTTGGTTTTTTTTAAGATTAAACAAAGATTTTACTGAAATAACTAAAAAGGAAAGTTCTTTTCTGTTAATAAATATTAAAATAACTTAATAATTTGTGTGAAAATTTCTCTCCAACCTTTTTGCGTATGGGGTCAATAAGTGCAACAATAGCAGGATAACTTTTGACCAAATCCACCCAGAAACCAACAATATCTTCCAAACTTTTCATGTTTACTCCAGTCACAAATTCATAACGGCCTTTGTCCTGTAAAACAATATTGAATAATAATAATAATATTATAATAATTATAATAATAATATAATATTATTATTAATAATAATAATAATATTCAATTATATCATTACAAATCAAAAATATCACATTCATTTACGAATTGTTTTCTATAGTAAAGTGTCAATTAAATTAATATAAACATTTGACTGGTTGATTGAATCCCAATAAAGATGACATTGCCTAAAAATGACATTGATGAAAAACTACTAAAGAAATGGTACATCAAATTAAAATAGCAGAAATCTATAAAAAAAAGATCTATTTGAATAAACACAAATTTAACAAATAATATCAATAGGGTGATTGAAAAGTAACTCCTCATTTTAAACTATTTGGGTAATTCCATGTCAAATCAACCAGGCCATGTCACCCACCCATTTTGTCCAAGTGTGGATTATGATAAAGTTAGCCAATCCCCAAAATTTGAGCTTCCAATTCCAAAAATTGGTAGATTTATGACAATTTTTATCTCTCCAAATTTGAGAGGGGCCGCAAAAAATGACAACTTTTTGTAACCTATTTTTGTCTGTAAAATGAGATCCTAAAAATTTGGTTTCTAAGAGCACTTTTGCCCAAGGAATCCAAAAATGCTATCAAGGAAATCTTAAAGTCAACCAATTTTAAATTATTGATGATTTCTGATAGCTTAGGACCAAAGCTACAACATTTTGCAAAAATTTGTTAAAATTTTCCACTTCAATTTTTCTGAAATTGTGTCCAGTTAGCCAGTCCCCAAAGTTTGAGCTTCCAATTCCAAAAATTGTCAGAGTTATGTTGATTCTAAAAATCGACATAACTCTCCAAATTTGAGTGGGGTGTCGTGAAAAATGGCGACTTTTTGTAATCTATTTTTGTCTGTAAAACAAGTTCTAGAGCTTTCCTACTCCTAAAAATTGGTTTCTAAGAGCATTTTAGCCCAAAGAATCCAAAAATGCTGTCTTAAGATTAACCAGTTTTAAGTTATTAATGATTTCTGATTTTTAAAATTTTAACTGATGTTGTAGTTTCGGTTCGGAGCAAATATCAAACTATCTTTTTGGTACAAATAATGTTCAATATATGTGAAATAATAATAGAAAAAATTGTTGTCATAGATGTAGTGCCACATTGGGATATTGATCTTGCTCGGAAAAAATCAGAAATCATCAATAACTTAAAATTGGTTGAGTTTAAGACTTTTTTATACTCTGTCAGAGTGGACCTGGGAGTAATACAATGAAGGGGTACTCCCCACTCCCCAGAGCTCTGGAATTGGAATTTCATTATTAGATGCAGTTTAACGTCATACCCAGGACATAATTTAGGAGCACAGGGCTTAAAATCCATTTACAACCATTCCTAAGAAGATGAAAATCATCAAAATTTATTGACAAGTGTGAAGAATATTGTTGAGATCATAAAGCAAAAAAGAAAATTTACCAAATCCACAATTTCATGCGATGCACAGTTAATAGCAATATTAAAATCTTCTCCAGGTGTAAAATCAGCTGCTTCAATTGCTTCAATCATCAAATCCAATGCAAGTTCAGGTTTATCAAATTGAACTGTAATCGTTCCAACATCACTCACTTTGTTTATGCAATACTGAAAGAATAAAAATTTAATGTCATCAATGGATATTTTGGAATATATATACATATATATTTTTTCAGCATCCTTTCTTCAGATTTCAAATTTTGAACAGACTGATAAACAAGGACTATCACTTGCTTTTCTCATTATTCTGTGATAAAATTTTTTATCACCTACCAACAAATACCCTGAAGATGATCTAATTAATAGATCGAAACTCTGCAGCATCGGTCAATAAACTTACCACTCAACTTATTTAAACCTGTGTTTTTTCAATTTTCTTGATATACTACATACCGTTGGATTCACTTCCATCTCTTCATATATATATATATGTATATATATATATATGAGGAAAAAATGAGTAAAGAAAAGAAATGTAGATGGATAAAAATGAATTTTATCGATATCACTTACACATGTGTTTTGGTCTGTTTATCAAAATGTATATGGATTTACGTTATTATTATTATTATTATTAAAATAATCAGATGGAGTTGAAATGATGATGATGTAGTGTTAGTTTGTATTTGCCTGGTGGAGTTGTCTGCCCCTTTTAGTTTGCTGGTGCCCGCTAGGGCGCTATAGTATTTAAGCGCCGGGTTCAAACCTTTTCGGCCTCTTTTTCCTGTTTCAGCAACTACGAGCCACATGGGGTAGATTTTATCTAACCCCTCTCGTTGGGGCTCCGCCCCCCCCCTTACATTACTGTAAGTCTTCACAGCATGGACTCTGATGAAGGTCGGCAAAATCTGTGTACGGAACATTTTATACATTTTTCCTATTATTATTATCATCATCATTTCAACTCCATCTGATTATTTTAATAATAATAATAACATAAATCCGTATACATTTTGATAAACAGACCGAAACACATGTGTAAGTGATATCGATTAAAAGTGATATCGATAAAATTCATTTTTATCCATCTACATTTCTTTTCTTTACTCATTTTTTCCTCATATTGTCGGATTCATTTCCCATTCTCACATATATATATATGTATATATCGTGTGTGTATGCCAACATACGCACACATACGAACAGAACAGGCACATCCGACATTATACATAGCACACACAAACATGTAAACAAACAAGTGACAAGCGAATACAGTTAATCAAACACACACATTTGACCATATTTATATCATTTGTATCATTTCAAAAACATTTTTCATTGCCTGATGATTGCTCAGCTTTAAAAAATGATTGAAAAGAGATAGAAAAACAAATGTTAATAATATGCTGACAGATATCTGTTTCGACCTGTGTGGTTTGTAAAATATAATTTAATTGAAATCATTTTAAATTCAATGAAGACAATTGTAAAAGATGCTTTATAAAACCGGTCTTCTTCAGAGCACATATATTTATGAAAGAAAAGGAGGAAATTTCAACTGTTTGGTATGAGACGTTCAAATAATGCTCACATTCTGGGCTGGAATGTTTTTTAATATATATATATATATATATATATATATACATACATACGCACTCACACACATACACATATACATCACATATGTATATCATATATACATATATATATATCATATACATATATACATCACATATATAATATATATGTGATGTTTATGTGTGTATATAATTGTGTGTGTGATGTTTATATATATATGTATGTATGTATGTAAGTTGAAAATGAAAGCGAATCTGATGGTATGTTGAAATGAAAAATAAAGGAAAGAAAATGTCGAATGGATGAAATAGGAATTATTTTATTTTATTTTACTAACACGTGTTTCGGCCAGGAGTTTATCCATGCATACATGTATTCTATCTATTATTATTTTAAATACAAAATAAAATAGAATAACAATAATAGAAAAGCTACAAAAACTTTTTAGTATACAATAAATAACGGCCTTCGTCAGAGTAGATCCTTGGTGTTTTTAATCAAATTTCTGAGATGTTCGAAAAAAGAACTTTTTTAAATCACTTGAAGAAAACGTTCTACAGCGATAGAGAAACAGTTATGTTGACGTCATTATTGCATGCGACAGATTTTGAAAAGGGAAGAAGATGGCTGGAGAATATACGATGATGACGTCAACATAACTGTTTCTCTATATATACATACATATATTCACACAGTAGTTGAAAAATTAAGAGTAAATATAGTTGAGAAGGTCTTTAACAAAAGCTCCTCAACTATATTTTTATAAATATAATTTTACTTAAATCTAGAATAAGATATATAGACTTTGATTAATTCTTTAGCTCTGATCTTTACATATTGAGTATTCAATATTATGAACATTCCTAGATATTATATAGACATATGATGTTCTTAGCATCAGACAGACATACAAGGTTCCTTAAATATCCTGGAGATACTTAATTAAAATTTAATTAAAATTTAAAAGAAGAACAGCTCAAAATTATAACATTGTTAATTTTGTATTATTTGTATTATTCGGACTATTGTCCTCATCTTCATTGTTATCAGTACAACATTTAGGTCGATGTGCCCTCTGGCCTTCATCAAGTATTTCTTGTTAGACTCGGGAACCTTCACAGACTTGAGAACCATCTCGGATTTGGGAACCTTCTTTTCAAACTCGGGAACCTTCTTGTCATAATCGGGAGCCATCACAGAACTTTAAACCTAACCCTTTATTCAATCCATGGGGGTATCCGGTTTTCATTTCACCAACCATAGCTGGGGTAGAGGTGTTAAGCTGTGTTAATTATTATTCCATGTTACTGCTGCCCCTGACCAGGATTGTTAATTTTGGTTATTATAATCACAAGTAATTTTACAAATTTAATAAAGATGATTAAAAATAATTTGTTTCAAAGATATTCTTTATAGATATTGTTCCTAGCCAGCAATTTGGTAATTTTATATCTCAAAATTTGATATCTGTTATATCAGTTTTGGAAATGTGTTTCAATTTTACACAGGTGTATCTTTCCACTTGAAAATCTCTGAATCTCATCCAATCCCAGAAAATGTAAAGATGCTAAGATATTAGTAATTTGATTAAGGTGTTTCATTTTCTTGCTGGATTATTTCTTTTTCAAACTGTTATATTATCATAACATATTAAGTTTCATCTCAGATGAATAAACTGCCACAAGAAATATTATCTAGTATCAAGATACACAAACTTATTTCATATGATCTTCTTTGTTGCTCCTAAAATAGAGAAAATTAATTTATATCAATACTAGAGGCGACTACCCGGCATTGCCTGGGTAGAGGGGGGGGCGATAAAAATGTTAGTCTCGCAGATCCATTGATTTTCTTTTTTTTTGGTCTTCCATAATTGATTTGTTTATGTTTTAATCATGAAGGCCACCAATGAGTTTCCCTTCTCTACTATTCAAATCCTAATTTTTAAATATCTTCACAAATATAAATAAAATCTTTATTATTTTTACACAAAAACCAAGCTCTGGTGATAGTGAATGTGTATATAGATTTACTTTGTTATCAATCGTTTTATTTTCATAGATTCCTCCGGACATACATACACACAACTGTCCTTTATATATGTATAGAAGATAGATATCGAGCAAAAAACTAAATATGTTTAATAAAAAGGAAAACTTATTGGTGCAAAAATGGTTGTATTTATGAAAGATGATTAATTGTACTTTATTTCTAAAGGTTTGAATTTATTTCTTGGATTATCAATAGATTCAATTTGTTTGGATCGTTAAGTGATTTTAATGATTTGGAATTTATAGTATAAATTCAAAGAGAAATGCCACAATTGCCACATAGGAAAAGAGATAGAAAGACCAATAAGAATTAATAAAGACACATTTAAGTATTCATACATCATCTTCAAAATATCTGGATGTATTTGAAAAAAAAACAACAACATATTGTGTATAATCTTCTTAAACATAATTTTTTTTTTATTTAAACCTAAATTATTAATAAAACAATTGTTTTATATTATTAATTTATGTTATATTGAGTCTCTCTGCTAAATAAAGGGTTAAATAACCCGAAGCAAAAAAACAACAAAAAAACAATCAATCAATTTTTAAACTCTCATCTACCTTTTCATTTACAAGGATAACCCCAAAAGTAAGGTCTCCATTAAATGACCCAAAAAGTGTTGATATGCCATAAAACAAAAACAAAACAACCAACCATTCAAACACACACCTACCTTCTTATTTATGAGGGTAATCCCAAAAGTAAGGTCTCCAAAGTGCTGGAAACACAGGGAAACTGTTCGTGCAGCTATTGGCAACTCTGTTGTGTTTCTTGTGCATATACCTGCCTTGCTGCCACTCTAAGTCTTGGCTTAGCAGTTATTTCTGATGAGGCTCCTGATTGACACTATCACCTACTGTGAAGTTCACACAGTTATTTGGTTTTTGAACACAAAAGGCATTAAACCAATTGAAATTCATTGCCAATTAACAAAAGTGTATATAAACTCTAAGAATTTCTTACCAAAAAAAATAAAAGCAACAAAAAAAAAAACAACCCTTTTACTAGAATATTTAGATTATGAATTCATGAAAGCTTAAAAAAAAAAAAGTTTTATAACACAATTTATTATTGTTGAACAGACACACACACACACACACACGCAGAGAATTTGGAAGATATAAGACACAAAACAAAATGGACGGTCGCTAGCAACAGCTTCAGTTTCAGAAATCTTCTGTTGAAGAGATTTTATTTTGAAATATTAAGAATAAATCACAGGTTAACAAACAACACTATAGTTACCTTATTTTTCTTTACACTTACATTGTGATAGCCTTCAAAACCATCCACCAAACCAATATAAACACAATGCTTCAAGCAAATTATAAAACACTTTTACAATTTATTATGTTTTCTGTTCTGTTCTATGATGTCATTCACCCTGGGTCGGTTGAGCCGGCTCCAACCAATGAATTCACCTGTCGTGAATTCAAGAAAGGATTAACAAGGGAATAGGAAATTCACAAGTGGTCCCCAAACCCCACATGCATATCCCAATCAGAGGAAGGAGATTTCCTTGTTTGTCATATATTTTCCACAGATGCAGTGACAAGTACACCAAAAGCCATTAATTCCTGATGATGATGGAGATACCCTTTGGATTTTCACCAGAGCCCATTTGGCTGGGTTGTGGCCTAATACCACTGGGTGCAAGACCTGTCTGCCTTGGGTGACCCTACCAGGAACTTAAGTTCACGACAAACATGGGTCTGATACTACCAAATTTACACAGCCCTGCTGTAAGGAGGAGTTGGACTTTAGAAATAATGTACTAGATGGCCGTTGCGTGAAGAGCTTCCTTTGCCCTTTTTCAGGTCTTGTTTTTCGTTCAGTAGGGTGTCAAGCTTGCAGAACTCACCGGACAAAATCTGTGGGGTTACCAGTTTAGTTGCCAATATGAAACAGGTAATACAGGGTTACATAGTACCAGTAAGAGATATTTCAGGACTCTTAAAATTTCCCGGTGGTAAGCAAATAATTTTGGATGAAAGAAGACGAGAACAACAAGTGAAGATAAAGAAACATATATTCAAAAGGTACAAAAAGGGTTACAAATTTGTGGCATTTGCCAGCCAGACTTATCTTGTAAAGGGAGCGCTTGAAAATCACGTCTCATTGGTTGAAGGGCCCCATGATCAGTGACTTTTGTCAAGGGGTTTAATTTTGGCGCCCATATTGTATATTGGTGATTTGCCCTCTGGTGCCAGGGGCAGAAGATTTAACTATTAATTTTTCTGATACCAGTAGCACATTGAGCAATGTGACATTAGTATACTTGAAAGATCCAAACAGTAAACTGGATTACTTTTAGATCCAATAGAATTCAAATCAATTAAATTAAATGGAAGTGTTTGTGGTGTAATGGTGTTACGATTTTAGTGGCCATCCTTTCGGCTTCAAGCAAGAGTGCTTGTCCAGCAGAGATACTTGTGTTAAGCAATCTACGGGTAAAGAATCCTTTGGTTGTTCCTTGGTGCTCCTCAAGTCCTTGGTAAATAATTGCAAATGGATGTCTCTCAGTACCAGTGATTAAGTAGTCAACCAGCCACGTATTTGGGCTGTTGATTGGCTGAGGTTTAAACCATGTGACCTCGCTTAGTCTATAAATTTAAGTGGTGTATTGTAGCACACCTTAAATCCAAAAATAATCCAACAAATGGTTATCGTCATAGAAAACTGACACAAGTTCAAATCCTAGATGAGGCTGTTTGCATTTCGCATAGTGCTATGCGAAATGCAAACAGCCTCAATGCATTTTTTGCACCCACCTCCCATGAGCTTCGGTTTGTGGGTGGTCCCTCATTAATAGGGCCTTGTGCCTAACCTGTACACATGGGGTACGTGGTAAATATTCATCTTAATTCCCATTAAGGATTAAAATGGATTAGTAACATGGCAAGAACCTCGATAATCAGGCAATCTCAGGCAGACCTAAAACCATAGATTCCAAGACTGTGCTCTAAACCATAGAAGCAAATCTGGTGAGTAGCACAGTGAGAGTATCAGGCAAATTCATCATTTCACAGTCCAGTGTGATTCATTACCTTCCTGACCTTGGCAAAAACATCTGGAGCCACTGAATTGTACCATACATAACTATGGAAGTCAGTCAGTATACTGTTAGTTTGGACAACAGCAACTGGCTAAGCACAACTGACTTATGCCAGTGTATATGTATTTATGTGATTCTATTCCTTGAGTCCTGGTTGGCTGCTTGGTTTCTATGATGTTATGAGGCTTCATAAATACTCTGGCATTCTGCAGTAGGATTGCAACAAGGTTAGATCCGTATTGAGTTGTTGCCTTGTCTTACCAATTCGATAGTAATTGGAACTTAGTATGATTATTCTACAGAAACCAAAATATTGCAAAACCTTTGACTCATCCAAGTAAATGGATTTTGGTTTTGTTCATCATTATTTATAGAAACTATAAAATGTGTGATATTATTTAATATCTGCATTGGCAATTTAAGGGGTTAATGTATGTTTATTTGATATGTCAGCCTTGCTTCTTATCAGCAAGTGAGTTATGTTTATATTTGGGAGAATTTTAAAACCCTGCCAATAAAACTAGACAGCAATATATACAAGTTAAACAATTTGGCTGGATCACATTTTGGAGGAAGAGAGAGTGGTAGTGTGAGAGTCAGTCCCATGGGTCCAGTCAAACTGAATTAGAGTGGCTAAAAGATTTTTAAAAACTAAGATACAGGTCAAAGCAAAGTCTATCTGAATATAAAACACTTATGATTCCCCAATTGGTTTGGTTTGGTTTGGTTTGGTTTGTTTTACGGCATATCAACCTCAGTGGGTCATTTAATACCAATAAAGTTTAAAAATAAAGTAATTCTTAATGGATACTCAATTTTTTTAATAAATACATTTTTCTATTTAACCCATAGATGGGAGCCTAACAGGTACTACTACTTCAGGTCAGAGTGGACCTGGGAGCAATGGTGATGAAGGGGTGCTCCACATTCCCAAAACCTCCAAAACTGGAACCTCACCATCAGATAGAGTTTAATGTCATTCCCAGGACATGAAGACCCTCAGCCACCGCCTTCTAGCACCCATATGATAAAAAGGGTTGGGGCTTGCCATAAGGGCAATAGGGTTGGGGCAATCATATATATATTTTACCAACCCCTCCGCACGAGCTAGATATGACACAGTGTCATTCCCAGGACATGAAGACCCTCAGCCACCGCCTTCTAGCACCATATGATAAAAAGGGTTGGGGCTTGCCATAAGGGCAATAGGGTTGGGGCAATCATATATATATTTACCAACCCCTCCACACGAGCTAGATATGACACAAGGTCAATTTCTTAAGCGGAGTTCAGCAGGTTTGAATTCAGAGTTTTCCTTCTCCTAGACCGGTTGGCTAACCAAGGTTAAAGAGCCCAGTCTGTCCTACTATTTACCCATAGCTGGAGGGAGAGTAGGATTCATACCTTTCCTAAGGGTATTAGCGTTAAATGAAATGCAACGTCCAGGATTTGAACTCGCAGTGACGAGTCCATTTCCCATGACTTTAACCATTAAACCATGCGCTTCCTTGGGGCAATCATATAGGTGCTAGGGCTTGACATGACCAGCCGATTGATTGGAGGAGGCCTCCCCGACTGCCTGTCTAGTCCAAGAAAGGGCCAAAGTGAAGTATTGCAAGTCATGGACTGCTCAACCACCTGGGTTCTATCCTTAAGCATCACGGGTCGCCACCCACAGCCAACAGGTGGCCCCGTTAGGGGTCTTACCCCTCTGCAGAGGTGCAGTCGTTGCAATCTAATGCCCTAGTTGATAGGATGGCCCCGATTGTTCATCTTTCCATAAACTTTTAAAAAGAAAATGAATGCAAAGAGAATAAACAATGAAAGGTCCGACACGTTTAAGATGGTTATTGTCTTTACATTTGCTTTTCTTTGATCATCAGGCAATCACACAAATCTTCTTTGTTTTTTGCTTCTCATAGTCCCGTTGTGTGACGCAGATAGTATTCATTGCTACTTGTGATAGAGGTTGGTTGGTTGGAGGTGTGTGGTGTAATGGTTAGTTTTAAGAAATGGACAACCTGAGTTCAAATGCTGGACAAAGCTACAGTTCACATAGCGCTAATACCCTTGGAAAGGTATGAATCCAACTACTCTCCCTCCAGCTATGGGTAAATAGTAGGGCAGGCTGGGCTCTTTAACCCTGGTTAGGTAACCAGTCTAGAAGGAAAACTCTGAATTCAAAGCTGCAGTTCACATAGCACTAATACCCTTGGAAAGGTATGTATCAAACTACTCTCCCTCAAGCTATGGGTAAATAGTAAGGCAGACTGGGCTCTTTAATCTTGGTTAGGTAACCAGTCTAGGAGAAGGGAAACTCTGAATTCAAACCTGTAAAATCCGCTTAGAGTGGTCACTATTAGAATAGGCTCAGTCCTAATTAGTGATCTATTTCACTAATTAATTTAATATTTGGTTGAGTTTTACAGCATGTTTTACAGCTTAGATATGGCGCAAAACTACAAATATGGGGCGCCCAGTGAGAATCGAACTCACTAACAATGGTTTGCGAATCTAGCTTGCTAACAATTACACCATGTGAGGTGTTCGAGATCTTATGGATATACAACCTGACCTCTACCTACTAATTGAATTTTGATAGTTGTGTTGGGTCAGTAGAATGATAATTCCAGGTGGACATGAGTCCAATAGGGTTGTCTTCCCTTGCTGCTGTTGTTCGCCAATAGATGGCTAGGGTATTTAGGCAGCAGCCCAGAATTCTGAATTCTCTTTCCTCTGGAACCAGCAGACACTTCACATGGTGTAGACGCTTATGCCTTTTATCCTTAAGTGTAGGGCAAAGCCCCACTTAGCTATCAGTAAGTGACATTCCTTAAGATGCAAGTCCTGCAACTACTTTCTTTATGCATGTTCATATATTTGTCCTGAAAGTATTTCTCTGTGTGCTCACGGAATAAAGTCTGTTATTATCTTGTAACTTTGTTGGAGTATTTTATGTACACACATGTACCCACGTTGGAAGGTTACTCTAAGCCTTCCAACTTTAATATAAGAACATTACATCTTATAGTTGCTTCGTTGGTTGGTTGGCTGGCATGTCAACCCTTGTTGGGTCATTTTATGCCAAAGACGTTTTTGTTTTATGAATTCTTGATGGGTACTCAATTTTTTAATTAACCCATAGATGGGAACCTAACAGGTACTACCACTCCCTATGATAGAAGTCTCACACCTATACATGTTTAATATCCGGTACCATGAATGTTCAACTAGATTACAATACATTAGACAAAAATCTTATTCCTAACAAAAAGTAAAGTCTGCAGAGTGGCCTATTGTCAGTATCAGCTGAATAGCGAGGGAGTCTACACCCTTTTCACTAGTGCTAGACCACAGAGATTGTTTTGCTGAGGTCACACATACTATTAGTTCTCAGATGCTTTACCGCACAAATCAGTTTACTCAAGCTGTACTACTCATGCGCTGAGTTGGCAGGAACCGGTATTGAACCCAGAACCTTGCGATTCTTAGCTGAATGCTCTACTGACTGAGCTATACTGGCACTCCTCTTCAGCAAAACAATCTGCTCTAGTGCTAGCAAAAAGGTGATAGACTCCCTCATTGTTTGGCTGATACTGACAATAGACCACTCTGCAGACTTTTCTAAAACTTCCATAATTTTTGATTATTCTGTCTCTCAGAATTATTGTAAAAGTTTTGTGGTTAGTTGTGAATAATTACCACATACCCCATGTGTACAGGTTAGGTACAAGGCCCTATTAATGGGGGAATGCCGATGGATGCAAAAAATGCATTGATCCCATCGGCATTCCCCCTCAAGGGGGCGGCGCTTCAGGCACCGTGCAATAAACCCAGCCCTGCCCCTTTAAATCAAGCAGGGCAGGTGTTGCCTGGAGGGATGGCCCCTGGGATCAACGATGTTAACTTATGTGGTCCAAGGCCGAAGCCTCCGGACCCTCCATTGGTAAGTTGTGTATTATCTAAAATGTTAGTGCTGAGATTATTAATAGGAGCTCAGAGAGAGAGAGAGAGAGAGAGGAGAGAGAGAGAGAGAGAGAGAGAGAGAGATGAGGACAATAGTCTGGATAACCCAAATAATACAAATTATCAAGCCTCATCTAAAAAAATTCAGAGAAGTAGAAACTTCCATAATGTTTGATTATTCTGTTTCTCAGAATTATTATAAAAGTTTTGTGGTAAGTTGTGTATTATCTAAAAAGTTTAGTGGTGAAATTATTAATGGAAGCTGAGAGAAAAAGAGAGAGTGGGAGAGAGACGTTGTTTGCCAGGGTTACTCACCATTTGTTTAGGATAGGCATCCAGGAGAATTGAGATCATAGAATCATGAATAGACAGCAGATGAGAGACACACTGTAAGTAAAAAGGTAAGTAGTAAATTCAGGTAAGGATTAACAAAAGAAATGAATCACTCAACACAAAAGACACAAAAATCTTCTTCTTTTACTTCTTTTATACTTAATAATATTTTATCTTTCTTTACTTTCTTCTTCATTTCTTTTTATATACTTCTATTATATATATATATATATATATATATATATATATATATGTATTTCTTCTATTATACTTTTAAGTATAAATACTTAATAATATTTTTATCTTTTTTTACTTTTTTCTTCATTTTCTTTCCTTCTCATTTCAACTAATCTTTTCTTTCTTCCAACTCTCCATTTTTCTTCTTCACCAATATTTCATTTTTCTTCTTCACTTTCTTCCTTCTTCTTCACTTTCTTCATTTTTTTTTTTTTTTCACAAGTCGAAAGAAGCAGTCTTCTTTCTTTGGTTTTCTAATTTTCCTAACTAGAAAAAAAAACTCCAGTCATAAAAAAAGAATCTTTACTGTTACTAGATAAAACACTACCTACCTTCTTGTGTATTCATCTTTATTGCAAGATATTATTACAGTCTACAAGCAAAACAGCTTGGTGAAACTATCTATATACAAAAAAAAAAGAAGAAAAACCTAAAAAATCATCAGATTTGTTTATTTCAATTAATTTTTTCAAATTTCTATTTCTCCTACTTTTTTGGATTTCTTTTTCCTCTGCAAATCTTACCTCTTCAGCACTGATGGCAGAAATCCAACATGGCTGTCATAATAAACTCATTAAAAACATTCAATCTCAATAAATAGTTTGAATCAAATTTCAGGACACTCCTTATGTCTAGTCAACATGTTGAATATTGATCATATTAGATGTCTAAGAAAAATTTACTTTCATATCTCTTTCTCTAAATCTTTTCTTTTTTGTCTTGTGAATTAGGGTTTGTTTTTTTGTTGTTTTTTTTACTTTATACAAATTATTCTATCTATTTTTTAGCAAAAGTTTGTCTATATAATGAATAAATATATTTTGATGAGAAAAAATATTTCTAAAAAACAACAAATTTGGACAATTTAGCTGACCAGAGTTCAAATCTTGGATAAGGCTGTTTCTGTTTTACCTTACACTAATACTCTTGGGAAAGGTTTAAATTATAAATAAATTAGGAATAAATCATTAATTCTCAAGTATAGTAGCCAGCCTAATGAGACTAGCATTGTGTTAGAAGCAATAAACAAAGTTTACAATACCAAGTGTTATTTACAATTGTAAAATGTAAAAGGGTGAATCTGTGAGTAATGGTAATGAAGGGGTACTCCACATTCCCCAGAGCTCCAGAATTGGAACCTTAACATCAGATAGAATTTAACATCATACCCAGGACACTAAGACCCTCAGCCACCACCTACTAGCCCATATATGATAAAAAGATACCTTCATCTTTAGTATTTTACAAGAAAATAGGGACCATATTACCTTTAGGAACCCTTTTTGATCTCAATTAAGAAAGGACATGTTTTTCATTTACACCGTCAATATCCAGTTGTTTGTTAGGGTTAGGGTTAGGGGTTAGTTTTATGATTTTTTTTAAATTTAAAAATCATCTGTTAAACAACCGGATATTGACGGTGTAAATGAAAACATGTCCTTCTTAATCGAGATCAAATAGGGGTGCCTAAAGGTCATATGGTCCGAAAATAGAAATTTATTTTAGTTCCATTTTAGTTGCTAGGTTTCATTCATCCTTCAATGCAGGAACATGATTGGTTTCTTTGTTTAAAGGCATATCAAACTTTGGGGGTTATTTAATGCCAAAGCCCTCTTGTTGAAGAACGGTAGGGGTACTATTGTATGCATATATAGGATATGAGGAGATTCATACCTTTCCTTAGTCAGAAAATGAATGTAATAGTTCGACTGAAGTTTAAACTCACTTACTATGATGTCACAGCCCAACATGTTACCCACAATGCCACAGCCCCACCCCCCCCGAAATATAAAAATAATCTGTTGTGAATTATTAAAACAGTTTTCTTTTTTTTTATTAAAATAATTTCTTCCATATTAAAGATGTAAAGTTCTTATATTAAAGTTGGAATGCTCAGGATAACCTTCCACCGTGGGTACATGTGTGTACATGAAATACTCCGACAAAGTTATAAGATAATAACAGACTTATTCCGTGAGCACACGGAGAAATACATTCAAGGCAGGGATACATATACAACAGATACATAAACGCATTATAACGGAAGTAGACGTAGGACTTATGTCCTGAGGAATGTCACTTACTGATAGAGGGTAAGAGGCACAAGGGTCTACACCATATGAGTGTTCGCTGGTCCCAGAGAAAGAGATAAAATTTCCCGGATTCCCATTTAAATAGTCTAGGCCTCTACTGGCGAAACCTGCAGCAAGGGAAGATAACCCTATTGGACTTATGTCGCACGGAAATTAATTTTACTGACCAAACACATATAATAGACATATTTTCAAAGAAAATCTATAAAATCAAATTGTAAACTAAATATTTACTTACCTCTTTTCATAGAAAATCGAACGCTTGGTATAAGCAAAATTTCTTTAAAAGCATTCACTTGCCAGCAGATAATTTCCCACAATGCAACATAGTCACCATTAGAAATGGAGTTTGTAGGAAGTAGGTACCTTGAAAAATAATAAAACAAATGTTATTCTACAAGAATAATCAGAGCAACCAAAATTGACTTTTATTTATCTATTTTAAACAAAGATTATTATTTCAATACAAATTTTCTGTATGAATTTGGTTTGGTTGTTTTACGCATATCAACCCTTTTCGGGTCATTTAATGCTGAAATAAATCATTTTGATAAAAGTTTCTATGTTTCAAGTTCTTAATATTTTCAAATTGGTATAGATAATTTTCATTAACTTCATTTGATTTGGTTTTTTTGTTTTATGGCATATCAACAATTTTCGGTCATTTAATGCTGAAACAAATCATTTCGATAAAAGTCTCTATGTTTCAAGTTCTTAATGGTGAATTTTGTAGATATATTCATGGATGTAACTGAGATCTGATTCAGAATTTTCGCACAGTTTCCTTCTTTCAAAAACAGAATATCAACCAAGTCAACATAAGATTGTATAAGAATCTGAGTGATTGATAGATTCTGTGGGGATTAAAAATAAAATCAAACAAAAAAAATAACAAACTCCATAAGGCCTTCACTGGAAGAACCCTCCAAGCATATGCGGAGAAAAGGACCCACTTCCAACTACAGATAATCTCTCGCCTTGTCTGGGACAAGACACTACTACTGCTAAGAGAAATTTCCTGCCACAAGGTGGCTATGACCCACGAATAAAGCCTAAAATCCTTAATTAACTTTTGTCTTTGTCTCTTCCTTTTCTCTCCATGATTTCTTTTCAGCACGACTACCAAATGAATGGGGTTAAAAGCAAACCCTAGGAACGCAGAATGTACAAGCACTTAAGTTCAATAAAGTTTTGAGAAATTCTTCAGCCAACAATGAGGTGAAATATCAATTGAATTTAGCTGTTTGTGTTGTTATATCACATTTTCCTCTATTCTCAAATATTATATCAAATCTATTTTATTATATTTACCCACAACTCTCTGCCATAAGCAGGAATACAGAGGGTCGATTTTTTAAACAGAGTAGAACTAGTTTTTCATTCAAACTTTTCCTTCTGCTAGACTAATTGTCATAACAAGTTTAAAGAAGCCAGTCCGTCCTACTATTTTACCCATAGCTGGAGGGAGGTAGAAATAGTTGAATTTTAGTTTCTGTTTATGGCATATAACTTCCTGTGGGATCATCTAATGACAAAAGGGTTAATATAAATTTGTTTTTCAATGATGGGTTTCAGCTTTAGAGTATAGGTTTTATGGTGACATTTGGTTTATGTTTGGTGAAAGGGTTATCTTATGAACAAGGTTTTTGAGGGTTTTTTTTTAAATTTAAATTTATTAGAAATTTCAGATGTCTTCTGGTTTGATATTATTGAAAAGGTCTCTTAATGTTGTTTGTTGGTTAATATTTGGGCGAGTTTGTCTGAACTGTTGCAGTTAAGGAGGATGTGTTTAACAGTGAGCGGTA
>CM042157.1:45135495-45249013 GCA_023376005.1 Doryteuthis pealeii | reverse complement strand
CACGCACCAACAACCAAATTAACAATAATAATTCTTTGTGCCATTATAATTTTTTCAAGGGAGATAACTCCGCAGTGTTAATTATAGATTAATGTGTTGCATATTGATTATTTACTTCTCAAGCCAGAAGAACGACTCATAAGTGACGTTCTTCTGTGGGACCCGTTAGGCATCCCAGTTTGGGCCACCAGCAGAACACCTACATTGACAGTCTGCACGATACTGGATGGCTGTGGCAGAGACCTCCTGTGGGTTAATGATGCTGGGAGGGTTCGCAAGAATTGTCATTGATATTGTGCTAGCTAGCGGCGAATGATGTGATCAATAGAATTTTAATTCATTATATTTGCAATTGATTATAAGTTAAAATAGATTTCTGTAGATAGGTAATGTGCTATGACGATTAACTTTAAATTACCTTTAAATTTAATATAACTTTAATTTATCAAAGGTTATCTTTAAACGAGTATTAAAAAAAAATTAATTTGGAATAATATTCTGTGACAATATTATAGATAAGAAGCATGATGCATGCTGATTAAATAGTGTACAGTGAACGGAGGCTGATCGATGAACGATCCAGATGATGAAGAATAAATGAGATGTCGCATTTTGTAAATACAAGACATGAAATGAAAGGGAAGATAGATATCCAAGAGAAAAGAAGCAAATTATGAAGAGAGAGAGAGGAGTGCAATACATATACATAGGATGCTTATCATACTGCTTTGTGAAAGGAAGTGGAAGTTAAGGGAAAAATGTGTATGAGAGAAATAAATGGCTTATTTTGAAACTTATTTTGGGAAGTTTATTTTTAAACAAAAATTCTAATGTGATATTTCATTAGATATTTTTTTTTTTCTTCAGTTCTTTTATCTTTACGTTGGCATTAGGCACTATGCAAGACAGTTTGGAATATTTCATTTTTAAATTGGTGGATAAAATAGGAAGCAAATAAGGAAATCTGTAATTAAGGTGAACAATAGTCCAGGTTAAGCGTTTATTGATTGCTCTTGCAACAATTTGGACGGTCTCTTTAGCCAGAGGGTATGATGTAGGAATGAATAACTGACGGAAGATTTAGGACGTCAGTTTATAATGTTTTGATGTGGAATTTCTTGCTAAATGGAGCAGATTTGAAGTAAGTTATAAGTTAATAGATTTCAAAGCATTATCTAATGGATTTTACTGTGTTTAGGTGATTTACATGCACACATGAACTTTCAGCTATAAATAGCAGCAGGTCTGGGCTTCTTAGGCAAGAGCAATATTCTAGGGATTTGCTCGGAGAATTGTCGAGCTGCCTCACGGGTAACCTTCTGATCTTGTATATGTTTGTACTACTGTTCAGAATAAATGTGCTTTATTTAGTGTTGAATCTTTGTACGTGATCATTACCTTTCTTCTCTCTCTCGCAATTGCAGATGTTATAAGAATATTATGATGGCATGTTGAGTTTATATCAAAGAGTGGTATTGGTACATGTAAACTAGTGCTATCTGTACATAGTGCTTGACTAACTAGTGCCCTTACCGACTTTTCTGATTGAGGAGGTGTTTTGACACTTTGAGGATAAATAGATAGACCTGTCAAGGTGGATGTCAGGTCAAGGAGGCCTTGAAGTGCAAGAAACCGGCCATCCTTTGCATTGAAGTTGATCGTGGCATTTCACTGATGATGCTACCCCAGTGCCCTGGACCACAAACATTCGTGCTAAAAGTCCAGGAGATATTGTTGAGAGGGTGGGTCCGGATCTGGGCACTTCTTCTTACCTAAATCCCCCATGTTACGTATGTTGTCTTCATACTGAGGAACCTCAAACATCCTTTTGGAAAAATATCAAATCAATTTTATATTTTTTTTAGTTTAAATAGGAAATTTATTCATGTCTGAGAAGATTAAGCTGAGAACTATAGTTTTCATTCGTCAAATCCTATGCATGTAAATTGTAAGTCTTTCTGTGAAACGTTGCCAAAATTTGTATTGTAAAAGTGCTAATAAAGATAATCATGGGAATTAGATTGAGACGTTTTGCATCATATTGAAATACGGTAAATAATGTAGGAACATACAGAACTAGTTGTGTAGTCGTAATGATCGACTTGATGTCGAAATTGAGTGCCGTCCGTAGATAATATGTATGGTGTGACAGATAAGTAGCTTGGGAGACGAATGAGGTTAAGAGATTTGATAATGTTAAAGTGGGCAGATCGAGGATGTCCAACGCATGCATGAGAAAGGTTATGCATATGTACAGACGATGAATGCCGGGCGTATGACCAGCCGTTCGACACACATTCTAGTCGCATGGGTAAAGGGATCTGTGTGGCTAAAGTGAGGAGCTGACTGCGTAGGGTGAGGAGATGGCTCCACTCAGGTGGCTGAAAAAAAGAATCTCCTTAGTCTATGTAAAAGACTAAGGTTAAAAGGGGAAGGTCCAGTCAAGTATCAGGTCTGGTGAAACTGACGACTTTAAGCCAGCCATGACAACTTTAAGCTTTTTAACTTAAAAATTAGTTGCTGAATGCTGATAATTGTGAAGTTGACAATATGAGTGACGGCCGCGTTACGAGAGAGCTCCTGCCGACGTAGAGATAAGAGAGGATGTAAGGAGTTACAGATCTCTCTGAAAGTTTGCTTGTTAGATGAGGGCTTGAGACTACTTTCGAAAGTATTGACGTTTGGCTATCTATTCGGATGTATGTGGAATGACTGAGCTCTTAGTGTGGATGGCTAGCGAAGTATCAGGGATTAAGACCCAGTTTCTAAGTTGAATTGTATCATATCTTAGAGCTGCAGGGTTCAATCCTGGTCAGGGGCAGCAGTACATAGATAAAGTAAGATGGTAGACTACAAGGCTTATACATGTACCCGCGCTACGGTGGTTGCGAATAAAAACGGATACGTGCGGTGGCTGACATAACAGGGTACGGAGTAATGAGCGTTCAAAGGTTCTGTGGATGGGCTTCCGAATTAGCGACAAGCCAGGTGACAAGTCCGAGAAGAAGCTGAAGAAAGGCAGATAGGGGGGACTCTTTGCCGAGGTTTAGTACGATAGAATGAGATGAGGACAATAGAATTAAGATTATTCTAAAAGTAAAAGAACGTTAAACACAGGCTTGATGACCAAGATTCTGGCTGTGGTCGCTACAAATTATTATCTCTATTCAAGAAAACCATATTTCGTAATTTCAGTACAAAGTGGGTACCCCTTAGTTACCGAGTACCGTGGAGCCCAAACTTATGAGTGGGTACTGCTGACTTGTGAAGTAGCACCGAACTTAATGAGTGGATACTGCTGACTTGTGAGTACAGTTAGCACAACTGTTATGAGTGGTACCAGTCTGTTACGAAGTACCGAAATGAACCCTAGCTTGTATGAGGTGGATGACCCGGATTGAAGCTGATTAATGATAATAGAAGCCTACTTATGAGATGGTACCGCTGACTTGTGAGTACCCGCAATCTTATGAAATGCGTAGCCATACGATAAGATGAAGGTAGATTGTTAGGTGAATGCTGACTTACAGATAGGTACCCGAGGCCCTCGTTATGAGTGAAACCTGAACTTTTGAGATTAAGCACCCAAGCTTATGAGTGGTACCTGACTTATGAGTACCCCCAACTTATGAGTGGTTACCCTGCTTGTGAGTATCTAACTTATGAGTGGTACCTGATTTACGGTACCCAAAGGTTATGAAAACTAGTCATACTCATTTTCCAAGTTACAGGCTCGTCTATTCAGCGTCAAGTTTTTTGCTTTGTGTTGAGAGCTAAAATGGTGAGGTATGAGGCGAGCTTCAGGATACACTTATCGTTAATAAGCGTTAGCAAAGAAATTTAATCTTATCAAAATTTATTACACCAACCGAGAAAGAAATATATTACTAACTCCATATATAGTCCAAGACCATTTTTTTGGAATTGGAGAGCTGAAATTTTGGGAGTGTCTAACTTTAACATATTCCACACATACAAAAATTTGGGTGACAATTTACTTTTTTTTCTGGGTAAATATTGACATGGCAGATTGACCCCTATACACTGGTGGATATGCGGCAGACTCTTTTCATCACCTAATTTTGAAGCCCACTCTAGATCCTTCCCTATTCATAATAAAGTCCATTTGACTGTTAAGACTTCCTTAAATATACTATGGCATATTAAATATTTATTAACAGTATAAGCTAACATTATTCATTATATTGAAGTCAGTCAGTATATCAGTTGGTATTTTTGATAAACAGGCAACTGGCCTAAGCACAACTGAACTAGTGGCCAAGACAGTCTGGTACTTATGGACGTCAAAATAGATCCATTCATGATTTGGGTGAGTTCCATTCCTGTGAGTCCTGATTGGTCTGCTTGGTTTCGTATAATGTTATGAGGCTTCATAAATACTGTGTGCCTTGTGCAGGGTGGAGATAATGAGCAGCAGAGGTTAAGATCTGTAGTTGAGAGTTAATCAGCTACTTGGTTGCCGTGATTGTCTTACCAATGGTGACAAGTAATATAGAATTGCATAGATTATTGCTATCCATCTCGCCTTCCTACTCCCACAACAATTGCGAATTGGCCTTTTGAGGGGAATTAGTTCCTTTCGGCCGAAGGCCGATTTAACAGGGGAGCAGAACCTTGACATGCATGGGGTAGTGGCCTGGAAGAATGTCGTTTAACTGTCAGTGAGATCGGACGCTTCCATATGACTGATATTGTTTATGAGCTGACATGCCTTTGCTATTTGTGTTATCAACATCGCTTTATCCGCTGTAGATGACTGTATTTGAATACCTAGAAGGTATGTGATTGTTGCTTACTGAGCATTTAAAGGCTTGACCCGCTGAGATGTGGAGATGTTCGTTTCTATTTCTTTATAATAAAAGTACAAGCGCATTATTTTAACCGAGTTACTCTACATACTTTACTATCGTCGCTGTAAAAACTTGTTATAATTTCATTTGTAATGTCGGAAAGCACAGTTTCTTCATCTTATTCAGATTTGATCTCTTTATTTATTCTTTCAACGTGTCTGCATATATACGTATCTATGTTTGACACATTCTATTCATCACATATCATAATTTAACTATAGAAGCTGCACATTTTGAAATGAAGTATTTAAATTAAGAGTTTAAAAAGAGAGAAGAAAAACAAACCACTAGACGATTCTAGTGGATGGGGACACAGTTGATATCTATCATAGATGAACTGTCATATGAAAAAGAAGAAGAAAGAAAGGTATAAGGGCAAGAAGAAGGCTGACTAACATTTTCTTGCCCTGGGATCCTCCTCCAGAGGTCACTTTTTGACAGACAAGGGGTTGTCACTTCTCAACCAGTTCCCGCATTACAAACTAAATGACCATGCATACTATGCAAAGGATGTCGGCAAATGCAGAAAATCTCTGCGCAGGAGTAGGATACAACATTGTGCAGACTTGGACTAATCTGTGGTATTTTATTCTCTTTAGTGTTGATATATTTATGAGCAAATGGCTTTTTGTAGATCACAAAGATATGAATCATTATTGCATCACACACCAGGCATTCTACGAATTCGCTTCTTCTTCTTCTTGCAGATCATAACTGGATTTCATCTAATTCTTTATTACTCTTTTCATACTTCACATATTTTTTGATGAACAGGTTTTCGTCTTTGGTTTAATTACTAGACGTTTGTCCCTGCATGTGACGGGCAAAACCTTTTTTATTGTTGAATTATAATTCTTTCCTCTCACTCCTTCCTATGTTTTTGTTTGTCTCTCTTCCACTGAATCTAGATTTGGCTACTAAAAATGTGAATTAGAATATATCGCTCCTAATCCTAGTGACTAAAAATGTTTATATATCTTATTTTGTAAGTTAATGGTGTTATCTCAACTTTTGGTAGTTGCGAACCGGTTGACATTCTTTTTTGACGTGGTGTTGAAATTAAGGAATATTGTTAAACTTTGATAAAAAATATTGGTAATGCTGGACAAGTATAGCTACTATAATGAAGAGTAACCTCACCTTTGTTTCTTTTCACACTTGAGGAAGCGCATCTGTTTTTTGGTGCGGGAAATTTTTCGATTGGTCACCGCGTAAAATCTACACTATCGACGAAATACGTAGTTGTGTTTGAATCATACAAACAGCATGTTTTAACTGCAAAAGTATCATAAAATGTGTTTTAGTGTTCACAATAATAGGTGGCAGCACGATTAACGAACTTTTTCAATCGCATAATTTCGATGTTAATCTTGTATGTCAGTTGTAGTTGATTTCAAACAACGATATCTGATATTTGCCAGTGTAGATTTATAGTGAATGAAAATGGCTGACCAAGACGATAACAGCTTGTCCTCAAGTGAATGACAAAACAAGGGGACGTTATCTGCATCTTATGTAGCAATTTCAGATTACAAATATTGGATTAAACGCTAGACACATTTAATTAGCTTATTTATACAGAATCACTAATATATAGAGATTACCAACCCAGGTGTAGAAGGTCAATAGGAACAGGTGATAGATATATTATATATAAGATATAGAGAGCTGGATAGAAAAGAGAAACTTGTAAATAATAACTGGGATAAACTTTAAGGTCTTAACTTTTTTTTGTTTGTTTAAAGGTGCATATTTGGACTCATGGAAACAAATGAGTAAGAATTTTGGTGTCGTTATAGTATATGGCCTACCTTTTTAGATTCTGTCGTATAGTAATGTGGGCCTAACTTGCGTTTGAACTGTGTCTGACTCGAGTAAATATATTTATAGATATAAGTAGTAAGGCAATTTTGAAACTATTATATTTTTACATATACCTTGGCATTTCAAGAAGATGCAATTCCAGGCTGTAAGCGTAGGATATAAGTATTAGCATAATTAAAAAAGAATTTATCCATAAATTTACATGAATCAAAGATCCTATCTTAATTCTAAATATTCTAAGATTCTGAAAATAGGGTAGTGTTAGCAGTTATTATTATACTTATAATAATGCTTTTATGGTAGGCCACATAACTATAAGAGAGACAATGATTTCATAGGCCAACATTCAAAGAGGTGGCCACAGATTCTAAAGTTGTACATTTTTTAAAGTATTTCTTATGTCACAGTTCTTTATCTGTTTTTCTGCTTTTGGCATTCATCCTGGGTTGGTGATCGCGCTTCATCAAGAATGTAGCAAGGTTGAAGTCTGCATGGATGAGTAAGCAAGGGAATAGAAAATTCACAGGCATACTCCAACAACCTGGATGCATAATCCCAGTTCAGGGAAGGGAGGTACTCTTTGTTTGCTGCAGATTTTCAACAGACAGCAGTGAAGAGTACAGGTCAAACGATGTTAGCTTCTGATAGTGGATTTTTGCCAGAGTCGCCGCTTTGGACAGTTTGGTACACATAGGTATCAATAAGCAATAGCTCGGACACAAATTTACATCAGTCCGCTAAGCACCATGAGGAGGAGGGGGTCCTTTAGAAATAATATCAGATGGGCCATTGAGCAAAGAAGTACTATGTTTGCATCGTTGATTTAACGCTAACTATTTAAAAAAAATGACAGAAAGACAATAAGTGTTGTTATAAGGGAGAACAATAAATAATTTAAACTCATTCCTTAGAGAAATGGGTCAGATAGTTTTCATTAGTCCAGTGGGTAACTACAGGCAAAAGCACGTATTCTGATTTCATGGTTATGTGGCATCACCCTGTGGTCATTATGAACTGTAGTTTATAAATATCATGGAAGGAGATGCGAACAAGGGAATATCGAAATTTACAAAGGCAGAAACTGCATATCATGTACCAGTCAGGGAACGGGAGAATCCACTTGTTTGCTGCAGATTTTCGCTGAAAGAACACGCAGTGACAAATCTGCCAAAAGATCGTTGGTTCTGATGAGTGACTGGAGATGCCCTTCGTAGATTTTTTGCCAGAACCATACCTTATTGTTTTCCATTATACAGAATGTCTAGCCAGATAGAAATCTGTGGGGTTACGTGTTTAGATGATGAAGACTGCCTTCTTGGATTTTCAGAGCTCCGCCTTTAGACCAGGGCCTTGTGACGAAATACTTGAGTGTAGATTGTCGCCTGGGTGACCCTGGCCAGGAACTGATAGTTTCCCATGGTGGCCTCTGAACTACAAAGTTTAACAGCTCTGTCGTAGATGAAGGAGGGGTTGAACTTTAGAAATATATGCAGATGGCCTATAATGAGGCAAATGAAGTATTTTCTCCGCGTTATGTTATACCAGGTTTTGTATTTTCCTTTAGCTCGGCTGTGCACGGTTGCAAGCGCTCCAACTCACCATAAACAAGATTGTAGGGGTTAATAGGGTTTCAGTACGCCGATGATACTGATATGAAACAGGTAATTAGCTGGGTAACATGGACCAGTGCCACATAAGAGTGACCTTATATAGCCGATGAATCTGGAGGTGAAACAGGTAGTGCTGGGTTAGCATGGTACCCAGAGTACCTTGAGTGACCTACTTACAATGATCTGAGCTATGAAAGGTAGTAAGTGTAAGGTCGATGGTAGGCCGTAACCAATTGATGACATAATCACGATTATCTGACTATACGGATAGGTAGTACTGGTTTCTGAATTTTAAGATGAGGCTTGATAATTGTATTTTAGGATTCATTTGGAATATTGCTCTGTAGACCAATTGTTTGCCCTGTTTGGATTGATGTGGAGTCCAGAAGAGTTATCGGACCTGGAATTCTGAGCTTCTTTCTCTAGAACAGGCAACCCACTTCACATGGCTTAGGTGCTTGTGCCTTACACTTAAGTGGGGGGAGGGTTGTCCCCACTTAGCTAATCAGTAAGTGACCATTACCTTAGTACCTACATCATATCTTCCTTTATAATGTTTTGTTATCATTCTATATGTACTTGTAATTAGCATAGGTTTAGGTATGAATGTATTTCTGTGTGAGCTCACAGTAAGTAACGTCTATGTTTGTTATCTATTTATTTCGTTGTCGGAGTATTGCATGTAACACACATGTACCACACATGGGAAGATTACTCTGAGTCTTTGCATTTATTATTAAGAAACCTTACTCTTACACCTGCATCTTGATTGTTATCTGTACAGCAGCTATGGTTAGCGGAATGAGAACAAGGATACGCGTCGGATTGAATAAAGTGTTGGGTTCAAAGTTCTGTGATGGCTTCCAATTACAAAAGAAAGTTCCAGAGTTTGAGAAGGTTCTTGAGATCAACAAAAAATACCTGAAGAAGGTCAGAGGACAGGATCGGCTGGAGACATTGTACAGATAACAATAAAATAAGGCCATAGTCCGAAAATCCTAATAATACAGATAGTACTGGGTTAGCATAGTACGACAGTAAAATCCTTTTTTCTAATTCCTATATATGTTCAGTATAAAAAGTTATCATATTACTCCTGTTCTTTTCCTGCCACTTATTCTATAGATTGAAGGTTGATTTTAGTTGAATTTTATCTTAATTTCATTTCATATAAAAAAAATTGGGGCTTGAAAATAAAAATAGTTACATTTTTTTAACTGAATACTTAAGTAAATCTACATGTTGTATACCGATATATAACCCGCACATTAATAACGTGTGTAATAATAGGTAGAAGAGAGAGAAGACAGATAGATATATTAGATGATAAATAGCTGATAGTGCTTACTAGTTACTTCTGGCTTACTTAGCGAGGGGAGATACGACATCAAGCAGCGACCCATAGGTCCCCTATGTCTGAATCTGCGTCACATCTGATTAACTAACTAAAACCTATTCCAGCATACCATTGCACCTTTCAAGGGGTCAAGTAAAATTACCCATCACAACTGTGGGTAATTTCCATGGACCCGTCATTTTAAGTTAATGGATCTATTAAAATTCTAACTACAGGTATGTTCATAATTTTAACTGCTTCAAATTATGTAACATACATATGATATCTCATGAAATATTTTTCCTGGCTGTTATTTTATTGATATTCATATTTTATTAGGCATAATAGAACTTTAAATTTTGATCTATTGAGAGTAAAGTATTGTATATGTAGATGCTAAATTTTATATTGATTGATTGATTTAACGAATATCAACCCATCTAGGATTATTTTATTCTTAGAGGTTAGGGAATCATGTTCATTATATGTTCATATTTACATTTTTTTGTGTAGTTTGTTTCTTTAGGGTCTTTTTATTTATTTATTCTTTAACACATAATCCTATCAAATATGAATAATTTTTAAACCAATCTATTTGACCATAGGTACTATACACTCCAGGTCAGAGTTGATCTGTGAGATATTAGCAATAAATGAGTACTCACATTTCCAAATTTCAGGACTGGAACCTCATCATCAAGATGCAGTTTAATGTCATACCCAGGCACTCTTTTTTGGGGGGGGGGGATCTTACCCTTCTGCAGGGGATATAGTGTATTCTAAGCTCCTGCTTAGGTTTGTACCTTAATCTTTGATATAAGTTTTGTTAAAGTAATCTGGCAAGAGAAAGTTTGAAGTTAAGCAGCAATGAGCTGTTCAAATACTTAGATAGGTAACCATTTAAGCAACAGCAGGTACTGTAAGCAACCTGATATCAATTTGACTTGATTCTGCATTAAATGACCAAAAAGGTTGATATGGCGTAACAAACAGAACCAGAGAAGTTCTTGAAACTATTAAAACTAGCAGGACTTGTGGATATACCACAGTAAGATAAGTTAATTATTAAATTTGATATGTTTATTTAAGAGTTAATGCAAATAGTTAAATATGTAAAAAGTATAATTATCATGATTTAACTCTCTTTTTTTTTCTTCCTTCTTTTCATTTTTTGATTGAAACAGATTAGTGTTAGCGCTTTCTGCACATTGGTACCCTTTCTCTATCTTTCCCTACCCTCTTTCTCTCTTCTTATATTTTTTCTGCAACACTCATAAGAGATAGAATTTGGTGGATAAGCAACAGAGGATTTACATTTTGCATTTCATCTTGGATGATTTGGACAGTCTCATTTTTACCAGGGGTATTGCAAGATGATAATGGTCATATTTTTAAGGAACACAAGTATGAATTTATAGATTTTAAAATTTGACCTAATCCTAATTTTGTTTATCAATATTGATTTATCTTTAAACTAAAAATATCCAATTTACCAAATAAATTCCAGCAACTGTTTTGCTTTCATTTACACAAAGTAAGTAAAGTAAATTGTTGGGTGTCAGAAACTAGTTGAGATAATAACTAAATAATATTCCATTCTGTTTGTCTTATTACATTTTGTTCATCTATACATATATAAAGGACAGTTCTGTGTATGTATTGTATGTATGTATGTCGGAGGAAACTACAAAAAAAAACAATTAATGACAAAGTGAATATATATACACATTCACTATCACCAGAAGCTTGTTTTGTGCAAAAATAATGAAGATTTTATTATATCTGGGAAATATTTAAAATTAGAATTTGAATAGTGAGAGAAGGGAAAGTCATTGGTTGCGTTCATGATTAAAATATAAATAAAGTTGAAACAGACTGGTACAATGTTCTAGGATTGGCATAATCGTTTGCCAAATTCACTTGTCATGGCTTTTTCTATAATTTTCGAATTTATACGATATACGCATTGTATTTCTTAAACAAAAATATAAATAATAATATATACTTTTTCAACAAGGCTTCTTTAAACAAACATCCAAAAGTCTATAAATCATTGTCTAAGATCCAATAATCAATGGATCTGTGAGACTAACTTATTTACCCTCTACCATGCATACGCCGGGTAGCCGCTTCTAATATTATATATAATATAATATATATAGCTATATTTGGGAGAATTGTGCTTAAATGAGTCGAACCTATTTTTTGAAATTTAATTCATTAATAATTAATTAGGCGGGATATAAACTATTTAAATGTAAGGCTAAACAAATCGAAGAAAAATCAATTCTCTGTATGTACATTTCGGCTATTAGGCCTCATAGCAGCAGGCTATAGATACGAAGACGCCCGTGTGTGATTCGAAACTGTCTGTCAATTTAGAGGCAAGTGTCTTACCGCCACACAAACGGACTTAGCAGGATTTTCTTCGCTTTGGTTAAGTAGTAGTATTTATATTATCCTCTTAGTGACCTCTGATCGAGACGTAAAAAAGACGATGTTGTGTGATATGGCTATTTTTAGCCGAAATATTTGGGAGAATATGTGCTTAAATGAAGCGAGCACTATTTTTTGAAATTTAATTCATTAATAATTAATTAGGGTCGGCATTAAACTATTTTATGTAAGGCTAAACAAATTTCATTCTGTATGTACATTGGCCATAGGCCTCATCAGCAGAGCTATAGATACGAAGACCCCGTGTGTGATTCGAAACTGTCTGTCAAATTAGCAGGCAAGTGTCTTACTCACCAAACGGACTTAGCAGGATTTTCTTCGCTTTGTTAAGTAGGTGTGGAGGTAAGACACTTTGGTGTGGAGGGAAAACTTGCCTGTATTTGACAGACGGTTTCGAATCACACACGGGGCGGTCTTCGTATCTTAGTCTGCTGATGAGGCCTAATAGGCCGAAATGTACATACAGAGATTGATTTTTCTCGATTTGTTTAGCCTTACATTTAATAGTTTAATCCCGCCTAATTAATTATTAATGAATTAAATTTAAAAAATAGATTGTCGGTGAAATAGATATCAAAACATAAATGTTTGTTTACGTCTCATATACTATAATATATATTTCTAGCTATTAGTTGTCAACTGTTTTTGGTTTCATTGCTGGTGGATAAATCCATCAATGTTGGCATCCATAACAGTGGTGAAGGTAGACTTTCTCAAGAAGCTCTCTTCTCTATATATATTCTATTTAATAACTTGTTTGTTTGACATGAGTGCTCCAGTAGCCAGCCTAATGTGAAGCAACCAGGCAAGATCTACTACATACACACACATACACACACTTGAATGATTAACCTAGACACAAAGCCAATTTTTTTTTTGAGCCTCAGCAAGTGCTTCTTCATGGTTCAGGGCCACAGAGGAAAGGAATGTCAAGAAGTTGTGAAAATAACAGATCATAAAAGAACAAAAAAACAGAAGCAACAACAAAGATGGTTGGTCATGTACATTTTTGTTGTGTATTATGATTTATTGTTGTTTTCAACCTTGGCAAACTTGGTTGTTGCTTTCATTTCTATAAGTTAAGCATGTTTTGTCTACACAATAAGTAAAGTAAGTAAATCACCATTACTCTCAGGTCCACTCTGATTCAGAGTAGTAGTATCTGTTAGGGTCTCATCTATGAGTTAAATAGAAAAAAATGTATTTAAAACAAATTCAGTACCCATCAAGAATGATAAACGAAAATGTCTTCAACATAAAATGACAATGGGTTTGACATGCCATAATCCAACTACCAACTAATATCAACTGAAGTGAACTTCGTTTGAAATAAAAAGTCTTTCACTTACTATATGTCTTGTTGTCATCAGGGTGGCCTAAAGTCGGTATCAGCCAATCAGTGAGGGAGTTTATCCCTTTCCACTAGCACTAGACAAGGAGATTGATTTTAGCATCTGAGGTGGAGTGCCACCTACCATCAGCTTCTTAATTTACCGCACAATTCCTTGTGCTACTCATACACTGAGTTGGCGAGGGGCAGTATCGAACCAGGAACCTTGAAGGTTCCCAGCCAACGCTCTACCGACTGAGCCAAACCGGCTCTCAATATTGATGAATAATTATCTCTAAGTTTTGGTGGGAGGGTTTAGCTCAGTCAGTAGAGTGTCCGACTAGGAAGCACAAGGTACCTGGTTCGATACCGGCCCTTACCAACTCAGTGTATGAGTAGCACAGGGATTTGTGCGGTAAAGTATGGAGCTGATGGTAGGTGTATTGCTCCACCTCAGACGCAAAGACAATCTTCTTGGTCTAGCACTAGTAAAAAGGGGATAGACTCCCTTGTTGTTTGGCTAATACCGACTTTAGGCCACCCCGACAACTTTATTACTTTGGGGGGAGGGACAGGCAGTTTTAGAACATTTCTCACTCTTGAAAATTACCATTTGTAGTGTGGCCACAAACAGTAGTAGGATTGGGGTATTTACTACTCACATAAATCCCCAAAGAAGTTAGAAGGGGTTCCTTAGCCTTGGTCGGCAACCCATCTAGGACAAGGAAAAGTCTGATATAAAACCTCCACTGCCTAGCAGCTTTACCTCATACCAAGGAAACAAATCCAGAGCTGGAGTCCCTAAGGTGGTGTGATGCTGAACTCAAGTCTTACCCAACAACTCCTGTGACACTACTGCTGTCAAACTGCATTGGCATCTTACCTTTCATTTGGATCACAGCGGCAGTGGGAAAGAGGGGATTTGCTGTTTGGGTAACAGCTCATCCTCCATACCAACCCGCCAGGCTACGTAGTTAACAAGAAAAGGAAAAAAAACCCTACTCCATCATCTTTTGTAGATGTGTTGGTGTTGATGTGGCATGTCTTCATGTCCCTCTTGCAGACATCTTTAGCACAGGCGTGGTCTCCCTACTGATTGGGTGCCATACAGTAGGTCTTTGGGGATGCAGCCTTTGTCCATCCTCTGGACGTGACCAAGCCAGCACGGGCATCTCTCACAGATGATGCAGAAATGTTGTTCATGTTTGCTCGTTCCAAGCACATGTGTTGGGCACTTTGTCCTGCCAGCATATGTGTAGAATGCGGCGTAGGCATCTGAGGTGGAAAGCAGTACCCAGTATGTTATTGATAAACTAAATAATTAAAAAACAATCAAGAAAGCACTGAATTTTATTCTTGTGTAAATACATAATTTCCATTACTCTTCTAAATTATCTGGTTGTTGTGTTTTTAATGACTGAGTCTAAATACAATTGTAATTTTCAAGGTATTATGCAAAATAGGTTTTTAGGTAAGTGCTCATGGCATAATGGTTATTGTCTTTGAAATGGAATTGGCAATCTAGGTTCAATTCCTTGATAAGGTAGTTTGCATTTCATATAATGCTAATAACTCTTGGAGAAAGGTACAATTCAACTATTTTATAAATAAAGGATAAATATTCCTATGAATAAATTTGAGTGAATATATTAGAATTAAATCTATATTTAAATTTTTTATACATTAAAGTATTAAAATTATACATTAAATTACAATACATCAAATTACAACAATCAAAATATTATATTTACTATTAATGTTACATTAAAAATCAAAAATTAAATAAGTTTATGATGATATTATGTAAAAAAAAAAAAAACTGTTGAAAATACATTAGAAAAATCCCGTTTTACGGAGCTTCTAAAAAACTTCATACCTCTGTGAAGAAAACACTCATATCAGAAATAGTTTATATCTATTCTATATACTATTGTATATACTGTTTTAAAACCAACTATCAACAAATCCATACACAACAATGGCAAAATCATGGGATGATCAAATTGCAATAAGCTCCACCATAAAGAAGATGCATCGGTGAGTGGCCAGCAGGCCATACAAGAAACAGAAAAGAATGGATACTCTCCAGACTTTGTATTGGCCACACCAATCATCTCTAAAAAAGGGAAGACGCCCAGTATGCTCAACATGCAAAGTACCGCTCACTGTTAAACACATCCTCCTAAACTGCAACAGTCTCAGACAAACTCGCACCAAATATTACCGAACAAACAACATAAGAGACCTTTCAATAATATCAAACCAGAAGACATCTTGAATTTCTAATAAATAAATTTAAAAAAAAAAACCCTCAAAAACCTTTTTCATCAAGATTTAACCCTTTCACCAACATAAACCAAATGCACCATAAAACATACTCTAAAGCTGAACCCATATGAAAACAAATTATATTTAACCCTTTTTGTCATTAGATGATCCACAGAAGTTGATATGCCATTAAACAAAACTAAAATTCAACTATTCTACCTCCCTCCAGCTATGGTAAATAGTAGGACGGACTGGCTTCTTTAAACTTGGTATGACAATTAGTCTAGCAGAAGGAAAAGTTTGAATTGAAACTAGTTCTACTCTGTTTTAAAAATGACCCTCTGTCGTATCCTGCTTATGGCAGAGAGTTTGGGTAAAATATATATAAAATAGGTTTGATATAATTATTTGAGAATAGAGGAAAATGTGGATATAACAACACAAACAGCTAAATTCAATTGATATTTCACCTCATTGTTGGCTGAAGATTTCTCAAAACTTTATTGAACTTAAGTGCTGTACATTCTGCGTTTCCTAGGGTTTGCTTTTAACCCCATTTCATTTGGTAGTCGTGCTGAAAAGAAATTCATGGAGAGAAAGGAGAGACAAAGACAAAAGTAGTTTAAGGATTTAGGCTTTATTCGTGGGTCATAGCCACCTTGTGGCCAGGAAATTTCTCTTTGGCCAGTAGTAGTGTCTTGTCCCAGACAGGCCGAGAGATTATCTTAGTAGTTGGAAGTGGGTCCTTTTTCTCCGCATATGCTTGGAGGGTTCTTCCAGTGAAGGCCTATGGAGTTTGTTATTTTTTTTTGAATTTTATTTTAATCCCCACAGAATCTATCAATCACTCAGATTCTTATACAATCTTTGTTGACTTGGTTGATATTCTGTTGTTTTGAAAGAAGGAAACTGTGCCAAAAATTCTGAATCAGATCTCAGTTACATCGATGAAATATATCTACAAAATTACACATTAAGAACTTGAAACATAGAGACTTTTATCGAAATGGTTTGTTTCAGCATTAAATGACCGAAATTGTTGATATGCCATAAAAAAAAACCCAATCAAATGAAGTTAATGAAAATTATTTCTACCAATTTGAAGATATTAAGAATTGAAACATAGAAACTTTTATCAAAATGATTTGTTTCAGCATTAAATGACCGAAAAGGGTTGATATGCCATAAAACACCAAACCAAATTCATACAGAAATTTGTATTGAAATAATAATCTTTGTTTTAAAATAGATAAATAAAAGTCAATTTTGGTTGCTCTGATTATTCTTGTTGAATAACATTTGTTTTTATTATTTTCAAGGTACCTACTTCCTACAAACTACCATTTCTAATGGTGACTATGTTGCATTGTGGGAAATTATCTGCTGGCAAAGTGAATGCTTTTAAAGAAATTTTGCTTATACCAAGCGTTCGATTTTCTATGAAAGAGGTAAGTAAATATCTAGTTTACAATTTGATTTTATAGATTTTCTTTGAAAATATGTCTATTATATGTGTTCAGTCAGTAAAATGGTAATTCCAGGTGGACATGAGTCAAATAGGGTTATCTTCCCTTGCTGCAGGTTTTCGCCAGTAGAGGCCTAGACTATTTAAATGGGAGTCCGGGAAAATTCTATCTCTTTCTCTGGGACCAGCGGACACTTCACATGGTGTAGACCCTTGTGCCTCTTACCCTCTATCAGTAAGTGACATTCCTCAGGACGTAAGTCCTACGTCTACTTCTGTTATAATGCGTTTATGTATCTGTTTTGTATATGTATCCCTGCCTTGAATGTATTTCTCCGTGTGCTCACGGAATAGTCTGTTATTATCTTATAACTTTTGTCGGAGTATTTCATGTAACACATGTACCCACGGTGGAAGGTTATCCTGAGCCTTCCAACTTTAATATAGAACTTTACATCTTATATATGGAAGAATTATTTTAATAAAAAAAAAAAAAACTGTTTTAATAATTCACAACAGATTATTTTCATATTTCGGGGGTGGGGGTGGGGCTGTGGCATTGTGGTAACTGTTGGACTGTGACATCATAGTAAGTGAGTTTAAACTCCAGTGAACTATTAATTCATTTTCAGACTAGGAAAGGTATGAATCTCCTCATATCCTATATATGCATTAAATAGTACCCCTACCGTTCTTCAACAAGGAGGGCTTTGGCATTAAATACCCCCAAAGTTTGATATGCCTTTAAACAAAGAAACCAATCATGTTCCTGCATTGAAGGATGAATGAAACCTAGCAACTAAAATGGAACTAAAATAATTTCTATTTTCGGACCATATGACAATGATACCTTTTCCCTTTTGATCTCGATTAAGAAAGGACATGTTTTTTCATTTACACCGTCAATATCGGTTGTTTTAACAGACGATTTTTAAATTTAAAAAAAATCATAAAACTAACCCTACCTAACCCCTAACAAACAACTGGATATTGACGGTGTAAATGAAAACATGTCCTTTCTTAATCGAGATCAAAAAGGGGTTCCTAAAGGTAATATGGTCCCTATTTTCTTGTAAAATACTAAAGATGAAGGTATCTTTTTATCATATATGGGCTAGTAGGCGTGGCTGAGGGTCTTAGTGTCCTGGGTATGATGTTAAATTCTATCTGATGTTAAGGTCCAATTCTGGAGCTCTGGGGAATGTGGAGTACCCGTTCATTACCATTACTCACAGATTCACCTTTTACATTTTACAATTGTAAAAACACTTGGTATTGTAAACTTGTTTATTGCTTCTAACACAATGCTAGTCTCATTAGGCTGGCTACTATACTTGAGAATTAATAATTTATTCCTAATTTATTTATAATTTAACCTTTCCCAAGAGTATTAGTGTAAGGTAAACAGAAACAGCCTATCCAAGATTTGAACTCTGGTCAGCTAAATGCTTCCAAATTTGTTGTTTTTTTAGAAATATTTTTTCTCATCAAAATATTTTATTCATTATATTGACAAACTTTTGCTAAAAAATAGATAGAATAATTTATAAAGTAAAAAAAACAACAAAAAAACAAACCCTAATTCACAAGACAAAAAGAAAAGATTTAGAGAAAGAGATATGAAAGTAAATTTTTCTTAGACATCTAATATGATCAATATTCAACATGTTGACTAGACATAAGGAGTGTCCTGAAATTTGATTCAAACTTTATTGAGATTGAATGTTTTTAATGAGTTTATTATGACAGCCATGTTGGATTTCTGCCATCAGTGCTGAAAGGTAAGATTTGCAGAGGAAAAAGAAATCAAAAAAGTAGGAGAAATAGAAATTTGAAAAAATTAATTGAAATAAACAAATCTGATGATTTTTAGGTTTTTCTTCTTTTTTTTTTGTATATAGATAGTTTCACCAAGCTGTTTTGCTTGTAGACTGTAATAATATCTTGCAATAAAGATGAATACAAAGAAGGTAGTAGTGTTTTATCTAGTAACAGTAAAGATTCTTTTTTTATGACTGGAGTTTTTTTTCTAGTTAGGAAAATTAGAAAAACCAAAGAAAGAAGACTGCTTCTTTCGACTTGTGAAAAAAAAAAAAAAAGAAAGTGAAGAAGAAGGAGAAAAGTGAAGAAGAAAATGAAATATTGTGAAGAAGAAAAATGGAGAGTTGGAAGAAAAAAGATTAGTTGAAATGAGAAGGAAAGAAAATGAAGAAAAAAGTAAAAAAAATAAATATTATTAAGTATTTACTTAAGTATATAGAAGAAATACATATATATATAATATTATATATATATATATATAAATAGAAGTAAAAAAAGAAAATGAAGAAAGTAAAGAAAGATAAAATATTATTAAGTATAAAAGAAGTAAAAGAGAAGATTTTTGTGTCTTTTGTGTTGAGTGATTCATTTCTTT
This sequence comes from Doryteuthis pealeii, assembly GCA_023376005.1. Taxonomy (NCBI): domain Eukaryota; kingdom Metazoa; phylum Mollusca; class Cephalopoda; order Myopsida; family Loliginidae; genus Doryteuthis; species Doryteuthis pealeii. The sequence goes on along the minus strand of CM042157.1, from coordinate 45,229,436 downwards.
GTAATCCTTACCTGATTTACTACTTACTTTTTACTTACAGTGTGTCTTCATCTGCTGTCTATTCATGATTCTATGATCTCAATTCTCCTGGATGCCTATCCTAAACAAATGGGTGAGTAACCCTGGCAAACAACGTCTCTCTCCCACTCTCTCTTTTTCTCTCAGCTTCCATTATAATTTCACACTAAACTTTTTAGATAATACACAACTTACCACAAAACTTTATAATATTTGAGAAACAGAATAATCAAACATTATGGAAGTTTCTATTCTCTGAATTTTTTAGATGAAGCTTGATAATTTGTATTATTTGGTTATCCAGACTATTGTCCTCATCTTTTCTCTCTCTCTCTCTCTCTTCTCTCTCTGAGCTCCCATTAATAATCTCAGCACTTAACATTTTTAGATATAACAACTTACCAACAGGAGGGTTCGGTGGCTTCGGCCTGGACGCATAAGTTAACATCGTTGATCCCAGGGGGCCATCCCCCAGGCAACACCTGTCCCCCTCCATTTAAAGGGGCAGGGCTGGGTTTATTGCACGGTGCCTGAAGCTCCCCTTGAGGGGGAATGCCGATGGATCAACGCATTTTTTGCTCCATTCGTTCATTCCCCCATTAATAGGCCTTGTACCTACCTGTACACATGGGGTATGTGGTAATTATTCACAACTAACCACAAACTTTTACAAATAATTCTGAGAGACAGAATAATCAAATTATGGAAGTTTTAGTAAAGTCTGCAGAGTGGTCTATTGTCAGTATCAGCCAAACAACGAGGGAGTCTATCACCTTTTTGCTAGCACTAGAGCAGATTGTTTTGCTGAAGTGAGTGCCAGTATAGCCAGTCAGTAGAGCATTCAGCTAAGAATCGCAGGTTCTGGGTTCAATACCGATCCTGCCACTCAGCGCATGAGTAGTACAGCTGAGTAAACTGATTGTGTGCGGTAAAGCATCTGAGACTAATAGTATGTGTGACCTCAGCAAAACAATCTCTGTGGTCTAGCACTAGTGAAAAAGGGTGTAGACTCCTCGCTTTTCAGCTGATACTGACAATAGGCCTTGTCAGACTTTTACTTTTTGTTAGGAATAAGATTTTTGTCTAATGTATTGTAATCTAGTTGAACATTCGTGGTACCGGATATTAAATGTATAGGTGTGAGACTTCTATTCATAGGGAGTGGTAGTACCTGTTAGGTTCCATCTATGGGTTAATTAAAAAATTGAGTACCCATCAAGAATTCATAAACAAAAACGTCTTTGGCATAAAATGACCCAACAAGGGTTGACATGCCAGCCAACCAACCAACGAAAGCAACTATAGATGTAAAGTTCTTATATTAAAGTTGGAAGGCTTAGAGTAACCTTCAACGTGGGTACATGTGTGTACATGAAATACTCAACAAGTTATAAGATAATAACAGACTTTATTCGTGAGCGCATAGAGAAATACTTTCAGGACAAATATATGAACATGCATAAAGAAAGTAGTTGCAGGACTTGCATCCTAAGGAATGTCACTTACTGATAGCTAAGTGGGGCTTTGCCCTACACTTAAGGATAAAAGGCATAAGCGTCTACACATGTGAAGTGTCTGCTGGTTCCAGAGGAAAGAGAATTCAGAATTCCTGGGCTGCTGCCTAAATACCCTAGCCATCTTTGGCGAACAACAGCAGCAAGGGAAGACAACCCTATTGGGACTCATGTCCACTGGAATTTTTCATTCTACTGACCCAACACAACCATCAAAATTCAATTAGTAGGTAGAGGTCAGGTTTGTAATCCATAAGATCTCGAACACCTCACATGGTGTAATTGTTAGCAAGCTAGATTCGCAAACCATTGTTAGTGAGTTCGATTCTACTGGGCGCCCCATATTTGTAGTTTTTGCGCCATATCTAAGCTGTAAAACATGCTGTAAAACTCAACCAAATATTAAAATTAATTAGTGAAATAGATCACTAATTAGGACTGAGCCTATTCTAATAGTGACCACTTAAGCGGATTTTACAGGTTTGAATTCAGAGTTTCCCTTCTCCTAGACTGGTTACCTAACCAAGATTAAAGAGCCGTCTGCCTTACTATTTTACCCATAGCTTGAGGAGAGTAGTTTGATACATCCTTTCCCAAGGGTTTAGTGCTATGTGAACTGCAGCTTTGAATTCAGAGTTTTCCTTCTAGACTGGTTACCTAACCAGGGTTAACCCAGCCTGGCCCTACTATTTACCCATAGCTGGAGGGAGAGTAGTTGGATTCATACCTTTCCCAAGGTATTAGCGCTATGTGAACTGTAGTCTTGTCCAGCATTTGAACTCGGTTGTCCATTTCTTAAACTAACATTTACACCCACAACCTCCAACCAAACGCAACCTCTATCACAAAGTAGCAATTTGGGGGGTTACTTTAATCTTTTTTTGCGTCACCAACGGGACTATGAGAAGCAAAAAACAAAGAAGATCTTGTGTGTGATTGCCTGGATGATCAAAAGAAAAAGCAAATGTAAAGAACAATAACCATCTTAAACGTGTCGGACCTTTCATTGTTTATATTCTTTGCATTCATTTTCTTTTTAAAAGTTTATTGGAAGATGAACAATCGGGGCCATCTATCAATAGGGCATTTAGATTGCAACGGACTGCACCTCTGCAGAGGGGGGCGTAAGATCCCTAACGGGGCCACCTGTGGCTGTAGGGGTGGCGACCCGTGATGCTTAGGATAGAACCCAGGCTGGTTGAGCAAGTCGATTGATTGCATACTTCACTTTGGCCCTTTCTTGGACTAGACAGGCAGTCGGGGGGCTCCTCCAATCAATCGGCTGGTCATGTCAATCCCTGCACCTATATGATTGCCCCAGGAAGCGCATGGTTTTATGGTTAAAGTCATGGAAATGGACTCGTCACTGCGAGTTCAAATCCTGGACGTTGCATTTCATTTAACGCTAATTACCTCCTTAGAAAGGTAATGAATCCTTACTCTCCTCAAGCTATGCGGGTAAATAGATAGGACGACTGGCTTCTTTACCTGGTTAGCCAACCGGTCTAGGAGAAGGGAAAACTTTGAATTTCAAACCTGTGAACTCGCTTAAGAAATTGACCTTGGTGTCATATCTAGCTGTGTGGAGGGTTGGTAATATATATATGATTGCCCCAAACCCTATTGGCCCTTTGGCAGCCCAACCTTTTTCATATGGGTGCTAGAGGCGGTGGCTGAGGGTGCTTCACTGTCCTGGGAACTGACACATGTTCATATCATAGCTCGTGCGGAGGGGTTGGTTAAATATATATATGATTGCCCCAACCCTATTTGCCCTTATGGCACCCAACCCTTTATCATATGGGTGCTAGAGGGTGGCTGAGTCTTCATGTCCTGGCAATGACATGTTAAACTCTAAATCTGATGGTGAGGTTCCAGTTTTGGGAGGTTTTGGGATGTGGAGCACCCTCATCACCATTGCTCCCAGGTCCCTTCTGACCTGAAGTACGTAGTTACCTGTTAGGCTCCCATCTATGGGTTAAATAGAAAAATGTATTTTATTAAAAAATTGAGTTATCCATTAAGAATTATTTATTTTAAACTTTATTGTATTAAATGGACCCACTGGAGGTGGATATGCCGTAAACACCAAACCAAACCAAACCCAAACCAAATGGGGAATATAAGTGTTTTAATATTCAGATAGACTTTTGCTTTGACCTGTATCTTAGTTTAAAAAATTCTTTTAGCCACTCTAATTCAGTTGAAGGACCCAGGGACTGACTCTCACACCTACCCACTCTCTCTTCCTTCCAAAATGTGATCCAGCCAAATTGTTTAACTTGTATATATTGCTGTCTAGTTTTATTTGCAGGGTTTTTAAAATTCTCAAATATAAACTAACTCACTTGCTGATAAGAACAAGGCTGCAATCAAATAAACATACATTAACCCTTTCAAATTGGCCAATGCAGATATTAAATTAAATATCACACATTTATAGTTTCTATAAATCAATGATGAACAAACCAAAATCCATTTACTTGGATGATTCAAGGTTTTGCCAATATTTTTGGTTTTCTGTAGAATAATATACTAAGTTCCAATTACATATCGAATTGTAGACAAGGCAACAACTCAATACGGATCTAACCTTGTTGCAATCCTAAATGGCCAGAATGCAGAGTATTTATGAAGCCCTCATAACATCATTAGAAACCAGTCAGCTAACCAGGACTCAAGGAATAGAATCACATAAAACATATACACTGGCATAAGTCAGTTGTGCTTAGCAGTTGCTGTTGTTTCCAAACTAACAGTATACTGACTGACTTCCATAGTTATGTTTGCGATTACAATTCAGTGCTCCAGCATGTTTTTGCAGCGTCAGGAAGGTAATGAATCACACACAAAAAATTGGACTGTGAAATGATGAATTTGCTGATATCTCTCACTGTGCTATCACGATTTGCTTCTATTGGTTTAGAGCACAGTCTTGGAATCTATGGTTTTAGGTCTGCCTGAGATTGGCCTGATTTCATCGAGGTTCTTGCCATTGTCTAATCCATTTTTAATCCTTAAGGGAATTAGATGAATATTTACACGTACCCCATGGTACAGGTAGGACAAGAGCCCTATTTTTAGGGACCAAACCCACCAAACCGAAGCTCATGGAGTTGGTGCAAAAAATGATTGAGGCTGTTTTGCATTTCGCAGCACTATGCGAAATGAAACAGGCCTACATCTAGATTTGAAGCTTGTGTAGATTTTCTATGCGATACCATTGTTTGGATTTATTTTTGGATTTAAGGTGTCTACAATACACACACTTTTAATTTATAGACTAAGCGTAGGTCACATGGTTTAAACCTCAGCCAATCAAACAGCCCAAATACGTGCTGGTTGATACTTAATCACTGGACTGAGAGACATCCATTTTGCAATTATTTACAAGGGACTTGAAGGAGCACCAAGGAACAACCCAAAGGATTCCTTTACCCGTAGATTGCTTAACACAACGTATCTCTGCCTGGACAAGCACTCTTGCTTTGAAGCCGAAAGGGATGGCCACCATAAATCGTAACACCATTACACCACAAACACTTCCATTTATTTAATTGATTTTGAATTTATTGGATCAAAAGTAATCAGTTTACTGTCTTGCGATCTTTCAAGATATACTAATGTCACATGCTCAATGCGCTACTGGTATGCAGAAAAAATTAATAGTTAAATCTTCTGCCCCTGGCACCAGAGCAAATCACCAATATACATTGGGCGCCAAAATAAACCCTTGACAAAATCACTGATCAGGGGCCCTTAACCAATGAGACGGATTTTCAAGCGTCCTTTACAGATAAGTCATCTGGCAAATGCCACAAATTTGTAACCTTTTTGTACCTTTTAATTATATGTTCTTTATCCTTCACTTGTTGTTCTCGTCTTCTTTCATCCAAAATTATTTGCTTACCACCGGGAAATTAAGAGTCCTGAAATATTCTTACTGGTACTATGTAACCCTGTATTACCTGTTTCATATTGGCAACTAAACTGGTAACCCCACAGATTTTGTCCGGTGAGTTCTTGCAAGCTTGACACCCTACTGAACGAAAAACAAGACCTGAAAAAGGAAAGGCAAGACTCTTCACGCAACGGCCATCTAGTACATTATTTCTAAAGTCCAACTCCTCCTTACAGCCAGGGCTGTGTAAATTTTGGTAGTATCAGACCCATGTTTGTCGTGAACTTAAGTTCCTGGTAGGTCACCCAAGGCAGACAGGTCTTGCACCCAGTGGTATTTTAGGCCACAAACCCAGCCAAATGTGTCTGGTGAAAATCCAAAGGGTATCTCCATCATCATCAGGAATTAATGGCTTTTGGTGTACTTGTCACTGCCATTGTGGAAAATATATGACAAACAAGGAAATCTCCTTCCTCTGATTGGGATATGCATGTGGGGTTTTGGGGACACTTTGAATTTCCTATTCCCTTGTTAATCCTTTTCTTGATTCACGACAGGTGAATTCATTGGTTGGAGCGGCTCACCGACCCGGGAATGACATCATAGACAGAACAGAAAACTAATAATCTGTAAAAGTGTTTATAATTTTGCTTGAAGCTTGTGTTTATATTGGTTTGGTGGATGGTTTTGAAGGCTATCACAATGTAAGTGTAAAGAAAAATAAGTGACTATAAGTGTGTTTGTTTAACCTGTGATTTCATTCTTAATATTTTCAAAATAAAATCTCTTCAACAGAAGATTTCTGAAATGAAGCTGTTGCTAGCGACCGTCCATTTTGTTTTGTGTTTTATATCTTCCAAATCTCTGGTGTGTGTGGTGTGTGGTCTGTTTCAACAATAATAAATTGTGTTATAAAACTTTTTTTTTTTTTAAGCTTTCATGATTCATAATCTAATATTCTAGTAAAAGGTTGTTTTTTTTTTGTTGCTTTTATTTTTTTGGTAAGAAATTCTTAGAGTTTATATACACTTTTGAATTGGCAATGAATTTCAATGGTTTAATGCCTTTTGTGTTCAAAACCAAATAACTGTGTGAACTTCACAGTAGGGTATAGTTCATCAGGAGCCTCATCAGAAATAACTGCTAAGCCAAGACTTAGAGTGGCAGCAAGGCAGGATATGCACAAGAAACACACAGAGTTGCCAATAGCTGCAACGAACAGTTTCCCTGTGTTTCAGCACTTTGAGACCTTACTTTTGGATTACCCTCATAAATAAGAAGGTAGGTGTTGTGTTTGAATGTTTGGTTGGTTGTTTTGTTTTTTTTTATGGCATATCACACTTTTTGGTCATTTTAATGGAGACCTTACTTTGGGGATATCCTTGTAAATGAAAAGGTAGATGAGAGTTTAAAAATTGATTGATTGTTTTTTTTTTGTTTTGTTTTGCTTCGGGTTATTTAACCCTTTATTTAGCAGAGAGACTCAATATACATAAAATTAATAATATAAAACAATTGTTTTATTAATAATTTAGGTTTAAATAAAATAAATTATGTTTAAGAAGATTAACAATATGTTTGTTGTTTTTTTTCAAATACATCCAGATATTTGAAGATGATTTATGAATACTTAAATGTGTCTTTATTAATTCTTATTGGTCTTCTATCTCTTTTTCTATGTGGCAATTGTGCATTTCTCTTTGAATTTATACTATAAATTCCAAATCATTAAAACTCACTTACGATCCAAACAAATTTGAATCTATTGATAATCAAGAAATAAATTCAAACTTAGAAATAAGTACAACTTTAATCCATCTTTCATAAATACAACATTTTTGCACCAATAAGTTTTCCTTTTTATTAAAACATTTATTAGTTTTTTGCTCGATATCTATCTTTTACATATATAAAGGACAGTTGTGTGTATGTATGGCGGAGGAATCTATTGAAAATAAAACGATTGATACAAAGTAAATCTATATACACATTCACTATCACCAGAGCTTGGTTTTTGTGTAAAAAAATAAAGATTTTATTTTATATTGTGAAGATATTTAAAAATTAGGATTTGAATAGTAAGAGAAGGAAATCATTGTGGCCTTCATGATTAAAACATAAACAAATCAATTTATGGAGACCAAAAAAAGGAAAATCAATGGATCTGCGAGACTAACATTTTATCGCCCCCCCCTCTACCCAGGCCAATGCGGTAGTCGCCTCAGATATTTGATATTAAATAAATTTTCTCTATTTTAGGAGCAACAAAGAAGATATATGAAATAAGTCTGTGTATTCTTGATACTAGATTAATATTTTTGTGAGCAGTTTATTCATCTGAAGATGAAACTAATAGTTATGATAATATAACATTTGAAAAAGAATAATCCAGCAGAAATGGAACACCTTAATCAATTCTAATATCTTAGCATCTTTACATTTTCTGGGATTGGATGAGATTCAGAGATTTTCAAGTGGAAAGTACACCTGCTGTAAAAATTGAAACACAGTTTCCAAAACTGATATAACAGAATATCATGAGATATAAATACCAAAGCTGCTAGGAACAATATCTTAAAGAATATCTTTGAAACAAATTATTTTTTAATCATCTTTATTAATTTGTAAAATTACTTGTGATTAATAACCAAAATTAAACAATCTGGTCAGGGGGCAGCAAGTAACATGGAATAATAATGTTAACACAGCTTAACACCTCTACCCCAGCTATGGTTGGTGAAATGAAAACCGGTACCCCATGGATTGATAAAGGGTTAGGTTTAAAGTTCTTGATGGCTCCCGATTTATGACAAGAAGGTCCCGAGTTGAAAAGAAGAGATTCCCAAATCCAGATGTTTCTCAAGTCTGTGAAGGTTCCCGAGTCTAACAAGAAATACTTGATGAGGCCGAGGGCACATCGACCTAAATTGTACTATTGTCCTCATCTTCGATTCATTGTTATCAGTTCAACATTTAGGTCGATTGTGCCATTGGCCTTCATCAAGTATTTTCTTGTTGACTCGGGAATTCACAGACTTGAGAAACCATCTCGGATTTGGGAACCTTCTTTTCAAACTCGGAACTTCTTGTCATAATTTCGCGGAGCCACACAGAACTTTAAACTAACCCTTTATTCATCCATGGGGGTATCCGGTTTTCGATTTCACCAACCAAGCTGGCGGTAGAGGTGTAAGCTGGTTAATTATTATTCCATGTATGCATGCCCCTGACAGGATGTTAATTTTGGTTATTATAATCACAAGTAATTTTACAAATTTAATAAGATGAATTAAAAATAATTTGTTTCAGATTTCTTTATAGATATTTTCCAGCCAGCTTTTGGTAATTTTATATCTCAAATGTATCTGTATAATATCAGTTTGGAAAATGTGTTCAATTTTCACGGTGTATTTTCCACTGAAAACTCTAATCTCATACCAATCCCAGAAAATTAAAGATGCTAGATATTAGTAATTCTTGATTAGGTTTCATTTTCTTGCTGGACTTATTTCTTTTTCAACTGTTATATTATATAACATATTAAGTTCATCTCAGAATGAATGAAAACTGCCACAAGATAATATTATCTAGTTCAAGATACGACAAACTTATTTCATATGATCTTCTTTGTTGCTCCTAAAATAGAGAAATTATTTATATCAATTACTAGAGGCGATACCCGCATTGCCTGGGTAGAGGGGGGGGCGGATAAAAATGTTAGTCCGCAATCCATGATTTTCTTTTTTTTAGGTCTTCCATAATTGATTTGTTTATGTTTTTAATCATGAAGGCACAATGGTTTCCCTTCTCTTATATTTCAAATCCTAATTTTTAAATATCTTCACAATATAAAATAAATCTTTATTATTTTTAACAAACCAAGCTCTGTGATAGAATGTGTGTGTTTATATAGATTTACATTTGTTATCAATCGTTTTTATTTCATAGATTCTGCCGGACTACATACACACAACTGTCCTTTATTTATGTATGAAGATAAGATATCGTGCAAAACTATATGTTTAATAAAAGGAAAACTTATGGTCTGCAAAATGGTTGTATTTATAAAGAGATTAATTGACTTTATTTCTAAGGTTTGAATTATTCTTGGATTTCAATGTAGATTCAATTTGTTTGGATCGTTAAGGGATTTTACATGATTTTTGGAATTATTGTTATAATTCAAGGAAATGCCAGCAATTGCCAATAGGAAAAGAGGATAGAAAGACAATAAGAATTAATAAAGACGACATTTAAGTATTCATACATCATCTTCAAATTCTGGATTGTATTGAAAAAAAAACAACAACAATATTGTGTATTTAATCTTCTTAAACATTAATTTTTATTTTTTTATTTAAACCTAAATTATTATAAACAATTGTTTATTTATTAATTTATGTCTATATTGAGTCTCTTGCAAAATAAAGGGTTAAATAACCGAAGCAAAAAAAAACAAACAAAACTAATTCAATTCAATTTTAAAACTCTCATCTCTTTTATTTACAAGGATAACCCAAAAGAGGTCTCCTTAAATGACCAAAAAAGTGTTATATGCCATAAAACAAAACAAAACAACCAACAAATTTCAAACACACACCTACCTTCTTATTATGAGGGAAATCCAAAGTAAGGGTCTCCAAAGTGCTGGAAAACAGGGAAAACTGTTCGTTGCAGCTATTGGCCAACTCTGTGTGTTTCTGGCATATACCTGCTGCTGCCACTCTAAGTCTTGCTTAGCAGTTATTTCTGATGAGGCTCCTGATTGACACTATCACCTACTGTGAAGTTCACACAGTTATTTGGTTTTTGAACACAAAAGGCATTAAACCAATTTGAAATTCATTGCCAATTAACAAAGTGTATATAAACTCTAAGAATTTCTTACCAAAAAAAATAAAAGCAACAAAAAAAAAACAACCCTTTTACTAGAATATTTTAGATTATGAATTCATGAAAGCTTAAAAAAAAAAAAGTTTTACACAATTTATTATTGTTGAACAGACACACACACACACACACAGCAGAGAATTTGGAAGATATAAGACACAAAACAAATGGACGGTCGCTAGCAACAGCTTCAGTTTCAGAAATCTTCTGTTGAAGAGATTTTATTTGAAATATTAAGAATAAATCACAGGTTAACAAACAACACTATAGTTACCTTATTTTTTCTTTACACTTACATTGTGATAGCCTTCAAAACCATCCACCAAACCATATAAACACAATGCTTCAAGCAAATTATAAAACACTTTTACAATTTATTATGTTTTCTGTTCGTTGATGATGTCATTCACCTGGGTCGGTTGAGCGGCTCCAACCAATGAATTCACCTGTCGTGAATTCAAGAAAGGATTAACAAGGGAATAGGAAATTCACAAGTGGTCCCCAAACCCCACATGCATATCCCAATCAGAGGAAGGAGATTTCCTTGTTTGTCATATATTTTCCACAGATGCAGTGACAAGTACACCAAAAGCCATTAATTCCTGATGATGATGGAGATACCCTTTGGATTTTCACCAGAGCCCATTTGGCTGGTTGTGGCCCTAATACCACTGGGTGCAAGACCTGTCTGCCTTGGGTGACCCTACCAGGAATTAAGTTCACGACAAACATGGGTCTGTACTACCAAATTTACACAGCCCTGCTGTAAGGAGGAGTTGGACTTTAGAAATAATGTACTAGATGGCCGTTGCGTGAAGAGCTTCCTTTGCCCTTTTTCAGGTCTTGTTTTCGTTCAGTAGGGTGTCAAGCTTGCAGAACTCACGGACAAAATCTGTGGGGTTACCAGTTTAGTTGCCAATATGAAACAGTAATACAGGGTTACATAGTACCAGTAAGAGATATTTCAGGACTCTTAAAATTTCCCGGTGGTAAGCAAATAATTTTGGATGAAAGAAGACGAGAACAACAAGTGAAGATAAAGAAACATATATTCAAAAGGTACAAAAAGGGTTACAAATTTGTGGCATTTGCCAGCCAGACTTATCTTGTAAGGAGCGCTTGAAATCACGTCTCATTGGTTGAAGGGCCCCATGATCAGTGACTTTGTCAAGGGGTTTAATTTGGCGCCCATATTGTATATTGGTGATTTGCCTCTTGGTGCCAGGGGCAGAAGATTTAACTATTAATTTCTGATACCAGTAGCACATTGAGCAATGTGACATTAGTATACTTGAAAGATCCAAACAGTAAACTGGATTACTTTTAGATCCAATAGAATTCAAATCAATTAAATTAAATGGAAGTGTTGTGGTGTAATGGTGTTACGATTTTAGTGGCCATCCTTTCGGCTTCAAGCAAGAGTGCTTGTCCAGCAGAGATACTTGTGTTAAGCAATCTACGGGTAAGAATCCTTTGGTTGTTCCTTGGTGCTCCTCAAAGTCCTGGTAAATAATTGCAAATGGATGTCTCTCAGTACCAGTGATTAAGTAGTCAACCAGCCACGTATTTGGGCTGTTGATTGGCTGAGGTTTAAACCATGTGACCTCGCTTAGTCTATAAATTAAGTGGTGTATTGTAGCACACCTTAAATCCAAATAATCCAACAAATGGTTATCGTCATAGAAAACTGACACAAGTTCAAATCCTAGATGAGGCTGTTTGCATTTCGCATGTGCTATGCGAAATGCAAACAGCCTCAATGCATTTTTTGCACCCACCTCCCATGAGCTTCGGTTTGTGGTGGTCCCTCATTAATAGGGCTTGTGCCTAACCTGTACACATGGGGTTGGTAAATATTCATCTTATTCCCTTAAGATTAAAATGGATTAGTAACATGGCAAGAACCTCGATAATCAGGCAATCTCAGGCAGACCTAAAACCATAGATTCCAAGACTGTGCTCTAAACCATAGAGCAAATCTGGTGAGTAGCACAGTGAGAGTATCAGGCAAATTCATCATTTCACAGTCCAGTGTGATTCATTACCTTCCTGACCTTGGCAAAAACATCTGGAGCCACTGAATTGTACCATATTAACTATGGAAGTCAGTCAGTATAACTGTTAGTTTGGACAACAGCAACTGGCTAAGCACAACTGACTTATGCCAGTGTATATGTATTTATGTGATTCTATTCCTTGAGTCCTGGTTGGCTGCTTGGTTTCTATGATGTTATGAGGCTTCATAAATACTCTGGCATTCTGCAGTAGGATTGCAACAAGGTTAGATCCGTATGAGTTGTTGCCTTGTCTTACCAATTCGATAGTAATTGGAACTTAGTATGATTATTCTACAGAAACCAAATATTGCAAAACCTTTGACTCATCCAAGTAAATGGATTTTGGTTTTGTATCATTATTTATAGAAACTATAAATGTGTGATATTATTTAATATCTGCATTGCAATTTAAGGGTTAATGTATGTTTATTTGATATGTCAGCCTTGCTTCTTATCAGCAAGTGAGTTATGTTTATATTTGGAGAATTTTAAAACCCTGCCAATAAAACTAGACAGCAATATATACAAGTTAAACAATTTGGCTGGATCACATTTTGGAGGAAGAGAGAGTGGTAGTGTGAGAGTCAGTCCATGGGTCCAGTCAAACTGAATTAGAGTGGCTAAAAGATTTTTTAAAAACTAAGATACAGGTCAAAGCAAAGTCTATCTGAATATAAAAACACTTATGATTCCCAATTGGTTTGGTTTGGTTTGGTTTGGTTTGTTTTACGGCATATCAACCTCAGTGGGTCATTTAATACCAATAAAGTTTAAAAAATAAAGTAATTCTTAATGGATACTCAATTTTTTAATAAAATACATTTTTCTATTTAACCCATAGATGGGAGCCTAACAGGTACTACTACTTCAGGTCAGAGTGGACCTGGGAGCAATGGTGATGAAGGGGTGCTCCACATTCCCAAAACCTCCAAAACTGGAACCTCACCATCAGATAGAGTTTAATGTCATTCCCAGGACATGAAGACCCTCAGCCACCGCCTTCTAGCACCCATATGATAAAAAGGGTGGGGCTTGCCATAAGGGCAATAGGGTTGGGGCAATCATATATATATTTACCAACCCTCCGCACGAGCTAGATATGACACAGTGTCATTCCCAGGACATGAAGACCTCAGCCACCGCCTTCTAGCACCCATATGATAAAAAGGGTTGGGGCTTGCCATAAGGGCAATAGGGTTGGGGCAATCATATATATATTTACCAACCCCTCCACACGAGCTAGATATGACACAAGGTCAATTTCTTAAGCGGAGTTCAGCAGGTTTGAATTCAGAGTTTTCCTTCTCCTAGACCGGTTGGCTAACCAAGGTTAAAGAGCCCAGTCTGTCCTACTATTTACCCATAGCTGGAGGAGAGTAGGATTCATACCTTTCCTAAGGGTATTAGCGTTAAATGAAATGCAACGTCCAGGATTTGAACTCGCAGTGACGAGTCCATTTCCCATGACTTTAACCATTAAACCATGCGCTTCCTTGGGGCAATCATATAGGTGCTAGGGCTTGACATGACCAGCCGATTGATTGGAGGAGGCCTCCCCGACTGCCTGTCTAGTCCAAGAAAGGGCCAAAGTGAAGTATTGCAAGTCATGGACTGCTCAACCACCTGGGTTCTATCCTTAAGCATCACGGGTCGCCACCCACAGCCAACAGGTGGCCCCGTTAGGGGAGTCTTACCCCTCTGCAGAGGTGCAGTCGTTGCAATCTAATGCCCTAGTTGATAGGATGGCCCCGATTGTTCATCTTTCCATAAACTTTTAAAAAGAAAATGAATGCAAAGAGAATAAACAATGAAAGGTCCGACACGTTTAAGATGGTTATTGTCTTTACATTTGCTTTTCTTTGATCATCAGGCAATCACACAAATCTTCTTTGTTTTTTGCTTCTCATAGTCCCGTTGTGTGACGCAGATAGTATTCATTGCTACTTGTAATAGAGGTTGGTTGGTTGGAGGTGTGTGGTGTAATGGTTAGTTTTAAGAAATGGACAACCTGAGTTCAAATGCTGGACAAAGCTACAGTTCACATAGCGCTAATACCCTTGGGAAAGGTATGAATCCAACTACTCTCCCTCCAGCTATGGGTAAATAGTAGGGCAGGCTGGGCTCTTTAACCCTGGTTAGGTAACCAGTCTAGAAGGAAAACTCTGAATTCAAAGCTGCAGTTCACATAGCACTAATACCCTTGGGAAAGGTATGTATCAAACTACTCTCCCTCAAGCTATGGGTAAATAGTAAGGCAGACTGGGCTCTTTAATCTTGGTTAGGTAACCAGTCTAGGAGAAGGGAAACTCTGAATTCAAACCTGTAAAATCCGCTTAGAGTGGTCACTATTAGAATAGGCTCAGTCCTAATTAGTGATCTATTTCACTAATTAATTTAATATTTGGTTGAGTTTTACAGCATGTTTTACAGCTTAGATATGGCGCAAAACTACAAATATGGGCGCCCAGTGAGAATCGAACTCACTAACAATGGTTTGCGAATCTAGCTTGCTAACAATTACACCATGTGAGGTGTTCGAGATCTTATGGATATACAACCTGACCTCTACCTACTAATTGAATTTTGATAGTTGTGTTGGGTCAGTAGAATGATAATTCCAGGTGGACATGAGTCCAATAGGGTTGTCTTCCCTTGCTGCTGTTGTTCGCCAATAGATGGCTAGGGTATTTAGGCAGCAGCCCAGAAATTCTGAATTCTCTTTCCTCTGGAACCAGCAGACACTTCACATGGTGTAGACGCTTATGCCTTTATCCTTAAGTGTAGGGCAAAGCCCCACTTAGCTATCAGTAAGTGACATTCCTTAAGATGCAAGTCCTGCAACTACTTTCTTTATGCATGTTCATATATTTGTCCTGAAAGTATTTCTCTGTGTGCTCACGGAATAAAGTCTGTTATTATCTTGTAACTTTGTTGGAGTATTTTATGTACACACATGTACCCACGTTGGAAGGTTACTCTAAGCCTTCCAACTTTAATATAAGAACATTACATCTTATAGTTGCTTCGTTGGTTGGTTGGCTGGCATGTCAACCCTTGTTGGGTCATTTTATGCCAAAGACGTTTTGTTTTATGAATTCTTGATGGGTACTCAATTTTTTAATTAACCCATAGATGGGAACCTAACAGGTACTACCACTCCCTATGATAGAAGTCTCACACCTATACATGTTTAATATCCGGTACCATGAATGTTCAACTAGATTACAATACATTAGACAAAAATCTTATTCCTAACAAAAAGTAAAGTCTGCAGAGTGGCCTATTGTCAGTATCAGCTGAATAGCGAGGGAGTCTACACCCTTTTCACTAGTGCTAGACCACAGAGATTGTTTTGCTGAGGTCACACATACTATTAGTTCTCAGATGCTTTACCGCACAAATCAGTTTACTCAAGCTGTACTACTCATGCGCTGAGTTGGCAGGAACCGGTATTGAACCAGAACCTTGCGATTCTTAGCTGAATGCTCTACTGACTGAGCTATACTGGCACTCCTCTTCAGCAAAACAATCTGCTCTAGTGCTAGCAAAAAGGTGATAGACTCCCTCATTGTTTGGCTGATACTGACAATAGACCACTCTGCAGACTTTTCTAAAACTTCCATAATTTTTGATTATTCTGTCTCTCAGAATTATTGTAAAAGTTTTGTGGTTAGTTGTGAATAATTACCACATACCCCATGTGTACAGGTTAGGTACAAGGCCCTATTAATGGGGGAATGCCGATGGATGCAAAAAATGCATTGATCCCATCGGCATTCCCCCTCAAGGGGGCGGCGCTTCAGGCACCGTGCAATAAACCCAGCCCTGCCCCTTTAAATCAAGCAGGGCAGGTGTTGCCTGGAGGGATGGCCCCCTGGGATCAACGATGTTAACTTATGTGGTCCAAGGCCGAAGCCTCCGGACCCTCCATTGGTAAGTTGTGTTATCTAAAATGTTAAGTGCTGAGATTATTAATAGGAGCTCAGAGAGAGAGAGAGAGAGAGAGAGAGAGAGAGAGAGAGAGAGAGAGAGAGAAAGATGAGGACAATAGTCTGGATAACCCAAATAATACAAATTATCAAGCCTCATCTAAAAAAATTCAGAGAAGTAGAAACTTCCATAATGTTTGATTATTCTGTTTCTCAGAATTATTATAAAAGTTTTGTGGTAAGTTGTGTATTATCTAAAAAGTTTAGTGGTGAAATTATTAATGGAAGCTGAGAGAAAAGAGAGAGTGGGAGAGAGACGTTGTTTGCCAGGGTTACTCACCATTTGTTTAGGATAGGCATCCAGGAGAATTGAGATCATAGAATCATGAATAGACAGCAGATGAGAGACACACTGTAAGTAAAAAGGTAAGTAGTAAATTCAGGTAAGGATTAACAAAAGAAATGAATCACTCAACACAAAAGACACAAAAATCTTCTTCTTTTACTTCTTTTATACTTAATAATATTTTATCTTTCTTTACTTTCTCTTCATTTTCTTTTATATACTTCTATTATATATATATATATAATATATATATATATATATATATGTATTTCTTCTATTATACTTTTAAGTATAAATACTTAATAATATTTTATCTTTTTTACTTTTTTCTTCATTTTCTTTCCTTCTCATTTCAACTAATCTTTTCTTTCTTCCAACTCTCCATTTTTCTTCTTCACCAATATTTCATTTTTCTTCTTCACTTTCTTCCTTCTTCTTCACTTTCTTCATTTTTTTTTTTTTTCACAAGTCGAAAGAAGCAGTCTTCTTTCTTTGGTTTTCTAATTTTCCTAACTAGAAAAAAAAACTCCAGTCATAAAAAAAGAATCTTTACTGTTACTAGATAAAACACTACCTACCTTCTTGTGTATTCATCTTTATTGCAAGATATTATTACAGTCTACAAGCAAAACAGCTTGGTGAAACTATCTATATACAAAAAAAAAGAAGAAAAACCTAAAAAATCATCAGATTTGTTTATTTCAATTAATTTTTCAAATTTCTATTTTCCCTACTTTTTTGGATTTCTTTTTCCTCTGCAAATCTTACCTCTTCAGCACTGATGGCAGAAATCCAACATGGCTGTCATAATAAACTCATTAAAAACATTCAATCTCAATAAATAGTTTGAATCAAATTTCAGGACACTCCTTATGTCTAGTCAACATGTTGAATATTGATCATATTAGATGTCTAAGAAAAATTTACTTTCATATCTCTTTCTCTAAATCTTTCTTTTTTTTTGTCTTGTGAATTAGGGTTTGTTTTTTGTTGTTTTTTTACTTTATACAAAATTATTCTATCTATTTTTTAGCAAAAGTTTGTCTATATAATGAATAAATATATTTTGATGAGAAAAATATTTCTAAAAAACAACAAATTTGGACAATTTAGCTGACCAGAGTTCAAATCTTGGATAAGGCTGTTTCTGTTTTACCTTACACTAATACTCTTGGGAAAGGTTTAAATTATAAATAAATTAGGAATAAATCATTAATTCTCAAGTATAGTAGCCAGCCTAATGAGACTAGCATTGTGTTAGAAGCAATAAACAAGTTTACAATACCAAGTGTTATTTACAATTGTAAAATGTAAAAGGGTGAATCTGTGAGTAATGGTAATGAAGGGGTACTCCACATTCCCCAGAGCTCCAGAATTGGAACCTTAACATCAGATAGAATTTAACATCATACCCAGGACACTAAGACCCTCAGCCACCACCTACTAGCCCATATATGATAAAAAGATACCTTCATCTTTAGTATTTTACAAGAAAATAGGGACCATATTACCTTTAGGAACCCCTTTTTGATCTCAATTAAGAAAGGACATGTTTTTCATTTACACCGTCAATATCCAGTTGTTTGTTAGGGGTTAGGGTTAGGGGTTAGTTTTATGATTTTTTTTTAAATTTAAAAATCATCTGTTAAAACAACCGGATATTGACGGTGTAAATGAAAAACATGTCCTTTCTTAATCGAGATCAAATAGGGGTGCCTAAAGGTCATATGGTCCGAAAATAGAAATTTATTTTAGTTCCATTTTAGTTGCTAGGTTTCATTCATCCTTCAATGCAGGAACATGATTGGTTTCTTTGTTTAAAGGCATATCAAACTTTGGGGGTTATTTAATGCCAAAGCCCTCCTTGTTGAAGAACGGTAGGGGTACTATTGTATGCATATATAGGATATGAGGAGATTCATACCTTTCCTTAGTCAGAAAATGAATGTAATAGTTCGACTGAAGTTTAAACTCACTTACTATGATGTCACAGCCCAACATGTTACCACAATGCCACAGCCCACCCCCACCCCGAAATATAAAAATAATCTGTTGTGAATTATTAAAACAGTTTTTTTTTTTTTTATTAAAATAATTTCTTCCATATATAAGATGTAAAGTTCTTATATTAAAGTTGGAATGCTCAGGATAACCTTCCACCGTGGGTACATGTGTGTACATGAAATACTCCGACAAAGTTATAAGATAATAACAGACTTTATTCCGTGAGCACACGGAGAAATACATTCAAGGCAGGGATACATATACAAAACAGATACATAAACGCATTATAACGGAAGTAGACGTAGGACTTATGTCCTGAGGAATGTCACTTACTGATAGAGGGTAAGAGGCACAAGGGTCTACACCATATGAAGTGTTCGCTGGTCCCAGAGAAAGAGATAAAATTTTCCCGGATTCCCATTTAAATAGTCTAGGCCTCTACTGGCGAAACCTGCAGCAAGGGAAGATAACCCTATTGGACTTATGTCCACCCGGAATTACCATTTTACTGACCAAACACATATAATAGACATATTTTCAAAGAAAATCTATAAAATCAAATTGTAAACTAAATATTTACTTACCTCTTTCATAGAAAATCGAACGCTTGGTATAAGCAAAATTTCTTTAAAAGCATTCACTTTGCCAGCAGATAATTTCCCACAATGCAACATAGTCACCATTAGAAATGGAAGTTTGTAGGAAGTAGGTACCTTGAAAAATAATAAAACAAATGTTATTCTACAAGAATAATCAGAGCAACCAAAATTGACTTTTATTTATCTATTTTAAACAAAGATTATTATTTCAATACAAATTTTCTGTATGAATTTGGTTTGGTTGTTTTACAGCATATCAACCCTTTTCGGGTCATTTAATGCTGAAATAAATCATTTTGATAAAAGTTTCTATGTTTCAAGTTCTTAATATTTTCAAATTGGTATAGATAATTTTCATTAACTTCATTTGATTTGGTTTGTTTTTTTATGGCATATCAACAATTTTCGGTCATTTAATGCTGAAACAAATCATTTCGATAAAAGTCTCTATGTTTCAAGTTCTTAATGGTGTAATTTTGTAGATATATTTCATGGATGTAACTGAGATCTGATTCAGAATTTTCGGCACAGTTTCCTTCTTTCAAAAACAACAGAATATCAACCAAGTCAACATAAGATTGTATAAGAATCTGAGTGATTGATAGATTCTGTGGGGATTAAAATAAAATTCAAACAAAAAAAATAACAAACTCCATAGGCCTTCACTGGAAGAACCCTCCAAGCATATGCGGAGAAAAAGGACCCACTTCCAACTACCAAGATAATCTCTCGGCCTTGTCTGGGACAAGACACTACTACTGGCTAAAGAGAAATTTCCTGGCCACAAGGTGGCTATGACCCACGAATAAAGCCTAAATCCTTAAATTACTTTTGTCTTTGTCTCTTCCTTTTCTCTCCATGAATTTCTTTTCAGCACGACTACCAAATGAAATGGGGTTAAAAGCAAACCCTAGGAACACGCAGAATGTACAAGCACTTAAGTTCAATAAAGTTTTGAGAAATCTTCAGCCAACAATGAGGTGAAATATCAATTGAATTTAGCTGTTTGTGTTGTTATATCCACATTTTCCTCTATTCTCAAATAATTATATCAAAATCTATTTTATATATATTTACCCAAACTCTCTGCCATAAGCAGGATACGACAGAGGGTCGATTTTTAAACAGAGTAGAACTAGTTTCAATTCAAACTTTTCCTTCTGCTAGACTAATTGTCATACCAAGTTTAAAGAAGCCAGTCCGTCCTACTATTTACCCATAGCTGGAGGGAGGTAGAATAGTTGAATTTTAGTTTTGTTTAATGGCATATCAACTTCTGTGGATCATCTAATGACAAAAAGGGTTAAATATAATTTGTTTTTCATATGGGTTTCAGCTTTAGAGTATAGGTTTTATGGTGGCATTTGGTTTATGTTTGGTGAAAGGGTTAAATCTTGATGAAAAGGTTTTTTGAGGGTTTTTTTTTTAAATTTATTTATTAGAAATTCAAGATGTCTTCTGGTTTGATATTATTGAAAAGGTCTCTTATGTTGTTTGTTCGGTAATATTTGGTGCGAGTTTGTCTGAGACTGTTGCAGTTTAGGAGGATGTGTTTAACAGTGAGCGGTACTTTGCATGTTGAGCATACTGGGGCGTCTTCCCTTTTTAGAAGATGATGTGGGTGTGGCCAATACAAAGTCTGGAGAGTATCCATTCTTTTCTGTTTCTTGTATGGCCTGCTGGCCACTCACCGATGGCATCTTCTTTATGGTGGAGCTTATTGGCAATTTGATCATCCCATGATTTTTGCCATTTGTTGTGTATGGATTTGTTGATAGTTGGTTTTAAAACAGTATATACAATAGTATATAGAATAGATATAAACTATTTCTGATATGAGTGTTTTCTTCACAGAGGTATGAAGTGTTTTTTAGAAGCTCCGTAAAACGGATTTTTCTAATGTATTTTCAACAGTTTTTTTTTTTAACATAATATCATCATAACTTATTTTAATTTTTGATTTTTAATGTAAACATTAATAGTAAATATAATAATTTTGATTTGTTGTAATTTGATGTATTGTAATTTTGATGTATAATTTTAATACTTTAATGTATAAAAAAATTAAATATAGATTTAATTCTAATATATATCACTCAAATTTATTTCATAGGAATATTTATCCTTTATTATATAAAATAGTTGAATTTGTACCTTTCTCCAAGAGTATTAGCATTATATGAAATGCAAACTACCTTATCAAGGAATTGAACCTAGATTGCCAATTCCATTTTCAAAGACAATAACCATTATGCCATGAGCACTTACCTAAAAACCTATTTTGCATAATACCTTGAAAATTACAATTGTATTTAGACTCAGTCATTTAAAAACACAACAACCAGATAATTTAGAAGAGTAATGGAAATTATGTTATTTACACAAGAATAAAATTCTAGTGCTTTCTTGATTGTTTTTTAATTATGTTAGTTTATCAATAACATACTGGGTACTGCTTTCCACCTCAGATGCCTACGCCGCATTCTACACATATGCTGGCAGGACAAAGTGCCCAACACATGTGCTGGAACGAGCAAACATGAACAACATTTCTGCCATCATCTGTGAGAGATGCCCGTGCTGGCTTGGTCACGTCCAGAGGATGGACAAAGGCTGCATCCCCAAAGACCTACTGTATGGCACCCAATCAGTAGGGAGACCACGCCTGTGCTTAAAGATGTCTGCAAGAGGGACATGAAGACATGCCACATCAACACCAACACATCTACAAAAGATGATGGAGTAGGGTTTTTTTTCCTTTTCTTGTTAACTACGTAGCCTGGGCGGGTTGGTATGGAGGATGAGCTGTTACCCAAACAGCAAATCCCCTCTTTCCCCACTGCCGCTGTGATCCAAATGAAAGGTAAGATGCCAATGCAGTTTGACAGCAGTAGTGTCACAGGAGTTGTTGGGTAAGACTTGAGTTCAGCATCACACCACCTTAGGGACTCCAGCTCTGGATTTGTTTCCTTGGTATGAGGTAAAGCTGCTAGGCAGTGGAGGTTTTATATCAGACTTTTCCTTGTCCTAGATGGGTTGCCGACCAAGGCTAAGGAACCCCTTCTAACTTCTTTGGGGATTTATGTGAGTAGTAAATACCCCAATCCTACTACTGTTTGTGGCCACACTACAAATGGTAATTTTCAAGAGTGAGAAATGTTCTAAAACTGCCTGTCCCTCCCCCCAAAGTAATAAAGTTGTCGGGGTGGCCTAAAGTCGGTATTAGCCAAACAACAAGGGAGTCTATCCCCTTTTTACTAGTGCTAGACCAAGAAGATTGTCTTTGCGTCTGAGGTGGAGCAATACACCTACCATCAGCTCCATACTTTACCGCACAAATCCCTGTGCTACTCATACACTGAGTTGGTAAGGGCCGGTATCGAACCAGGTACCTTGTGCTTCCTAGTCGGACACTCTACTGACTGAGCTAAACCCTCCCACCAAAACTTAGAGATAATTATTCATCAATATTGAGTAGCTGGTTTGGCTCAGTCGGTAGAGCGTTTGGCTGGGAACCTCAAGGTTCCTGGTTCGATACTGGCCCTCGCCAACTCAGTGTATGAGTAGCACAAGGAATTGTGCGGTAAATTAAGAAGCTGATGGTAGGTGTGGCACTCCACCTCAGATGCTAAAATCAATCTCCTTGGTCTAGTGCTAGTGGAAAGGGGATAAACTCCCTCACTGATTGGCTGATACCGACTTTAGGCCACCCTGATGACAACAAGACATATAGTAAGTGAAAGACTTTTATAGTTTCAAACGAAGTTCACTTCAGTTGATATTAGTTGGTTAGTTGGATTTTATGGCATGTCAAACCCATTGGGTCATTTTATGTTGAAGACATTTTCGTTTTTATTCATTCTTGATGGGTACTGAATTTGTTTTAAATACATTTTTTTCTATTTAACTCATAGATGAGACCCTAACAGATACTACTACTCTGAATCAGAGTGGACCTGAGAGTAATGGTGATTTACTTACTTTACTTATTGTGTAGACAAAACATGGCTTAACTTATAGAAATGAAGCAACAACCAAGTTTGCCAAGGTTGAAAACAACAATAAATCATAATACACAACAAAAATGTACATGACCAACCATCTTTGTTGTGCTTCTTGTTTTTTGTTGTTCATTTTATGATCTGTTATTTTTCACAACTTCTTGACATTCCTTTCCTCTGTGGCCCTGAACCATGAAGAAGCACTTGCTGAGGCTCAAAAAAAAAATTGGCTTTGTGTCTAGGTTAATCATTCAAGTGTGTGTATGTGTGTGTGTGTGTGTATGTAGTAGATCTTGGCCTGGGTTGCTTCACATTTAGTGCTGGCTACTGGAGCACTCATGTCAAACAAACAAAGTTTATAAATAGTAATATATATAGAGAAGAGAGCTTCTTTGAGAAAGTCTACCTTCACCACTGGTTGATGGATGCCAACATGATTTGGATTTATCCACCAGCAAGGTGAAACCAAAAACAGTTGTATTGTAACAACTACAGAGACAACTTAATAGCTAGAAAACATATATATATAGCTATATATATATATATATAATATTAGAAGCGGCTACCCGTCGTTGCATGGGTAGAGGGGTATAATAAGTTAGTCTCACGGATCCATTGATTATTTGGATCTTAGACAATTGATTTATAAGACTTTTTGGATGTTTGTTTAAAGAAGCATTGTTGAAAAAGTATATATTATTATTTATATTTTTGTTTGAAGGAAATTACAATGCGTATATCGTATAAAATTCGATAATTATAGAAAATAGCCATGACAAGTGAATTTGGCAAACGATTATGCAATGCTAGAACATTGTACAGTCTGTTTCAACTTTGATTTATATTTTAATCATGAACGCAACCAATGACTTTCCCTTCTCTCACTATTCAAATTCTAATTTTTAAATATTTCCCAGATATAAATAAAATCTTCATTATTTTTGCACAAAAACAAGCTCTGGTGATAGTGAATGTGTATATATATTCACTTTGTCATTAATTGTTTTATTTTTGTAGTTTCCTCCGGACATACATACATACATAATACATACACAGAACTGTCCTTTATATATGTATAGATGAACAAAAATGTGATAAGACAAACAGGAATATTTATTTTATGTTTATTATTCTCAACTAGTTTCGACACCCCAACAATTTTACTTTACTTACTTAGTGTAAATGAAAGCAAAAACAGTTGCTGGAATTTATTATGGTAAATTGGATATTTTTAGTTTAAAGATAAATCAATATTGATAAACAAAATTAGGATTAGGTCAAATTTTAAAATCTATATATTCATACTTGTGTTCCTTAAAAATATGACCATTATCATCTTGCAATACCCTCTGGTTAAAAATGAGACTGTCCAAATCATCCAAGATGAAATGCAAAATGTAAATCCTCTGTTGCTTATCCACCAAATTCTTATCTCTTATGAGTGTTGCAGAAAAAATATAAGAAAGAGAGAAAGAGGGTAGGGGAAAGATAGAGAAAGGGTACAAGTGTGCAGAAGCGCTAACACTAATCTGTTTCAATCAAAAAATGAAAAGAAGGAAAGAAAAAAAAGAGAGTTAAATCAAGATAATTATACTTTTTACATATTTAACTATTTGCAGTAACTCTTAAATAAACATATCAAATGTAATAATTAACTTATCATACTGTGGTATATCCACAAGTCCTGCTAGTTTTAATAGTTTCAAGAACTTTCTCTGGTTCTTTGGTTTGTTTTACGGCATATCAACCCTTTTTGGGTCATTTAATGCAGAATCAAGTCAAATTGATATCAGGTTGCTTACAGTACCTGCTGTTGCTTAAATGGTTACCTATCTAAGTATTTGAACAGGCTCATTGCTGCTTAACTTCAAACTTTCTCTCGCCAGAATTACTTTAACAAAACTTATATCAAGAGATTAAGGTACAAACCTAAGCAGGGGAGCTTAGAATACACTACATCCCCTGCAGAAGGGTAAGGTCCCCCCCCCCAAAAAAAAGAGGTGTCCTGGGTATGACATTAAACTGCATCTGATAATGAGGTTTTAGTCCTGGAGATTTGGGGAATGTGGAGTACCCATTTATTGCTAATACTCACAGATCAACTCTGACCTGGAGTGGTAGTACCTATGGGTCAAATAGATTGGTTTAAAATTTATTCGTATTTGATAGGATTATGTGTTAAAAATAAATAAATAAAAAGACTCAGAAGAAACAACTACACAAAAAATGTAAATATGAACATACAATGAACATGATTCCCTAACCTCTAAGAATAAAATAATCCTAGATGGGTTGATATTCTGTTAAATCAATCAATCAATATAAAATTTAGCATCTACAATACAATACTTTACTCTCAATAGATCAAAATTTTAAAGTTCTGATTTATGCCTAATAAATATATGAATATCAATAAAATTAACAGCAGAAAAATATTTCATGAGATATCATATGTAGTGTTACATAATTTATGAGCAGTTATAAATTATGAACATACCTGTAGTTAGAATTTTTAATTAGAGTCCATTAACTTAAAATGACGGGGTCCATGGAAAGTTACCCACAGTTGTGATGGGTAATTTTACTTGACCCCTTGAAAGCGTGCAATTGGATGCGTGGGAATAGGTTTTAGTTTAGTTAATCAGATGTGACGCAGATTTCAGAGCATAGTGGACCTATGGGTCGCTGCTTTGATGTCGTTTCTCCCCTCGCGAAGTAAGCAGAATGTAAAGTAAGACTATCAGCTATTATCATCTAATATATCTATCTGTCTTTCTCTCTCTCTCTATTATATACACGACGTATAATGTGGGTATATATCGGTATACAACATGTAGATTTACTTAAGTATTCAGTTAAAAATAATGTAACTATTTTTATTTTCAAGCCCCAATTTTTTTTTTATATTGAAATGAAATTAAGATAAAATTCAACTAAATAACCTTCAATCTATAGATTAAGTGACAGGAAAAGAACAGGAGTAATATGATGAACTTTTATACTGACATATATAGGAATTAGAAAAAAGGATTTTGTACTGCTGGTACTATGTAACCCAGTACTATCTTGTATTATTAGGATTTTTCGGACTATTGGCCTTATCTTTATTGTTATCTGTACAATGTTCCAGCCAATCTGTCCTCTGACCTTCTTCAGGTATTTTTTGTTGGACTCAAGAACCTTCTCAAACTCTGGAACTTTCTTGTTGTAATTGGAAGCCATCACAGAACTTTGAACCCAACACTTTATTCAATCCACGGGGGTATCCTGTTCTCATTCCGCTAACCATAGCTGGGTACAGATAACAATCAAGATGGGGGTGTAAGATTTAAGGTTCTTATAATAAATTGGAAGACTCAGAGTAATCTTCCAGTGTGGGTACATGTGTGTACATGAAATACTCCGACAACGAAGTTATAAGATATAACAAACATAGACTTTAATACGTGAGCACACAGAAATACATTCATACCTAACCTATGCTAATTACAAGGTACAAGATAGGTATACAAAACATTATAAAGGAAGTAGGATGTAGGACTAAGGAATGTCACTTACTGATAGCTAAGTGGGGGACAACCCTCCCCCCACTTAAGTGTAAGAGGCACAAGCACCTAAGCCATGTGAAGTGGTTGCCTGTTCTAGAGAAAGAGAGCTCAGAATTCCAGGGCTGATAACTCTTCTGGACTCCACATCAATCCAAACAGGGGCAAACAATTGCTACAAGAGCAATAGTCCAAATAATCCTAATAATACTAATTATCAAGCCTCATCTTAAAATTCAGAGAACCAGTACTACCTATTCCATAGTCAGATAATCTGTATTAGGTCACTCAATGGGTTACTGGTACCATGTAACCCAGTACTACCTGTTTCATAGTCAGATCATCTGTATTAGGTCACTCAATGGGCTACTGGTACCATGTAACCCAGTACTACCTGTTTCATAGTCAGATCATCTGTATTAGGTCACTCAATGGGCTACTGGTACCATGTAACCCAGTAATACCTGTTTCATAGTCAGATCATCGGCGACTAAACCATTAACCCTACAGATTTTGTTTGGTGAGGAGGGTTGCTAAGACACCCAGCAGAAGGAAAAACAAAACCTGTAAAAAGGCGGAGGAAACTCATTGCTCAAAGGCCATCTAGCATATTATTTCTAAAGTCCAACCCCTCCTCATCACGACAGAGCTGTTAAACTTGGTAGTGTCAGAGCCATGCCACTGGGAACTTAAGTTCCTGGTAGGGTCACCCAAGGCGGACAAATCTGACACTCAGTAGTATTAAGGTCACAACCTGGCTAAAGGGGCTCTGGGGAAAATCCAAAGGGCATCTTCATCATCTAAACAAGTAACCCCACAGATTTTATCTGGCTAGACATTCTGTAGAATGGAAAACAAAAGGGGCTCTGGCAAAAATCTAAAGGGCATCTCCATCATCATCAGGAACCAACATCTTTTGGCATATTTGTCACTGTGTCTTTGGAAAATCTGCAGCAAACAAGGGCATTTCCCTTCCCTGACTGGGACATGAATGCAGGGTTTGAGGACTGCTTGTAAATTTCATATTCCCTTGTTACTCCTTCCATGAATTAACTACAGTTCAAATGACACAGGGTGAATGCCATAACAGAAACAGAATAGGTGCTTTTGCTGAGGTTACACTGGACTATGAAACTATGGACCCATTCTCTAAGGAAAGATATAATTATTTATTGTCTCCCTATAACAGACACTTATTTGTCTTTCTTGTCATTGTTTTTAATAGTGTGAGTAAATCATACATGAAACATAGTACTTTTCTTTGCTCAATGGCCATCTAGCATATTATTTCTAAAGACCCCCCCCTCCTCATTGTGGCAGGGACATGTAAACTTGGTTGTGTCCGAGCTATGCTATTGGGAACCTATGTGACACAACCTGGTCAAAGGGGCTCTGGCAAAAATCCATCATCAGGAACCAACATCTTTTGATGTACTTGTCACTGCGTCTGTGGAAAATCTGCAGCAAACAAAAGTACCTCCTTTCCCTGACTGGGATATGCATCCAGGGTTTTGGGGATTGCTTGTGAATTTTCTATTCCCTTGTTACTCATTCCATGAATTCACCTGTGGTACATTCGTTGGATGAAGCCGACTCAACCAACCCAGGATGAATGCCAAAACAGAAACAGAAAGAACTGTTGGAATAAGAAACTTTAAAAAATTGGTACATTATAGTATGTGGCCTACCTTTTGAATGTGGCCTATGAAATCATGTCTCTCTTATAGTATGTGGCCTACCATAAAAAGCATATTATAAGGTTATAATAATAACTGCTAACACTAACCCTATTTCAGAATTTTAGAATATTTTAGAATTAAATAGATCTTTGATTCATGTAAATTATGGATAAATTCTTTTTTAATTATTCTTAATTACTATATCCAGCTTATGACTGAATTGCATTTCTTGAAATTGAATATATGTAAAAAATAATTAGTTTCAATAAATTGCCTACTACTTATATCTATAAATATAGTCTTACTGAGGTAGGACACATTCAAACCAGGTAGGCCACATACTATAACAGAATCAAAAAGGTAGGCCACATACTATAACGACACCAAAAAATCTTACTATTTTTGTTTCCATTGGCCAAAATGCTTTAAAAAAAAAAAAAGTTAATGACCTTAAAGTTTTTATCCCAGTTATTATTTACAAGTTTCTCTTTTCTATCGAGCCAAGACTTGACAAATAAGAAGCAGTCTCACTGTTCCTATTGACTCTACACTGGGGGGTAATTTATATTTATGATAGATTTCTGTATTAAATAATGCTAATTTAAATGTGTCTACATAAATATTTTGGTAATCTGAACATTTGCTACATAAATGAGAGTAACGTCCCCTTGTATGTTTCACTTTGAGGAAGCTGTATGTTTTGGTCAGCCATTTTCATTTCACTATAAATCTACACTGAAAATACAAATTTGTTTGAATCAATACAACTGCATGTTTTAACATGAAAATATCATAAAAAGTGTTCTTAATTGTGCTTGCACATTATTTGAAATAAAACACATTTTATGATATTTTCATGTTAAAACATGCTGTTGTATTGATTCAAACAAATACGTATTTTCAGTGTAGATTTACGGTGAAATGAAAATTGCCGACCAAAACAGATGGCGTCCTCAAAGTGAAAGAAACAAAGGGAGGTTACTCTCATTTATGTAGCTAATGTTCAGATTACCAATATTTTTTATTCAAAGTTTAACAAATTCCTTAATTTCATACACCAGTCAAAAAAAATGTCAACCGGTTCGCAACTACCAAAAGTTTGAGAAACACCATTATACTTACAAAAGATATATAAATATTTAGTCACTAGGGATTAGGAGGAATATCTAATTCAATTTTTATGTAGCCAAATAGATTCAGTGGAAGAGAGACAAACAAAAAAATAGGAAGGAGGGAGAGGAAAAATTAAATTCAACAAAAAAAAGGTTTCCCGGATGAGGAAAAGTCTATGTAATAAACCAAGAGATAAACTGTTCATCAAAATATGTGAAGTAGAAAAGAGTAATAAAGAATTAAGATGAAATCAGTTATGATCTGAAGAAGAAGAAGAAGAATTCTGTAGAATTGCTGTTGATTGCAAATAAATGTTCATATCTTTGTGATCTGACAAAAGGCATTTGCAAAATATTATCAACACTAAAGAGAGATAAAATACCACAGATTAGTCCAGCTGCAAAAGTTGTAGTGCTACTCTTGGCAGAGATTTTTCTGCATTTGCACATTCTTGGCATAGTATGCAAGTCATTTAGTTTGTAATGGGGAACTGTGAGTGACAACCCTTGTCCTTGTCAAAGTGACTCGGGAGAGGATCCCAGGGCAAAGAAAATGTGTCAGCCTTCTTTCTGCCTTTAGTCTTCTTTTCTTTTCTTCTTCTTTTTCTATGACAGTTCACTGATGAAGAGATAATGTGTGCCCCATCCACTAGGAATGTTAGGGTTTTTTTTTCTTCTTCTTTTAACTCTTAGATTTAAATACTTCATTTTCAAAATGTGGCAGCTCTTAGTTAAATGTAGATATGTGTATGAATAGAATGTGTAACACATAGATACGTATATATGCAGACACGTTGGAAAGAAGTAGAATAAAGAGATAAATCTGAATAAGATGAAAAACTTGTGTTTGACATTACAAATGAAATTATAACAAGTTTTACAGACATGATAAAGATGTAGGTAACTCGAAAAAATGCGCTTGTTACTTTTATTTAAAAAAAGAAACGAGACATCTCCACACTCAGCGGTAAGCCTTTAAAGCCAGTAGAACAATTCACATACCTTGGTAGCAATATGTCATCCACAGAAAGCGATGTTAATACACAAATAGCAAAGGCATGGTCAGCCATAAACGAATTATCAGTCATATGGAAGTCCGATCTCACTGACAAGTTAAAGCGACTATTCTTCCAGGCCATACCCCATGCATTGTCAAGGTTGCTCCCCTGTAATCGGCCTGGCCGAAAGGAACTAATTTCCCCTCAAAGGCCAATTCGCAATTGTGGGGAGGAAGGGGAGATGTAGAATAATCATGCTAAGTTCCAATTACTGTCGAATTGGTAAGACAAGGCAACAAGTAGCTGTAACTCAATACAGATCTAACCTTGCTGCAATCCTACTGCACAATGCCAAAGTATTTATGAAGCCTCATAACATTATAGAAACCAAGCAGCCAATCAGGACTCAAGGAATGGAATCACCCAAATACATGAATGGACTATTCTTGAGTCCCATAAGTACCAGCTGTCTTGGGCACTAGTTCAGTTGTGCTTAGCCAGTTGCTGTTATCAAAAACCAACAGTATACTGACTGACTTCAATAGTAATGAATAATGTTACTTATATGTTAATAAAAATATTGAATATTTGCAAGTATATTTAAGAGTCTTAAAGTCAAAGGGATTTATATAATAGGGAAGAGATGCAGTGGGTCAAAATTTAGGTGATGAAAAGAGTCTGCCATTTCCACCAGTTATAGTGGGTCAATTCCATGTCAAATTACCCAGAAAAAAGTAAAATTGTCACCCAATTTTGTGTAGGTGTGGAATATGTTAAAGTTAGACACTCCCCAAAATTTCAGCTTCCAATTCCAAAAAATGGTGGAGTTATAAATATTTTCTTTGGCGTAATAAATTTGAAAAGTTAAATGGTTTTTGTAAGCTTATTAACATAAGTGTATCTGAAGCTCGCTCATACCTCAAATTTTAGCTCTCAACACAAAGCAAAAAATTGACTGAGTGACAGCTTGTAACTTGGAAAATGAGTAAGTAGGGGGTACCCGTAAGTCAGGGTACCACTCATAAGTTAGGGTACTCACAAGTCAGGGTACCACTCATAAGTTGGGGGTACTCATAAGTCAGGGTACCACTCATAAGTTGGGGGTACTCATAAGTCAGGTTATCACTCATAAGTAGGGGGTACTCGTAAGTCAGGGTACCATTCATAAGTTGGGGTACTCACAAGTCAGGGTACCACTCATAAGTAGGGTGTACTCATAAGTCAGGGTACCACTCATAAGTAGGGGGTACTCGTAAGTCAGGGTACCACTCATAAGTTGGGGTACTCACAAGTCAGAGTACCACTCATAAGTTGGGGTACTCACAAGTCAGAGTACCACTCATAAGTTGGGGTACTCACAAGTCAGAGTACCACTCATAAGTTGGGGGTACTCGTAAGTAAGGGTACCACTGTACTGATTACGAAAATGGTTTTCTTGAATGAGAGATAAGTAATTTGTAGACCACAGGCCAGAACTGGTCATCAAGCCGTGTGTTTAAGTCTTTTATTTTAGAATAATCTTAATTCTATTGTCCTCATCTTCATTTTTATCTGTACAACCTTTCGGCAGATGTGCCCTCTGGCCTTCTTCAGGCATTTCTTCTCGGACTTGGGAACCTTCTTGTCGTAATTGGGAGCCATCACAAAACTTTGAACCTAACCCTTTATTCAGTCCACGGGAGTATCCTGTTCTTATTCCGCTAACCATTGCCGGGGTACAGGTGTTAAGCTGTGTTAATTATTATTCTATGTTACTGCTGCCCCTGACCAGGATTGAACCTGCAGTCTAGAGATAATGGTCACTTAGAACTGGCTTAACCTAACTCCTTTATCCACTAGGCTATATGTCAATAATCCGAATAATACAAATAATACTAATTATCAAGCTTCATCTAAAAAATTAAGAGACATAATCTTCATCCTGTATTTAGGTGGGAGGGGCTGTAAACCATGGTGCAACTTCAAATATCAATCAGCAATATATTTCATTTAAGTAAAAAAGTAAAGTTGTCGATGGTGGCTTAAAGTCAGTACCAGCCTGACTGAGGGAACCTATCCCCTTTTAACTAGCTTTAGACTAAGGAGATTCTTTTTTTAGCACTGAGGTGGAGCACCTCACCTACCATCAGCTCCTCACTTTACCACACAGATCCCTGTGTTACCCATGCGCTGAGTTGGCGAGGGCCGGTATCAAACCAGGAACGTTGAGGTTCCCAGTTAATTCAAATTAAATATTTCTCTATTCTATGTGCTCCAATTTATAAGACCCATGCAGGTAAACATCTTTGTCCTAATTTTACCGTATTTTCAATATGATGCAAAACGTCTCAGATCTAATTCCATGATTATCTTTATAGCACTTTAAATACCAATTTTGGCAACGTTCACAGAACAGATATACAATGTTTACATGATAGGATTTGACAAGATGAAAACTGATAGTCATCAGCTTAATCTTCTCAGAAGAATAAATTTCCTATTTTAAACTAAAAAAAATATAAAATTATTTGATATTTTTCCAAAAGGGATGGTGAGGGTTCCTCAGTAGAAACAACATACGTATACATGGGGGGATTTAGGTAAGTAAGGGATTGCCCAGATCCGGACCCACCCTCTCAACAATATCTCCTGGATTTAGCACGAAGGTGTGGTCCAGGGCAGCTGGTGGAGCATCAGTTTCAGTGAATTGCCAGATCAACTTCAATGCAAAGGATGGCCGTTCTTGCACTTCAATGGCCTCCTTTGACCTGACATCCACCCTTTGACAGGTCTTATTATTCATCCTGCAAAGTGTCAAAACATCCTCCTCAATCAGATAAGTTTGGTAAGGGACTTAGTTTAGTCAATGACTATGTAGCAGATAGTACTAGTTTACATGGTACCAATAGCACTCTTTGATATAAACTCAAATTGCCATCAAATATTGCTTATAAATTGCAATTGCGGAGAGAGAAGAAAGGTATGATCACGTACAAAGATTCAACACTAATAAATGCACGATTTTTATTCTGAACAGTAGTACAAACATATACAAATCAGAAGGTTACCCGTGAGGCAGTCGATCAATTCTCCGAGCAAATCCCTAGAATATTGGCTCTTGCCTAAGAGCAGTACCTGCTGCTATTTATAGCTGGAAAAGTTCATGTGTGCATGGTAAATTACCATAACACAGTTAAAATCCATGATGATGATGTTTTAAATCTATTTACTTATACTTACAAATCTGATTAGCAAGAATTCCAATCTATATATTAATACTGATGTTCCTAAATCTTCCGTCAGTTATCATCCTACAATACCCTCTGGTTAAAAATGAGACCGTCCAAATTGTTCAAGAGGCAATGCAAAAATGTAAACCTGGATTATCTGGTGTCACTTAATTACAGATTTCTTATTTGTCCTATTTTATTTCACCTAATTTTAAAAATGAAATATTCCAAATGGTCTTGCATTGCTTAAATGCCCAACGTAAAGATAAAAAGAATTGAAAGAAAAAAAAAAATATCTATGAAATATCACATTAGATTTTTGTTTAAAAATAAACTTCCAAAATAAGTTTTCAAAATAAGCATTCATTTCTCTCATACACATTTTTCCCTCTATCTTCCCTTCCTTTCACAAAAGCAGATGATAAGCATCTGATGTATAGTGTTATTGCCTCCTCTCTCTCTCTTTCATATTTGCTTTCTTTTTCTCTCGGATGTTATTCTTCTTCCCTTTCTTTCATGCTGATTAAAATGGAATGGTCCATTATTCATCTGGAGGTGATGACAGGGTGTAACATTTAATCACATGCATTCATGTTTTATTCTATTAATATCACAGAAATTATTCCAAAATTTTTTTTTTAATTACTCGTTTAAAGACAACCTTTGATAAAGTTAAAGTTAATTAAATTAAAGGTAATTAAAGTTAATGTCAAGTCACATCCTATCTACAGAATTATTTCTTTTTAATTATAATCAATTGCAAATAAATGAATAAATCATGATCATCATCATGTCGCGCTAGTAGCACAGATATCAATGACAATCTCTTGCCAACCCTCCCTATCATTCATTAACCCCAGGAAGTTCTCTGCACAGCATCCAGTATCCGTGCAGAGCTGGTCAATGTAGGTGTTTGCTGGGTGGCCCAAACTGGCATGCCCATGAGCGGGTTCCCACAGAAGAACGTCACTTATGAGTTCGTTCTTCTGCTGGAGAAGTAAATAAATCAATATGCAAATATAATCTATAATTAACACTTGAGAGTTATCTCCCTTGAAAAATTATAATGGTCACAAAGAATTATTATTGTTGAATTGGTTGGTTGGTTGGCATGACAACCCTTGTTGGGTTATTTTATGCCAAAAACGTTTCATTTGATTCATTCTTGATGGGTATTCAATTTTTTTTAAAACTCAATTTTTAAAAAACCCATTTTGTTCTATTTAACCCATAGATGGGACCCTGACAGGTACTACCACTCTGTATCAGAGTGGACCTAGGAATAATGTCAAGCCCTAGCACCCATATGATTGTCCCATTGCCATAATGGCATAGCCCAAGCCTTTTTTTTATTCATATATGTACTAGAAGGCAGTGGCTGAGGGCCTTAATGTCCTGGCTATGATGTTAAACTCTATCTGATGGTGAAGTTCCAATTCTGGAGCTCTGGAGAATGTGGAGCACCCCTTCATCACCATTGCTCTCAGGTCCACTCTGACACGAAGTGGTAGTACCTGTTAGGGTTCCATTTATGGGTTAAATAGAAGAACATAAGTTTATAAAAAATTGAGTATCCATTACGAATGAATTTATTTCAAAACTTTGTTGGCATTAAATGACCCACTGAGGTTGATATGCCATGAACTATTTTCAATTTATGATGACTTACTGAGTAGATTTTACCTGCCAATCTTGCTGACAAATTAAAGCGAAAATTCTTCTAAGCCATAGTTGTGTCAGTGTTACTGTATGGCTGCACTACCTGGAATCTAACAAAGCGCTTGGAAAATAAGCTAGATAAGACTTGCACGAAAATGCTGCGTGCAATATTAAACAAGACGTGGAAACAATACCCCATGATAAAACAGCTGTATGGCCACCTGCCCCATATCACACAAGTCAGTGTGAGGTGAACAGGACACACTAGGCACTGCTGGAGAAGCAAGGATGAACTCATAAGTGATGTTCTTCTGTGGAAGATAACACATGGGCGCACCAGAGTGGGTTACCCAGCAAAGACATACATAGATCAGCTCTGTGCGGATACTGGATGCTGCGCATAGGACCTTCCGGGGGCAATGAATGATAGGGAGGGATGGCGAGAGATTGTCATGGATATCTGCGCTGCCAGCGCGACAGGATGATAATAATGATGATGAACTGATTCTAAAGAGATAAGAATAACTTACATCAGAATTCTAGAAACAAAAATTAGAGTAATATAAAAATAGAGTCATGGATACCATTCATGTTTTGCCGCTGGGGATTATTTCATATTTATTTTCAACAGAATACTGAAAAAAAAAAACAACCTAAAAGCAATTTGGTAATTTTTATTATTCTTAATGAAAACCTCAAATTTAATTATTGTTAATTAAATATAAAGTAGGTGACTTGTCATACAAATGTCTCATTACAGTGTAAATAGAAATGATCTTATAGCAACATGACGTATTAGTCTAACAGAAGGAAATGTTGGGGGGTACAAGTTGCATCAGTAGTAACATAACAAGATATGCTTGATCTAGCACTGTTAATCCCAATGTATATATATATATATATATATATATACGTTGAAAGGATAAATAAATAAAGGAAAGAAAACATTGAATGGATAAAATTGATTTAATTTCAGTTATCAACATGTATTTCGGACAGGAGTTTGTTCATGTACACATATATGCTATTTATTATTATTCTAAATAATTAATTAATTCAAAAAATTTATTTTAATAAAACAATAATAGAAAATAATAAAATATTTAAGCATACAAAGAAAAACGGCCTTCATCAGGCGTTTCTCAAATAATTAAAAAAAAAAAAAATTATTTTTTCGAACACTGTTTTATTCTATTCTTAAAATAATAAGATACATAAGATATAATACATGTGTACATGAACAAATCTGGCCGAAACACGTGTTGGTAACTGAAATTCAACATTTTCTTTCCTTTATTTATTTATCCTTTCAACATATCGTCAGATTCATTTCGATTTTCAACTAACACATATATATATATATATATATATATATATATACATGTGTCACGGGTTTTGTCATTTGGCTCTTTTTTTCTTTTTTAGTGGCTGGGGTGTGAGAAGACAAACATTTACTTTGAAGGAACTAAGCAAAGATACTACAAGAATCCTATTCATAAATAAACAAAGAAGCACATAATGTCCTTTGTCCATTTATTTCTGTTTCCATGGCCTCAGAAACTGAACGGGAAGAGAATAAAACAATGAAAGATCCTAACACTAAAACAAGTGTTTTAGAACTTTTGTTTGTTTTTTTACTCCCCATCTGACAAATAGTCATCACTGACATAGGAACCATCGCTGGCTACATGACAGAAAGAAAATATGAAAAGAAGAAAATGAAGAGAGGAATAAAAACAAAGAAAAATTGAAAAAGAGTAAGAAAAATAAAACACATAGAAGGGAAAAGACTGAAGTAGACAAAGTTTTAGTGATATATATATATATATATATATATATATATATATATATATAGAGAGAGAGAGAGAGAGAGAGAGAGAGAGAGAGAGAGAGAGAGAGAGAGAGAGATAGGGGGAGAGAGAGAAAGAGAGAGAGAGAGAGAGAGAGAGAGAATTAAGGGCCAATCCATATGTAAATAATCCTGCCTAATTCTTAAAAAATTTATAAAATAAATTTTGTAAAAAGTTAACATCTGAAGATTGTCTTTCATTTATTTATAAATTTTGGCAAAATTATATAAAATTTTCTAGCCTGTAAATTTCATAATTTAACTAAAAATGATAAGTTCATGTCTATATTCTATGGTATCATTTCATTTCCCTCAAAAAGAACAGAATCTCCTCCATGTTGACATTTTCAAATAGATCTTTCATATTGTTTGCATTAAAATAACGGTTTCTGATGTGAGCAAAAAA
Source organism: Doryteuthis pealeii (assembly GCA_023376005.1). Taxonomy (NCBI): domain Eukaryota; kingdom Metazoa; phylum Mollusca; class Cephalopoda; order Myopsida; family Loliginidae; genus Doryteuthis; species Doryteuthis pealeii. The sequence goes on along the minus strand of CM042157.1, from coordinate 45,191,720 downwards.
CATGCATTCCATTAAATAAATGTTTAATAGTCAAAGGTGTTTGACATGTTTCACACTGTGGTTGTTGTTCTTGTTTGAGTATATAGCAGTGCGTTAGTCTTGTGTGACCAATGTGTAATCAGGACACAATGACTTGTTTCTTTCTAGACTTTTTTAAAGTTGGTCTCCAGTCTCCCAAAGTGGGTTTGATTTGATTGACATAAACTTAATCAATACCATACAACATGATCCCCAATGGTGCTAACACATTGGTAAAACCAATTACCAAAAAAGTATAAATGTGGATGCGCAACATATATTACTTCCTAACCGTTAGGCATGACATAACCCCAGATGGGTTGATATGCCATTAAAATCAACCAACCAACAACCAAAAATGATAAATAACTATCAGATCTACATGGCATTACACAGGATTTAAAAAGTTCAAAAAATAGATTAATAAAAATCATTTTTCTATATATTATTGTTTATATTTTTTTAAAGGCAATTACAATGCGTATATCGTATATAAAATTTGATAATTATTGAAAATAATCATGACAAGTAAACTCGGCAAATAACGCGTGCGACGTGAATCACCGTACAGCAAATTTTCAAATTCCACTTTTCTATATATTTGTTTTATCTTTTATTCTTTATATATTCTTGTTTTTAAGTTGTTTATTTTTATTATTATTATTGTTTGTATTTTTTCTTTTCTTTTTTTCTTTTTATTGTTTTATCTTTTATTAATTTGTTTTATTTTTTAATATATCATTGATTTACACCCTTATTATATTTCTTATATAGCTTTTCTTATAGAAAATGGGTGGTACAAAGTCTTTTTTTTTTAACCCCCTCTCAAACAAAAATATGATGTGGATTCTATTGAACTTTGGTCTTTGCTGATTTTTACCAGTTTTCCTTTATAAAAGGACTAGAAGCTACTACCTGGCATCGCCTGGGTAGAGAGGGAGGGGTAAAAAAAGGTAGTCTCGTAGATCCATTATTATTGAATCACGAGTTGGATCCTCACAGGATGTCACATTAAAATTCCTATGTAAAAAAAGACCTTGCATCGATCCAGACAATCTGAAAAGAAAATCTAATTTAAAATACTAAATGCAAAAAAATTCCATGCTGTTATCATTTAAATTTTATTCTTTAATCATCTTCACGAATATAAATTAAATCTTCATTATTTTTGCTCAAATGCAAGATCTGGTGATAATGAATGTGTATATATATATATATATATATACTTTGTCATTAATTGTAATATTTTCATAGTTTCCTCCGGACATACATACACACAGACTACCCTTTATATATGTATAGATGTGCACTTGGTTGTTGTACAAACAAACAGAATCTTTCTTTTATATATAAATAATAGTATCAAATATAGAGTTAAATTTAATTATTACAACATTTGATATGTTTACTTAAGAGCTATTGCTAAATAGTTCAATATGTAGAAAGTATAATAATCTTTATTTAAATCTCTCTCTATTTTGGAGTGGAAATTAAAATAAGCCCTCTTTTATTTTCAGAGAAAAGGGTAATAGCTTTGGGAAAGGTATGAATCCAACTATTCCCTCTCCAGCTATAGGTAAATAATAGGACAGACTGGGCTCTTTAATCTTGGTATGGCAACAGGTTGAGTATAAAAATTCTGAATTCAAACCCGTTAAACTATGCTTAAAAAAATAACCTTGTGTTGCATACTGCTTGTACAGAGGGATTGGATAAATAACAAGCATAATAAGATTATATTCATAGCACTAATACTCTTGGGAAAGGTATGAATCCAACCATTCTCCCTCTAGCTATAGGTAAATAGTAGGACAGACTGGGCTCTTTAGCCTTGGTATGGCAACAGGACTATATAAAAACTCTGAATTCAAATCTTTTAAACTATGATTTAAAAAAAATAACCTTGTGTTGTATCCTGCTTGTGCAGAGGGATTGGATAATAAGATTATATTCATTGCAAATTACAGAAAATGATTTGAGCCTTTAAGTAAATAATCTGTTCAAAGGCCAACTTGAGATTCCCAAGAAAAATCCAGGTCAAAGGTCAAAAATCATCTCACTGTCCTGTGATTTAAATTTTCCCTTCCAACTAATCACATTGTTGTGATAAGTCTATGATGACTAAACTGAACTTTACACTGCTTTTAACAGCATTTCCTAACGTCTCTTTCTTTCTTCTGAACTTTTTTTTTTCAACTCCATCCCACTCGGGTAGTACAGGATTGCGGACATCCACAAGTGATTCAGTAAAAGACTTTTATTTTTAGACCCTGCCAGTTGATGGATTTCTTTTCAACCGACTATGAACCCTGGCATCCGTTTGATTTTTCAAAGCCATTGTTTCTTTTTTCCTACCTCCTACATTCTTCTTTTTTATGTCTGCTCACAATTAGGACCTTCTTTCCTGTTTTTTCTTTTCTCTTTCCTGTTGAGGAATTCCCCAATTCCAACGCTATTTGATGCTGAGCTATCCCACCTTCAGATTGGCCAACACCCTCATTCCAATTCTGACAATTTTCTTGCTTTTCGAGTACAAGGTATTGTGTACGTGTTGATATATTGTTTGTATTTTTCTCTGTATTTATTACCTACGATGAATTTTGATATTGATTCCTTGTTTAGAATTAAATAGAAATTCCATGTGATTTTTTTTTTCATGATCATCTATTTATTAATACTAATGTTCCTTAATATTCCAACTGTTATCACCCTTTGGTTAAAAATGAGACCGTCCAAATCATTTATTTATTTCCATTGTATTCTATGTGATAAATTTTTTTTCATGATCGTTTTTTGTTTTTAAATTTTCAGCATACGTGTAATAAATACCACATGTAATACCCTGCCTTCATCAGCCGCTAACTAGGTGTGATAATACAGTTTCAACGGCTAAAAGCGCGACTGCCACACCTAGTGCTGCCAAGAAACCTTTTGACCTCCGGACAGCATATTAAAAAAAAAAAAATGAATAAATTATAAAATAAGATAAATAGATGAATAAGTAAATAACGTCCGTTCATCTTAGCAGTTTCAAGATGAATGTATTTTGTGATTTTCTTAACGCGTTTACTTTCGCCCGTTGATGACATTAGGCGCTTGTATTAACCATTATTAACTGTCGTTGATGTCACATAATGAGTAACATGTTGATAGATTGTGATAAATTTAGCATGTATATGGTATCTGATTAAGATTTTTACTTCAAATTCCCAGCCTGCTTTGGAAATTTTTAGCACGTTGTCACTCAGTAATGAGGTCCAGAATTCTGTGAGGGGTAATCCTGACTCTTAACCGTTATCATCTTGCAACACCCTTTGGTTAAAAATTACTGTCCAAATCATCCAAGATGAAATGCAAAAATATAAATCCTGATATATCTGGTGTTGCTTATCCACCAAATTCTTCTTATAAGTGTTGTCACCTCAGTTAAATAATGGACCATTCCGTTTTTATTACAAGAAAGAAAGGAAATGAAAAGGACATGTTACAAAAAGAAATATAATAATAAGAAAAAAAGAAAGAAAAAGAAAGAGTATAGGAAGGATAGAGAGAGGCTATAATGCTAATCTGTTTCAATTGAACATAATGAAAAGAAAGAAAAAAGTGAGAGAGAGTTAAAAGAAGATTATTATACTTTTTACATACTGAACTATTTTGCAATAAAGTCGTCGGGTTGGCCTAAAGTCGGTATCAGCCAGACAGCGAGGGAGTCTATCCCCTTTTCACTAGCATTAGACCAAGGAAATTGTTTTTGGCATCTGAGATGGAGCGCCACACCTACCATCAGCTCCTCACCTTACCGCAAAGAACCCTGTGCTACTCATACGCTGTTGGCAAGGGCCGGTATCGAACTCCGAACATTGTGGTTCCTAGTCCGACGCTCTACCAACTGAGCTAAAAAAATTATCATACTATGGTATATCCACAGGTCCTGCTAGTCTTTATTAAATGTCAAATGTAAGTAAAATAATGCATTCTGTTTACTTATGTCTTTTGTATAAGGTTATATTTCTCATGCCAGGTTTGCGACATTCATTACTACAAACTTATCTGTAAATATCTCCCTCGACCCATTTTTACAGTAAAAGGTAAATTTAATGCATCCACTTTTATTTTTAATCAAAAATTTCAAGATTTGATTATAATCTGATGTGAAATATGTATCATGAACTTCTAGACATTTGAATTGTTGCTTGATGAACAATAAAAAGCAAATGGCTACCTAATGTATTTATTGGTAGGAGTCATGACATTTGTAATTTAGGAAGATGTCATAAAACATGAAAGACTAGACATGATAGAAGAGAAAGAAACATGAAAAGGCCAATGTTAATAAAGACAAGGACAAGACTGCATTATACAGTTATTTATTTGCTGCTTAAGAATAGACTTTATAGCTATTTGTCTGTATTTTTGAGATGAGGCTTGATGTGAATAATTTTGATGTTTCGGACCGTTGTCCTCATTTTTATTGTGGTATGTATATTTTATGCTTTTTAGGTTAGAGAATCATGTTCGTCACATTTTTGTGTAGTTGTTTCTTAAGTTGTTTTTTTCACATGGTCCTATCAAATATGAATCTTTTTTAAACAGATCTATTTGACCCATAAATGGGACCCTAACAGGTACTACCACTCTCTGTCAGAGTGGACCTGGGAGTAATGGCAATGAAGGGGTACCCCACACTTACCAGATCTTTGGGACTGGAGCCTCACTATCAGATGCAGTTTAGTGTTGTTATGTATTGGAAATACATTAACGAGAAGGTTGAGTGGTTGTAATAATAGTCTATTACAAATAATACAAATAACAAAAAAATGGCTAAGAAAGTCTCTGCGCGTAAAAGAAGGATTGGTAAGATTACTTATCTTGAAAAAGTTGTAGCACGTGTGTTTGCAATCTGAGAATACGAAACAACGTTCGTGGTTGGAGATCAACTCGCATCACGCTGAGCCAATCTTGTATCTCATTTGCATACGTGAGGGTTACTTCCCTTTACAACAAGTGTCATACCCAGGACACCCTCTGGGGGTTGTCTTACCCTTTGTGAGGGATACAGTCATCATATTCTAAGCCCTGCTGACAGAGTGGTTTTCTACTTAAAAATGAACTGTACAACTGAGTTAAATTAAACAAATATTATATAGTTTATATGACAACAATATTTTCTAATAGTATTCAGAAAACATTGTTAATATTCAAAATATCCCATTTATAACAACTCAGATAATTATCTGAGCAAGTTTTTTCACAGACACACATCAAAAAAGAAGATCAAAGAGAAGAAAAGAGGTTCTGGAATGCAGTAACTGCAAATAAAAAGAGTGAATAATAATAATAATAATAATAATAATAATAATCTATTTTAATGATATTTTCAGTCATTCATTGAAGAAGAAGAAACTCTTTACTATTCTGAAAATTTAGTAAAAGCCATTTAACTTTTTTTGATCTATACATACATAAAGGGCAGTTGTGTGTATGTATGTCTGGAAGAAACTACGAAAATAAAACAATTAATGATAAAGTAATTATAGATACACATTCACTATCACTAGAGCTTGTGTTTTGTGCAAAAATTTAAAAATGAGGATTTGAATACTAAGAAAAGAGAAAGTCATTGGTGGCGTTTGTGATTAAAAATTAATGATGTAATACCAAAACAATCAATAGACCTGCGAGACTAACTTTTTATTATGCTTCCTCCACCCAGGCCATGCTGGGTAGCCACCTCTAGTACATATATGAAGGCCAGTTGGTGTGTATGTATGTCCACATGAAAATACAAAAATAAAACAATTAACAATAAAGTAAATATATACACACATTAAATATCACCAGTTCTGGCTTTTTGTGCAAAAATTACAAAGATTTGACTTATATCTGAAGATATTTAAAATTAAAAAGTGCATATTGCATAAATGCGTCCTGGCCTCCTGCCCTAAAAAACGCTAAGTAGTGCCTGCTGAAAATCCGACCCGTGCTACTTATGAACTCCTAGCTGTTTGAAGGTGTTTTTACCGAAAAGTTAATGCAATATAAAAGCGATATTTTACCCCCCCCCCAGTCTTTTTTTGACAAGGAAAACTAAACATTTTAACCCCCATCACTTAAAAAATTTTTTTAGCGGTTTGAAGGCATTTTTATCGACAAATAACATTTTTAGAAGATTGAAGGGGTTAATAAATGAATCCACCCCCAGGTTTTTATTGACAAATAAATGTAAATATTTTGTTTAATTATGTATTGTTTTTATTTTCAAAATTTGTTCATATTTATTTTAAAATTCATGACAGTTGTTTTGAATTAAAATAGAATGAAAATACCAAAAAAAAAAAAGAAAGATATTTTAAAGGGGTGGGGAGGTAAAAGTAGGGGGAGTTCATAAGTAGCACGAGTCGGATTTTCAGCAGGCACCGCTTGGCGTTTTAGGGCAGGAGGCCAGGACACATTTATGTGATATGCCCCAATTAAAATATACATATAGGTAATCAGAGTGGACCTGGGAGTAATGACAGCAAGCCTAGTTAGAGTTAAAACAATTTTTTATCAAAGTGAAATTTTGAATTCATTTTTATTGTCATAAAGGGAAAAATACTTTTGATTTTGATTGTGGTATTTTAGGAAGATTCATTAAAAAAAATCTATATCATAATAAAGTTTCAACTAATTGATTTGTTTTAAGAATGGGATGAATTTCCCTACAAACTATAATCTATCTTCTATACATATATAATGGACAGTTGGTGTGTATGTATGTCCGGGTGAAACTATGAAAAGATAATTAACGACAAAGTATATACAAGGTGTGTCAAAAAGTATCGAGATTTTTTGTACTTTTTGACACACCTTGTATTCTGAAAAAAATAACGTTACATTCATTCTTCATTTCTATCTTGGTAAATAAAGCTTTAAACTTAGTACTTTTTTTTACACACCTTGTATTCTGAAAAAAAAAAATTAATGAATGGAACGTTATCTTTTTAGAATACAAGGTGTGTCAAAAAGTACAAAAAATCTCGATACTTTTTTTACCCACCTTGTATTCTGAAAAAAAAATTAATGAATGGAATGTTATTTTTTTCAGAATACAAGGTGTGTCAAAAAGTACAAAAAATCTCAATGCTTTTTTGACACACCTTGTATATACATATTAAATATCACTGGTTCTTGCTTTTGGGCAAAAATTATGAAGATTTGATTTACATTCGAAGATGTTCAAAAATCAAAATATACATAGAAATAGCATTGAAATTCTACTTAAAAATGTCCAGTATTTGTAAATCTCAAAAGTAAAACTCCGGTTTCGACCAGAGGGTCCGGTGGCTTTGGCTCTGGACCACGTAAGCTAACAATGTTGATCCCAGGGGGCCATCCCCCCAGGCAACACCTGCCCCCACGATTTAAAGGGGTAGGGCAGGGTTTATTGCCCACTGCCTTAGGCGCTCACCCCCTTGAGGGGGAATGCCGATGGGATCAACACATTTTTTGCACCCGCCTCCCAAGAGCTTTGGTTCGTGGGTGGTCCCACATTAATAGGGCCTTGTGCCTAACCTGTACATGTGGGGTACTTGGTAAATATCCAATACACTAGGTATTTTTTGCCTCCCTCTAGGTGACACTGGGTAGCTGCTTCTAGTTTTGATATAAAGGAGCAACTTAGAGGTTATCTATACAAGATGCACATATCATTATCTATTCATCTACTTGCCTGTCAAGGACATTTACCATGATGCATCAAAACTTAAAAAAGGCAGATTCCCATTATCATGAATGAAGAATAAACTTATTCACCTCTCTCTAAAAAGATTGGAGAATTTATCAATCGCTGTATATTTTATTGTGTCTATGTCTATTTCTAACTTTTTCATTGTGTTCATATTAATGTATCTATTTATCTAACTATTTTATTGTGTTCATATCAATCTATCTATTTTGTTGTGTTCATATCAATCTATTTATCAATCTATCTATTTTAATGTGTTCATATCAATCTATCAATCAATCTATCTATTTAATTGTGTTCATATCAATCTATCTATCTATTTTATTGTGTTGTGTTCATATCTATATATATATATATATATATATATATATATATATATATATATATATATATTATTGTATTCATGTCTATATATTTATCAATTTCATTGTGTTCATATCTATCTATATGGATTGGAGAAGTAGAGTGTAAGAATTCAAATATTTTATAGTCAGTGCCAAATCTTTTCCTTTCCGTTTTTGTGACTTAATCTAATTCCATTCTTCACCTTAAAATGAGTGAAACTTCACTTCACACTTCTTTATCCTAAGTAGTTTCTTCCAGATATATTTTCAGAAAGTTGTCTTACAACCTACACAAAAACACCTAAGCTTCAGGTACCACAAAACTGGCAAGTAAATTGATAAGAATCTATCCAGGGAGATTAAGTATATATCGATACCTGGGGGTGTAGCTATAGGGCTAGGAGGTAGACAGCTACACTTGCCAGACACATGTGTGCCACCTGCATTTTTGATATAGCAATGAAGGAAAGGTAGCTTCACTCAGCAGTCATGTCACCTGATGCCAGTAGTTAGTTTTTCATCTCTCTCTAACTCTGTGAGGTTGTCAACGGCTTCTTTCAAGCCTTACTACATGTTGGGTTGACTGCATCGACTGCTTAAATCTATGGGATATCCAAGCCTTTTTGGTAGCCACAAATAATTTCTTTCAGCAAGCCAGATTTATCATCTCTCTCTCTTATAAATATCTTGCAACTGGCTTGCTAAACCCTGCTTGCAACTAGTTCCCCTATTTATGAAAAAAAAAAAAAGTTAGATGCACGTAAACAGGTAATATGGTATTTAGAGCACTTAGCTTATCATTATATCAGGCTGTTAGTTGCAGTAAAATACATTAGAATCTTTCAGTTTATCAATTTAAATGATTATTACATGAAGGTATTTAATAAGTTTTTTTTTTTTTAATATAAGGATCCTATTAAAATATTATAACCAAGTTATCACTGACAACAAATATTTCTATTTTAAAATATAACCTATATTATTCCTTAGATTATTCCTCACAGCAAGAATTGATTTATAAGATTTTACTAGCAATAATATGCACCTACGGGCATAATTATTTAAGTTCTAATGTAATAGAATATATTAAATTAGAAAGACTAATGAAATTAAATAAAATGCATATAAAAAGATTATATTTATTTCAATTATATTTTAATTGGTTTCTATATAAAATCATTCATAAGATTGATCTTAATATGTTGAGAATAAAACAGTAATGTTATAGATGAATAACACCAAATAATTATTTATTAAACCTGGTTTTGTTAAAACTAGTATGCAAATTAATCACATCATATATTATGTAAACCTTTATTTCTTAGTGATATATAAGACACATTGTGGGATTTTAAAAGTACTAATAACATTTTCAGGGTTATTTTCAGGCAAATCTAATTTTCATAGAGATATCATTAATAGATAAGATTTATTCTATATATTAATGATTTTGACTATAAATTAAATACTCATTGATAAACTTACGCAATTCCTGTGGGTATTGTGACATACTTTTGGTTACAGGCAGACAGACACCGAATCTCCATTATAATAAGATATTGCAAGTTTAGCATTATGATACATTTTAAAATACACATCCAATCAAAACCTTTCAATAGCAGAAAAGGTATAAGAAGATTAAATTGTAAGAGAAATCTAATTTGGTGTTTTATTTTGCAAAAGAGAAATTATTTATGAAGAAAACTAAAAATTAATTTTCCTATGATATTAATAAATTATATATAATACGGATCAGGTATGAACACCCTAGCTTCAAGTAATTATTTCTATGCAATAATATTCATTTGTTTGCACACGGATATATGGTTTCAAGTAAGTAATAATAATCCCTAGTAAATAATTATAGCTTCAAGTAATTATTCTTAATACAAATAATTTACAGTTATATGGCATTAAGTATTCCTATTGAATACAAATAATTTTTAACCCAATCTATTTGACTCATAGATGGACCCTAACAGGTACTATCACTCCGGATCAGAGTGGACCTGGGAGTAATGGCAATGAAGGCATACTCCACATTCTTTCAGATCTCCAGGACTGGAGCTTTATCATCAAATGTAGTTTAGTGTCATACCCAGTAAACACCCCCCTTTAAAGGGGTTAAAGTCAGCCAACAGATGGTAAAAACATTTTGACATCTTTATTGGTTGAACATTTTTACATTTCAAATTATTAAAAAAAAAGAAGAAGAAGAGTAGAAACTGTTGCATGAGAACATTAAATGAGAATTGTGCCAGTACTACAGTTTGGCTGCACCACTTGGATTCTGGTAATCTGAACATTAGCTACATAAATGAGAGTAACCTTCCCTTGTTTCTTTCACTTTGAGGAAGCCTTATGTTTTGGTCAGCCATTTTCATTTCACCGTAAATCTACACTGAAAATACGAATTTGTTCGAATCAATACAACTGTATGTTTTAACACGAAAATATCATAAGATGTGTTCTTAATAACAATTAAGTTTATTTCAAATAATGCGCAAGAACAATTAAGAACACATTTTATGATATTTTTGTGTTAAAACATGCAGTTGTATTGATTTGAACAAATTCGTATTTTCAGTGTAGATTTATAGTGAAATGAAAATGGCCGACCAAAACATAAGTCTTCCTCAAAGTGAAAGAAACAAAGAGAGGTTACTTTCATTTATGTAGCTAATGTTCAGATTACCGGATTCTAACAAAACACTAAGAGAAAAAGCTAGATGGGAACTACACGAAGATGCTGTGTACTGTCCTGAAGAAATCTTGGAAGCAGCACCCCACAAAAAAGCAGCTGTACAGCCACAAATCTCCAATCACACATTATCGAAGTAAGTTGAACAAAACATGCTGGACACTGCTGGAGAAGTAAGGACAAACTTATAAGTCACATTCTCCTGTGCACACATACACATGGACACGCCAACCTGCAAAAACCTACATAAATCAACTCTGTGCAGATTTTGGATGCCATGCTGAATTCTTACCAGGGGCGATGACCAATAGGGACAGTTGGTGAGAGAGAGCCATGGGTATCCATGCTGTCAGTGAGATGATGCTGTTATAGGATTTATTACATCATAATCAGTTGGTTGGTTGGTTGGATTTTACAGCATGCCAACTCTTGTTGGGTTAGTCTATGCTGAAGATGTTTTGTTTTATTCATTCTTTTTTTTTTCTTTAAACTCAGTTTTTTAAAACACATTTTTTCTATTTAACCCATAGATGGGACCCTAATGTATTACCACTCCGGGTCAGAGTGGACCTGGGAGCAAAGGGGTACTCTAAATTCCCCAGAGCTCCAGAATTGGAACTTCACCATCAGACAGAGTTTAACGCCATACCCAAAACATTAAGACCCTCAGCCACTGCCCTCTAGCAAATATATATTAAAAAGGCTTGGGCTATGCCATAAGGGCAATAAGAGTTGAGACAATCATATAGGTGCTAGAGCTTGACGTGACCAGCCAATTGATTGGAGGGGGCATCTCTGAACCCGCTTCTAGCCTAAAAAAGGGCCTAAGTGTAGTGCTGCATGTCATTGACTGCTCAGCCACAAGGGTTCTATCCTTAAGCATCATGGGTCACCACCCACAGCCAACAGGTGGCCCTATTGGGGAGGTCTTACCCCATTGCAGAGGTGCAGTCAGTGTATTCTAAAACCCTAGCCAACAGGGCTGATCTTTATCTATCTATCTATCTATACATATATAAAGGGCAGTTGGTGTTTATGTATACATGTGTATATATCCATCTGAAACTACAAAAATAAAACAATTAACAGTAAAGTAAATATATATACACATTCACTATTACCAGATCTTGCTTTTTGAGCAAAAATAATGATTTGATTTATATTCGCAAATATAATTAAAAAATAAAAACAGCATGAATTTTTTTTGCATTTGATATATAGGACACTCTGATTTTTCTTTTCACGGTGTCTGTGCTCTTTTTTCTGATGCCCCACCAAGCCAGAACACTTCAAGGTTTTTTTTTATGTGGGGATTTTAATGGGCATCCTGCAAGGATTTAACTCACTTCACCCCATTTCTACCCAGGCAACGCCAGGTAGCTGCTTCAATTCAGTTATAAGAAAACTAAATTTAAACTATGTTTTTCTTTTTGAAAAGTCTTGTATCGCAAGGTGGAAAGATAAACATATGAATGTTGTGCCTAACACATTTATTAAGCACCAGCAGCCAGTGCTAAACGGATACATACAAACACAGAACAAATAAGTACAAACAATTAACAAGACAAACTCACACTAAAAGAGGAGGGTCAGTTCAATATAGCCAGCGCAAGTCAGTCTGAATATTATTCAGCTAGTTAACTCTTAATGTCCTAAACCCCATCATTCCACCGGCCAGAAGTCACATTCATTTTCCTAATCTACCCCAAATGATAGCCTTTGTTTAAATGTAATATTAAACATATTTAGAGGTCTTTGATTTAAGGGAAATAACAGGTAACTTTAAATGAAATTTTAGCCATTTATTGATAAATCCTTATAGGAATGGGGCTCTGGACTTGGAAAATTCTGAATAGGATATTAAGAGTTAATCTACTTTAATCATAGGTTATTTTATGGCTATGGGCCAGTCCATCTTGTAGAGTGCTGAAGGGGTGTTAGCTACTCTACAACAAAAAGCAACAGAAAAAAAAAGAAGATAAATAAATAAATATATAAAGTTAACCTGATTGTTTTCATCAGCAAGACTGGCAATATGTTCAAATAGTGGAACATCTCTAACTGTAGCTTCAGCAGTACATACGGCCTGACTCAGGGCACTACCGGCAGGACTTCCAGGTACCCATTCATATGGTGGCTCATTAGGAGGCAAGATGATATCCACTTTAGATTTTGCTGCCCTGGAAAATTAAAATACATTTTCTGTATATAAAAAAACATTTTGATTCATTCAAGTTGTTTAATAAATTATAGAGATTTTATGAAAAATAATATTTTCAAAATCAGGAAGTCATAATATATATATATATATATATATATATATATACTGAAGTATTTTCTTAATAATTTCTAGTAGCATTTTTTTCTTTTTTTAAAATAGATCACTAATTAGGACTAAGCCTATTCTAATAGTAACCATCCCAAGCAGATTTTAACAGGTTTGAATTCAGAGTTTTCCTTCACCTAAATTGGTTGCCTAGCCATGGTTAAAGAGCCCAGTCTGCCCTACTATTTACCCATAGCTGGAGGGAGAGTAGTTGGATTCATACCTTTCCCAAGGGTATTAGTACTATATGAAATACAAACGGCTTTGTCTAGGATTCGAACTTGGGTCGACGAGTCCTACGACTCTAACCATTACACCACGTGCCTCCTCTGCAGGGGATATAGTGAATTCCACGCCCTGCCAACATGGCAAATCTGAATCCTGCCATAAGTTAATTGGTGTTTGTTTATATGTGCAATAAATTAGAGCCAATTGTGAAAAGACTGATCTGGAATAGCATTCAATTCTCCTTCCTACAAAACTCAAACACATATGCTACCTGTTAAAAAAAACCAGGTAGTCTGATTTACTTGCTGCTTTCATAATATACTTAACCTAACCTAACACTAGTAAATTACACTGACAGATTTTGAGGAACAAACACATGCTAGTTAAATTAGTACATTATTCATTGTTCTGTTGCTAGCCTGACCGATACAAGATAATCTACAAGAGTTTCTTCTTTTTATTATTAATTTATACAGATATATTTTCGGTGCCGTTATAGTATGTGGCCTACCTTTTTGATTCTGTTATAGTATGTGGCCTACGCGGTTTGAATGTTCTATCTCAGTAAGACTATATTTATAGATATAAGTAGTAGGCAATTTATTGAAACTAATTATTTTTCACATATATTCAATTTCAAGAAATGCAATTCAGTCATAAGCTGTATATAGCAATTAAGAATAATTAAAAAAGAATTTATCCATAATTTACATGAATCAGAGATCTATTTAATTCTAAAATTCTGAAATAGGGTTAGGGTTAGCAGTTATTGTTATAACCTTATAATATGCTCTTTAATGGTAGGCCACATACTATAAGAGAGACATGATTTTGTAGGCCACATTCAAAAGATAGGCCACATACTATAAGAGAGACATGATTTCGTAGGCCATATTCAAAAGGTAGGCCACATACTATAATGGTACCTATATTTTAAAGACTTTTAATGTAGAAAACTTTCTACCGAATACTGCATACTATCTATCAAATCTGTACTTAGCCTCCAACTCCCCAGATCTTAACCCCATGGATTATTATGTATGTGGAACTGTTGAGAAAGACACCAATCGCTGTGTCAGTACTACAAAAGCCCAGTTAATTGACAGAATTAAGGTAGTTTTTGAGATCCTTCCCAGGGAAACTGTAACATCAGCTTGCTCCAGGTCACGGAGCAGGATTGAGGCTGTGTTCCATGTTAATGGTGGTTATTTTGAGTGAAAGTTGTTGAGAGTAGTGTAATTTCTGTGCCTGTTGAATTTCTTTATGATCCATTAAATTTTGTTGTTACCAAGCACTTTTTCTTTTTCCTTATGAAACTGTCAAATTTCTCCCGAACACCCTGTATACTTATGAGTATGTAGATAGACAGCTCAATAGATATGATAGAGATTGAAGTCTATACACACACACACACATATGATAATAAAACAATTTGAAATGGAAACTTAGTTCTGCCCCTCCCCCTCAAATATAATGTTGAGTGCATCTATTAATTATTAATTAAATAATCATTTCTAATATTTACATATAAATTTTACACAAAAACATAGGTAATTATTTATTTGTAAATCTTTTAGTTAACCTCTTGTTACAGAAAAAAGGGCGAGAGTAAAAAAAATAATTTTAAATTTTTTACTCAATTTTTGAGTGAATATAATACAAGGTTGTTTTTATTCTACGTATGACAATTTTGGGTCATGTGACGTAAGCAGTGACGTAGTTCCGGTTACAGACAAATAGAGATCAAATCTACATTATTAATAGATATATACACTTTTTATATTGAGTATAATTTTTACTAGTTTTTATTATACTGTTAAGGCCAGAGGAATTTGAGAAATTCAGCAATTTCAAGAGAGGGGATTCCTCTATTAGAATGTAATGAATCCAGTGGCAGAAAATTAAGAGAAATTTTAGCTGCTTGATTATATGGAATGGCAAATAGAAAATGACTTTGCTCATATAGAAGAACTGGCATAGTTTCAGATCTAGTAGATGAGGATAGCGACATAACACCCTTTTCCCATGGCTATGTCGATTGAATTCATCTTCTTCTAGGTGGATTATAAAAATTGTTTTTGACTTGGCATGGCAGATGCCACGACTGTAGTCCCCATTTCGGTTGATGAAATTTGTACAATTGCTAACTGGCAATTGTTTGAAAGTTTTCTTTATTTCTGGATGACATTTCTTCAAGTCACTTGCATTCCCTTTCTACAAGATGTTGGTGCGTTGTTATCCTTTCCAAGTTGATAAGATTGGGGAGTTGGAATTTATGGTATGTCAATCCTTGTTGGGTTATTTTATGCAGAAGACGTTTTGTTTTATTCATTCTTAATGGATACTCATTTTTTTCTATTTAACCCATAGATAGCACCCTAACAGGTACTACCCCTCCGGGTCAGAGTGGACCTGAGAGTAATAGTGATGAAGGGATACTCCACATTCCTCAGAGCTCCAGAATGTCATACCCAGGACAATAAGACCCTCAACCACTACCTTCTAGCACATATATGATAAAAAGGGGTGGGACTTCCCATAAGGGCAATAGGGTTGGGATAATCATATAGGTGCTAGGGCTTGATGTGACCAGCCAATTGATCAGAGGGATCCGCTCCTACCACCCGTCTAGCCTAAGTAAGGACCTAAGTGGAGTGTTGTAAGTCATGGACTGCTCACCAACCTGGGTTCAATCCTTAAGCATCACAGGTCACCACCGATGGCCAACAGATGGCCCCATTGGAGGAGTCTTACCCTTCTGCAGAAGTGCAGTCGGTGTATTCTAATGCCCCAGCTGACAGGGCGGTTAATGCATGTAAGACAAAGGCATGTAAGATTTGCCTAGAATTTTGAAGGCCATTTTTTAATTTTTTTCTGCACAGTGTCCTTTTTTGTGGCATTTGCTACAAGTTAAAATTTTGCTGGAAAATCATGTGTAGTTCATTATTTAGCTGACGTGACAACACTCATAAGAAATAAGAATTCGGTGAATAAGCAATACCAGATAATCAGGACTTACTTTTTTGCATTTCATCTTGGGCGATTTGGACGATCTCATTTTGAACCAGATGGCATTGCCAGATGATAATGGTCGTACAATTAAGGGACACGGGTATTAATATATAAAATTTCTACAGGTACAAGGCAGAAGTGTCAGGGTGTGAAATATTGATCAGAAGTAGAACACACCTAATCTACACTCTCATCTTCACAAAATTTACTGAATAATGAAATAACATCTTTTTTTTTGTTTACTTGCTTTTAATTTTGGTAGCTGAAAATCTTCTACTCAAAAACCTACAATCTTTATATATATATATATATATATATATATATATATATATTTACCAACCCCTCCACACGAGTAGGATGTGACACAAGGTCAATTTCTTAAATGGAGTTTAACAGGTTTGAATTCAGAGTTTTCCTTCTCTTACACAGGTTACCTAGCCATGGTTAAAGAGCCCAGTCTGCCCTGCTATTTTTTACCCATAGCTGGAGGGAGAATTGGATTCATACCTTTCCCAAGGGTATTAGCGCTATGTGAAATGCAAACAGCTTCGTTGAGGAATTGAACTTGGGTCGACGAGTCCATTTTTTATGACTCTAACCATTAGACCACGCACCTTTTTTTTATATATATAGTTACTGGAAATTGGAACAATTCGAAGTAAAAGCGTCATCTCACCACCTGCTCGCAAATGCGTAATGTGATTCATGCAACATTTCCATAACATGCTCTGTTAAAAAACAACTTTTCACCATTATTCATTTGTATATTTGATTGTACGATACACTGGATATACTTTGTGGGGCCTCACATCAGTGGGGGGGGGGTGCAAATAAAACCGTTGAGAGGAAGGCCCCAAAACGGTGCACATTCTCTCCTGAAGACCCCAAAACCAAATACATAACAAATCAAAAACAAACATAACAAAATAATCATGGAGTTGAACTTCTTGTTGATTTTGCTTTTGGATCGAGAAGCATTCTACAGTCCGCTCACTTTCTGATGAGTTTCAGTTACTTATCAAGTAACTTTCTTCTACTGGAAAATGAAAACTTAAAAAAAGAAAAAAATTGTTGTGTGTAGATTTATAGTATGAGCAATTGCCACCAGGAGGCCATAAACATTAATCTCTTAACAAGATGTATTAACCTACAAAAACATAGTTCAGTGTTATGCTTTTGTTTACTGCTGTAATAAAAAGTGGAATGATGGAAAAATTTATGGTCAGTTTTATTAACTTCAAATCCCACCCTAGTAGTAGTTGAAAGCCTAGCTGTAAGTAGGGTTTGAGCTACAATCATGTAGTACAATAGATGAGGTATGATCAAAAAGTATTAAGACTGAAGATTTTAATTTTGTAAATTTAAATGAAGATGTGTGCACAGCTGAGCAACTTATAGAGGTGCATGGTCTAATGGTTAGAGTCATAGGAAATGGACTTGTCGACCCGAGTTCAATTCCTGGACAAAGCTGTTTGCATTTCACATAGCACTAATACTCTTGGGAAAGGTATGAATCCAATTCTCCCTCCAGCTATAGGTAAACAGGGCTCTTTAACCATGGCTTGGTAACCAGTCTAGGAGAAGGAAAACTCTGAATTCAAACCTGTTAAACTCTGCTTAAGAAATTGACCTTGTGTCGCATCCTACTCATGCAGAGGGGTTGGTAAATATATATAGAATAAAAAAGTGATTATTTGTCTAAACTTTTTAGATGAGGCTTGATAATTTTTATTACCAGGAACCTTTTTGTCAATTTAGAAGCCTTCATAGAATTTTGAACTGAACCATTTATTCAATCTGAGGTAGACAGTTCTCATTCCATTAACCATGACTGGGTACAATTGTTAAGCTATTAAGTATTCTATGTTATCGCCCATGGTCAGGATTGAACCTGCAACCAACACTTAGAACTGTATTAACTCAAACCTTATATCTGTTGCGCCAGGTGTTTAAAGAGAAGGTTCCAGAGTTCAAGAAGGTTCCAGAGTTCAACTTGAAACACCTGAAGAAGGCAATAGGACACATTAGTAGCCGAAACATTGTGCATACAAAGATGAGAACAATAGTCCGAATAATCCAAATATAAAAAAGTGATGTCTAGATGAACCAGTGTCAAAATACAGAATTGTGCAAGTGGAGTATCATCCATACTCACTAGACCTTCAGCTCTGGGCATTTTTTTCTTGTTTCTTAAACTTCATCTTTAAAGGTAAGAAATATGAGGACATGGAGGACATTAAAAAAAACTGTTATATCGTCGAGGTGAAATGATACACAGAAGAAATTGAGTGCTTAATACATTCATTCAGCACCAGTATCTGGTGCTAATGGATACATACAAAAAAAAACAGAACAATAAGTTACAAAACAATTAACAAGACAACTTAGAAGTAATAGAGGAGGGGCAAATGTGGTATAGCCAAACGCAGTAAGATCAGTCCAAATATTAATCAGCTTATTAATCTACTGTTGAAATCCTTAATCGTAGACTATTCAAGGCTATGAGCCAGGCCATCTGGTAGAGTGCTGAAGGGGTGCAAGCTACTCTACAACAGAAACACAATGGTGCGATCAAATATCATTATGATTCCTGACTCTTTTGTCAAGTCAAAAAATAAGATGAATACATGACCATACAAGACACTGGTTAACTGCCTATTCCACAGTTGTGGTGGTAGGCAGGTTACATGACCCCTTTTGGCCAAATGGAAGGCACCACAAACAGAAACCCTGAAGCATATAAATATGCTGAAATTCCCTCTCTTTTTTTTTCTTGGAGATCTAAGCTGGCAACAAATGGTGATTAGACTCCTGGACTGGCCACACAAACAGGATTCCCTCTTTTTGTAACATTGTCAGCTAGCACACATGAATATAACAATATCATATCAGAAAAAGAATTTGAGAGATTTTTTGGCCAATGGAAAACTGTCCGGAATAAGTGTATTAAATGCCAATGAGACTATTTTGGAAAAAATTAACTTTTCATTCTACCTTGGTAAATACACCTTCAATCTTGATACTTTTTGAAGTATGCTAAGAGTCATAGGAAATGGACTCATCGACTCAAGTTCAAATCCTGGACAAGGCTGTTTGCATTTCACATAGCACAATTACCCTTGGGAAACATATGCATCCAACTACTCTCCCAGTAGGACAGACTAAGCTCTTTAACCTTGGCTAGGTAACCTTGAAAAAGGAAAACTCTGAATTAAAGCCAGTTAAACGCTGCTTAAGAAATTTACCTTGTGTCGCATCCTGATCATGCAGAGGAGTTGGTAAATATATATATATATATATGTACCCCAAATTAAAAATTTTAGAGCAACTTTTTTTTCTTTTTTTCTCATTTGCATGATAAATTTTTTATGTTAATTACAGAACAAGATTTCAGTTTGTCTACTGAAATCTGCCGAAATCTCCTGGAAGAAACATTATCATTTCCTTATGGTGATAATGTTTAAAAATGAAAGAAAAAAAAAAGTACCACCATACATTTATCACAATTTGCTGTGACTAAAACCTAACATACTCATAAAGGTCCATGCCCAATTACTATGCATCTTCTCAGCTACAAAGGCAATACACAATTTGAATAAGCACCACTACGTGCATCTCACAATAATTTAAGTGCAATTGAAAGCATTAACACCAAGCCATTCTCTTAGCAATTGTTCTGAGAAGATGAAGTAAATTGCCACCATAGTTATCTTTTTCACTATTACCAAAACCATTTTACTCTTTGAGATAGCTGTAGAGTCAATATAAAAGGATTAATTAACTTTAATGGCATGTCAACCCATCAAGGGTTATCTTATACCTAGAGGTTAGAGAATTGTATTCATTGTAAATTTATATTTTTTGTGTAGTTGTTTAAGTTTTGGCACTGTTATATGATATCAAGTGTTAAGTTGTGACTTGTTAGGAATTAAACCTGAGACCTTCTTATAACAAATTGTAGGTTGGTTTAATTTAAATAAGACTGTTTCAGCCAATTAGAAGAAATCTTGTGATTGTAGCAGCCTCTACTTAAGGCACACACAAATTTGATCAGTGTTGAAAAGTCATTTGCCTGGGGAAGTGCTGACAGTCAGAGCTGTTGAGTAAACTGTGTCAGTGTGAAGTTTACATCAAGTATTCCTTTCTAATACAAATAATTTGCACACAGTTGTATGGTTTCAAGTATTCCTTTCTAATACAAATAATTTGCACACAGTTGTATGGCTTCAAGCATTCTTACCTAATACTAATAATTATATTGTTTCCAAGTAATTATTACTATTTAATAATAGTTATTTGTTTGCATACAGTTATATGGTTTTGACTAACTAATACTAATCCTTAGTAAACAATTACAACTTCAAGTAACTATTCTGAATAGAAATAATTTAGTTATAGTTCTCAAAGCCAAGCCAAGAACATGGAGGAAAATTGACTTCTAAATTATATGTACTCCAAAATGGAGATGCATGACACCATGGTTAGAGTCATAGGAAATGGACTCGTCAACCCGAGTTCAAATCCTGGATGAGGCTGTTTGCATTTCATATAGTACTAATACCCTTGGAAAAGGTATGCATCTAACTACTCTATCAGTAAGACAGACTGAGTTCTTTAACCTTGGCTAGGTAACCAGTCTAGTAGAAAGAAAACTTTTAATTCAAACCTGTTAAACTCCACTTAAGAAATTGACCTTGCGTCACATCCTGCTCGTGCAGAGGGGTTGGTAAATATATATATATATATATATATATATATATATATATATATATATATACCCCAAATTAAAGATTTTAGAGCAAATTTTTTTTTCTTAAATTTATAAAAGTTTAATTCAACTTTTAATTCAAACCTGTTAAACTCTGCTTAAGAAATTGACCTTGTGTCACATCCTGTTCATGCACAAGGGTTGGTAAATATATATATATGTACCCCAAATTAAAAATTTTAGAGCAAATTCTTTTCTTCTTTTTTCTTAAATTTGTAAAAGTTTTAATGTTGATTACAGAACAAGATTTTAGTTTGTCTACGGAAATCTGTGGAAATCTTCCAGAAGAAACATGTCGTTCCCTTATGGTGGTAATGTTTAAAAAAGAAAACAAAAAAAGTACAACCATACAAAAAACATTTATCACAATTTGCCGTGACTAAAACCTAACATACTCACAAAGGTCCATGCCCAATTTCGTATGTGAAACACATGTTAACATTTGCAGGATATAACAACTATCATTTATAAAGAAAGCCACTTTGGAATATATCATGCACACCAACACCCACAACTACTAATTACTTGTATGTCTCACTTGGCTGATTTCTTGCCTGGACTTCTTTTTGATGCAGAACCACGTTCCGCTTCCGTCCCAACACTGACCTCTGTTGGCCCCGGTTCAGTAGCATTGGTACTAGCAGCTTCAGTTCCTGCTTCAATTTGAGCTTCTAGCTTTCTTTTCTCTTCTTCTTCAGCTGCCGTTTGCAAAGCATCAAAGAAACCCCTAAGTGAAAACAAACAAAAAATTTGTTCAAAGAATATTGGAAAAATTTTTAAGTTCAAACAAAATTTTGAACAAAACTTGCATGTTCAAGTCAGAAAGGGTTTATTAAAACCACCAAGAATAAGTATTTAAATTTTAATGTTTTGAAATATATTTAATTAGAAAAACTAATGAAATTAAATAAGGATGCATATAAAAAGATTTCATTTATTTTAATTATATTCTAATTGGTTTCTATGTAAAATTATTCATAGGACTGATTTTAATACATTGGAGAATAAAACAATAATATTAGAGATCAATAACACCAAGTAATTATTTATCTAACCTGATTTTGTTAAAACCAGTATGCAAATTATTCACACCATATACTATGTAAACATTTATTTCTTAATGATATATAACACACATCACAGGATTTTAAATGTACTAATAGCACGGTCCTTTCGGGTCTGTGTCTATTAATGAAATTAACAGCGTCGATCCCAGGAGGCTATCCCCCCAGGCAACACCTGTCCCCTCGATTTAAAGGGGCAGGGCTGGGTTTATTGCCCAGCACCTGAGGCGCCCCCTCGAGGGGATCGACGCATTTTTTGTGACTACCATCCATGAGCTTCGGTTTGTGGGTGGGCCCACATAAAAATGTCCTTGTGTCACACCCTCATAAGTGGGGTGAGAGGCAAATACCCTAATAACACAGGCTCTTTGGAGCCTGTGTGTCCGGTGGCTTCAGCCACTGGACATGTGTTGTTAATTAACAGCATGATCCCAGGAAGCCATCCCTCCAGGCAACACCTGCCCCCTTGATTTAAAGGGGTAGGGCTGGGTTTATTTCCCAGGGTCCCCTTTGAGGGGGAATGCTGATGCGTTCAACACATTTTTTGCACCTGCCATCCCATGAGCTTCGGCTCGTGGGTGGTCCCACATCAAAAGACATTGTGTCATACACACATACGTGGGATGCAAGGTAAATATTCTAATAACGTCCTGTTTTAAGGCAAATCTAACTCAGATTTTCATAGAGACATCGTTGATAAATAAGATTTATTCTATGTATTAATATTAATGATTTTGACTATAAATTAAATACTCATTGATAAACTTATGCAATTCCTGTAAAATAAGCAGTGACATAGTTTCAGTTACAGACAGACACCAAATCTCCATTATAATAAGATATTGGAAAAATTCTAAGTTCAAATAAAATTTTGAACAGAGTTTGCTAGGTCAAATCAGAAAGAGTTTATTAAAATGCAAAAGTTTTTAGTAAAAGTGACACCATTAACATTCATCTTTTTTTTTTTAAATTGACTTTGTGTTTCACATGGTTTTGAATAACATGATATTTGTTGGTCAATATCATTTTAGTGGCGTTTCTAATTTCCTAAAATTAAAGTCAAAAGTTTTACAATATTTTGGTATATGCTAGTTTTTAGTGCCACTGCCTACTAATATATACGGCCTCACATGTCACATAAGTAGGCAGAATTCTAACAGGCCGATTTGTTTTAATGTCAATTTATGTCCGTTTTGAAAAATCTTAAAGCACAAACATTTGGCTAGATGGAACCGTAAGTTTCCTCGAGAAATACTGTTTCTCTGTAGTAACATCACTATTATTGCCTACTATGACCAGGGAATACATTTCTCATTGAAAAGGTTTGTTTTTTTTTTGATATAACCTGAAATCATAGATAAATTGTTGGTGTGTTTGTTTTCTATAACTGCATAATTTTTTAACTATTTTTTTTTTTGTTAATTAGTTTACAATCTTTTATTATTACATTTCTGAAGAAAAAAGACAAGTTTGTATATTTTTAACATTTTTTTTTTTTTTTAAACAGACATAAATTGATTACAAAGCGAATCTGCCTGTTTATGTGATATATATGGCCGTATATATTAGTGGGCTGTGGTAGCGCATATCTCACGTAACTATAGGTGCATAGTGTAACGGTTAGTGTTGTAGAAAATGGATTCACTGACCCAAGTTTAAATCTTGGACCAATGCTGTTTGCATTTCACATAGCGTTAATACCCTAGGGAAAGGTGCGTATCCAACAACTCTTCCTCCAGCTATGGGTAAATAGTAGGGCAGACTGGGCTCTTTAACCGTGGCTAGGTAACCAGTCTAGGAGAGGGAAAATTCTAACTCTGCTTAAGAAATTGACCTTGTGCCACATCCTGCCCGTGCAGAAGGCTTGGTATATATATATATATATATATATATAAAAGTAATTGGTAATTTGCTTGAAGCATTGTTAATTATTGTTTATTATTCATATATATATATATATATATATATATATATATATATACACCAGCCCTTCAGTATAGCTCAGTCGGTAGAACATCGGACTAGGAACTACAAGATACTGAGTTCGATACCGACCCACGCCCACTCAGCGTATGAGTAGCACAGGGGTCTGTGTGGTAAAGTGAGGAGCTGATGGTAGGTGTGGCACTCCACCTCAGATGCCAAAACAATATCCTTGGTCTAGCGCTAGTGAAAAGGTGATAGATTTCCTTGCTGTATAATGACCACATCAAGCAGGCTTTTAACAGGTTTGAATTCAGAGTTTTCCGTCTCCTAGACTGATTGCCTAACTAAGGTTAAAGAACCCATTCTGTCCTACTATTTACCCATAGCTGGAGGGAGAGTAGTTGGATTCATACCTTTCCCAAAGGTATTAGCGCTATGTGAACTGTAACTTCATCCAGGATTTGAGCTTAGCTTTCAAAAAAATAATTTTTACACTACTTTGGAGGTTTTTTTTCTTCTAGTATATATAATAATAATAAAAACGGACTTACTTAATAATAGCATCTGCTTTTTGTTGACTATTTAATATTTCACTTCCATGAAATTGTTCACCAAGATTTCCATTGATGTAATCAATGGCCACTTTCACAGATGCAAGTTTCTTTTCTTTTTCTTCGATCAATTGTTTGATTTTGAACTGATCCCAAGTTTCACAGTCATAACCAGAAGATATCAGTGAAGAAACCAACTAAAAAAAAAAAAAGAATATTTCATAGAGATTATCAACATTTGAATAAATCCGACAAAATGTGGTTGAGAATAGAGGAAAGTGTGGATATAACAACACAGACAGCTAAATTCAATTGATATTTCATCTCATTATTGGATAGAGCTTTTTCAAAACTTTATTAACATAAGTACTTGTACATTCTGCTTTTATAGTGAAAAGGTAAATGGGAGAGGGGTGAGAAAAAGTCGGGTGGTGTTGGTGTGTAGGGAATGGTACTTAATGGGTGATGCTGTATTTACAAGGCATAGCCTGGCACATGGTCATTTATTTATGGCTGATATTGTACAGCTGCCTTGAATCACTTCTTGTTTATCACATCCTGTAGAAGTATCATCCTCAAAGTATTTGTTAATGAGCATCACCGACCTCTGTTCTTGTACTTTACCTGTTTTTATTCTTTACTCCAATTTAACAACTATAGGCTCAGAATTTTTTGAGATTATTCCAACACAGTGTTGAATGACAGAAAAAAAAAAAACATATAGAGAGCTTGAATGGTTCCAAAAAACATGACCCTCATTAGTTGGCCCCCACACATACACCCACCACCAAGGTGAGTAATTGTCACAATTTATAAACACTGACAGGTTGTTTCTCTTATTCTTTGATGAACATTACTTGTGTCATAAAACTTTGAGATTAAATGTCCGCTACAAAGTGTTTTAACAATTTGTTTTCCTCATCCATGATAATCAAAGATAGATCAGACATCAGAAGAAAGATTCTTTTTTTTTTACTATTCCAACGATGACTTTAATGATTTTAACAGAAATTGTTCAAGGGTACCCAATCTTCAAGTGACACCCAGGGCACATTCACTACCTACCTTTCCCTAGATACACCACTGCTTAAAATAACCAGGTATTCATAAAATACTGGATATAATGTTTGGTTTGGTTTGTTGAATTTTACGGTATGTCAACTCTTGTTGGGTTACTTTATGCGGAAGACATTTTTTTTTATTCATTCTTGACAAGTATTCAATTTCTTTTTATTTAAATAGATTTTTTAACTCATTTTTTTCTATTTAATCCATAGATGGGACCCTAACAGATACTATCATTCTGGGTCAGAGTGGACCTGGGAGTAATGGCGATAAAGGGGTATTCCACACTTCCAAGAGCTCCAGTATTGAAACCTCACCACTAGATGCAGTTTAACTTTATACCCAGGATATCTAGATACAGTGTTTAAAAAACTAAAATATTCAAATATTAAATAAATATACAGCCCCATTATTATTACTAAAATTTTTATTAAATTGTTCCCAAAATTATTCATAAAATACTGGATATAATAATTTACGGCATGTCAACCCTAGGGACTCATAGATAGGACCCTAACAAGTACTATCACTTAGAGTGGAAGTAATTGAAAGGGTGAGCTCTAGAATTGGAACTTATAGATGCAGTTTAATGTCATACTCAGGACAATATAACTGATATTTAATAATGAATATAAGGAGAGACCACATTACTGTGAGTGAAATTAGAATATTTCATTTTATTTCAGAAAATCTAAAGAAAACATGGCATTATTCCTGTTACATAATTTCTATAAATCTGCTCATAGAAAATAGATTGAAAATTGTTCTACTTAAACATAGACAAGAAAATATTAATACGGCTACTTTAAATGAAAATTAAATCATTAATATTTCTTCAAAAGATGGGATGAGACAAGAATGTAAGAAGAACAGTTGAAAAGGAACAAGATGACATTAAAATTATAGTTCATGATATTTTCATTTTTAAGCTTTATAACAAACATGCACACATACATACACACAGAACACACATATGGAAGGTTCAAAAATTGTGTGTTGTGTGACAGAGACATCACTCTTCTGAAACTTACACTACATATCCATAGGCATACAAGGCAAACACATTGGACATTTTCAGGATAAAAGCTGGTTATTTTCAGGCAATTAATTCTGTTTAAAAATTTCATGTTATCAATATTGCAACCAAAATGGATGACTTGGTAGATTTTAACAGAAACTGTTCAGTGGTACCCCATATTCAAATGGCACCCAGAGTACATGCACTACCTGCCTTTCCCTAGATACTCCCCAGGAATTTTAAACTTGTCATCCCATTTAATTGTTTGTCCGTTTTGTAAATTCATTCTTAATGCATAATACATTTTGTTTATCAACTCATATATCTATTATCTTCAGTTTTCCTTTTTTGTTGTTTCATTCAATTGTTTGATGTTCTTAAAGACTGCTTGGTTAAGCTATCTGTTGATCTTTGCAGACAAAGGAAGGCAAAATATTTACCATCTCACCTAAATCATGAACCTACATGCTAGACAAGTCCTTGCCTGCTTCCCTCCATGAGGTAAGTTTCTTCTCGCTACAAAAAGACTGCAAAATTTTTTACCCCTAAATTTCAATAATATCAACCAATGTTATATAGAGAGTTCAGAATTTATTGTCTTTAGCTGTTTTTGTTACATAATGGATAGGCAGAGCCTATCATTTTTAGAAGGTAGTGTAGGGTAGGTAGTTTAAAATAATGGTAGACAGTGAAAAATTCCTCTTAAGTTCCTAGTTTGATTAGCAACAGCCTTGAATTCAAGTTCACCTGGAACGGGGCTCTCATTGGTTTAGAACATCACATGATTAGGTGACGATAGGAATAGAATTAGAAATTAAAGAGTTGAATCCAGCAGGCTGTTAGAGTTAGGTGTGTCTTTCCCTTTCTGCTGCTGCTCCCCATATGGGTTAAGAATGTTTTGAGGGAATAAAAAAATGTGTACACAGGTATATGTCTCCATGTTGTCTCCATTATAAAAGAACAAGGAGATGGAATGCAGAAAGTGACAACCCCCAATCAAAAAAAAGCAAATGTCCAACCCCATATGAAGAAGAACCCCCAGCCTGAAATAAAAACATTTATACATATTTAATAACAAGTATGATGAACCAATCAAGGAAACGTGAATTATTGACCCACCTTCTTTTTATTCTTTATTATGCAGTGGATATCAACACCTAATGTTGGTTCCCCTTTGCTATCCCAGGTTGGGTAAGCTTGCAGCTGTCAAAAAAAAAAAAAATAGAAATAAAAAAATTAGATATTTTATTGCAGTAAATAAACATTTTTTTATAATATAATTACAAAAGAATTTATATTCAAATCAGATTTGTTGGTAGAGCATCAATCTCGGAATAGCAAAGTTCCAGGTTCAATACCAGTCCCCACCAACTCAGTGCATGAGTAGCTATTATTGGCATTTCAGTCTCAGAAGACTATAATATAGTTTTTGTGCCCCTGAAGTTACAGCACCTCCTGTGACTGTGAAATCCAATGTTCGAAAAACATTCTCGACCACAGATGTTGCATATGAATGCTGTCCCTTCAATGTTGATGTGCCAGTGCTTTTCTTCTGGACTTCTTAACTTCATGGTGTTGTACTAGGGTGACTTCAGACATGAACAGTCCTCTACAGAGAGCCTGCCGCCACTGATGGCAGTCCTGAGCCAAATTTTCCCAGCTGGAAGGGGCAATGCCAAAGCACCTGAGATCATTCTTGCAGACATCCTTGAAATGCAGCTGGAGACAACCAATCTGTCTCTTACCAGTCGAAAGCTCTGCATAGAGGATGTCCTTCGGGATTTGTCCATCCGGCAGACATGACCCGGCAATTGGAGACGACGCATGAGTAGCAGAGCTTGGGTAATCTGATCTGTTGTTTAAGTGGTCACCCACTTAAGGATTGAACAGGCTCATCACTGCTTAACTTTGGTGATCTAGCGGGAACATTAAAATTATTTCAGAAAAAGTTAATTCTCTTCAAACCCAAAGATACCAGCATTTTTGTTTGGTTGTTTTATGGCAAATCAACCCTTTTCAGGTTATTTAATGCCAAATCAATTCACTTTTTGATAAATAAAGCACTCAGGTAGCTTTATAAGATAATTACAAAAGAATTTATAATTAAATCAAATTTCAATCGGTAGGGCATCCACCTAGGAATAGCAAAGTTCCAGGTTCAATACCAGTCCCCACCAACTCATCATATGAGTAACAGAGCTTGGTAATCTGATTTGTGCAGTAAAACATCTGGGAGCTGATGGTAGGTGTGATGCTCTACCTCAGAAAAAAACAATCTCCCTGGTCTAGCACTAACCAAAAGGGTATATATCCTTGCTGTTCAACTGATACCGACAATAGGCCAATCTGCATATTTTACTTACTATATGCAATGACCTATATTAAAATTTACTACAGCAGTTTTTCTTGGAAAAAAAAGCTTTTCCTTAAAAAAAAAAAAAAAAAAGAAGACATATAGAGAGCCTAAAGAACATATATAAAAGTTCTAGTGTAACTTATTTAAACACATAAACATTCATAGCAACAGATTGAAGATGATGTTTAGATTAAACCTTACAAAAGTAAATATGTGTACAAAGTAAAAACTCATGCTGAGAAATATCTGTGTTTCTGAATATATATATATATATATATATATATATATATATATATATATATATATATATATATATTATATATATATTTGTTATAGTTTTTAGGATCTCTTAACAAGAATCATGAAATTGATTAGGAAAATAAACTGAGAGGTACTTTATTATTTTTCTATTAATCTATTTTTTTGTAATTAATTATCTATTAATAATATCTATTTTAGTCTCCAGTATTATAGAATAACTATAATATAATTTCTGTTATATTTATCTATATATATTAGGAAAATTCTCTCTCTCTCTCTCTCTCTCTCACACACACACACACACGCATATATATATATATATATATATATATATATATATATATATATATATATATATATATATTGGTTTGGTTTCTTTTTTATGGCATATAAAAAATTATGGGTTATTTAATACCAAAGCAATCCTTGTAGAAGAACAGTAGAGATACTATTTAACCCACAGCTGAGGGGTGAGTGGGTTCATATTTTTCCAAAAGTGAATGCAATAGTATGACTGGAGTTCAAGCATGTTAGCCACTACACCATGAGGACACCCCCCATATATATATATATATATATATATATATATATATATATATATTCATTACCCACCTACCTACTTCCCCCTTCTATAAAACACTTGTATGATCCGAATAATTCAATAAAAGCAGAAGAAGCTGAGTTCCACACTCCAGTGAAATATACTACACATTTTTGTCTGAGTTTTGTTCTTTCATTCCATATATATATATATATATGGGAGTAATATGAGGAAATTAATCTGACAGTATGTGGAGAAAATGTAAAATAAACACAGGATGTTATAATGGATGGAAATTTATTAGTTGATGTTTGAACATTTCGGTTTACAAAGGAAACTTCTTTAGGACAATGAAATATTTAAGAAAAAAGGATTTACAAAAGTTTCTATAAGAGAAGCAAGACAAGAGTTGCATGTAACAGTTTTAAATTGACACAATAAAGGGTTAATATGAGTTCAATTCCTTCCAAAAGGCATTTCATGTAACCTATGCATTTTCCTTCACTCTTTTAAGTAAATTCTTTTGCTAAAAGACTTTATCTGACCAGATGTGTCTGCTTGTTAGGCTAAGAATTCTAAATATGTCTGCATCAATTACAGATTCAATAGGACATTTCTTAGATATTTAGACTTAGACCATGCCAAAAGCAGATCATTACTTATTTCTTTTTTTAAATTTTATATAGAAAAATATTGGTTTAAGAATATGTTACCTTTATTTTAGTTATAGAATTGTACAAGTATTTATGATGAGAAGAAAAAATGGATATGAAATCCGACAGTGTAAAGAAATATGTAATTTAGAAAAAAACAACAAAAAGGTTTTGGTTTTAATAAAAACCATCAACGGGGCCTAATATAATAATATTGATTCCTATGAAAGGAATGATGTAAAAATTAGCAAAAAAGTTTGTGAGCCTTAATTTGAGATGTTAGATGGCTCAACTCCGCAACTGAAATGCAAGTGTGAGCATTTCCTTTCAAATGATTGATGATGTCATTATCCCAGAAATTGTTGGTTTTGAAAAAATTGTTAAAATAGAAATAAAATAAATATGAATGTAAAAATAGAAAAATATTTATAAAAAGTTTTAATTTATTTGCTCAGATGATTATACTTACAAGGTGTGTCCAAAAAAAATATCAAGATTTTTTGTACTTTTTGACATACCTTGTATTCTGAAAAAAATAATGTTCCATTCATTCTTTATTTCTATCTTGGTAAATACAGCTTTAAACTTGGTACTTTTTTGACACCTTGTATTCTGAAAAAAAATTAACGTTCCATTCATTCTTCATTTTTATCTTGATAAATAGCTTCAATCTCAATACTTTTTTGACACACCTTGTATATTAATACTTGTGTTCCTTAATTGTACAGCTGTTATCATCTTACAACACCCTCTGGTTAAAAATGAGACCATCCAATCATCCAAGATGAAATTCAAAAATGTAAATCTGATATCTGGCATTGCTTATCCGCCAAATTCTTATTTCTTGGTGAGTTATGAATGTCGTTACCACAGCTAAATAATGAACCATTCCATTTTTTTTATAAAGAAAAAGAAGAAAAAGGCAGGCTACACAGAAAAAATATGATAAGAAAGGAAGAAAGAAAGTAGGGGTGAGTACATAAAAGCAATAATGCTAATCTGTTTCAATCAAACATAATGAAAAGATTAAAAGAAGGAAAGAAAGAAAAAAAGAGTGAGAGAGAATTAAATCAAGATTATTATACTTTTTACATACTGAACTATTCAGCAATAGTTCTTAAGTAAACATATCAAATCTTATAATAATTAAATTATCATATTGTGGTATATCCTCAGGTCCTGTAAGTTAATAAGATATCATAGAAAAAAGATTATATTAAAAATTACTTTATTTTAAATTTATATTATCCTTTTATTTTTCTCCATTGTCATTGATTATAGTGCGTTTTTTCTGCTTTCTGAATTTGACCTTACGTTTTATCTGAAAATCTTTGTAACATATAGTGTTACATTTTATGGGCAGTAATAAATTGTGAACGTACCTATAGTTAGAATTTGAGTTGGGGCCATCATTTAAAAATAACAGGGCCCCATGGAAAATTACTGGTGACTGTTAATGGCCTTTGACCCCTTAAAAGCTGTGCGATTGGATGCGTGAGAATAATTTTAGTTTAGCAGATGTGACCCAGCTTTCAAAGAGTGCAGACGCAATTGTTAGCTCTGATGGGAATCTATCTCTCCCTGCGGCAAAATCATGGGCTAAGAAATAAAACTGGATTAAGAAACAAACAAGTTGTTGTGTTTGTTAAATTAAATTAGATATTAAAAGCAATGTCCAGCCCAGCCCAAATAAGAATTAAGAAAGAAAATCAACACCCCCAGCAGAATGAATAAAATCAGCCCAGAGAAAATGGATAAGAGATATTTTAGCAGATGTGACCCAGCTTTCAAAGAGTGCAGACTTAATTGTCAGCTCTGACAAGATAGAACCACTAGACGAAGAATCAGCAAGCAGAGTAATAAAGTAAGAATAATCAGCATCTCTCATCTCTCTCTCTCTCTATAATGACCTTGCGATTGCCTAGGTGAATGTTCAACAGACTGAGCCAAACTGGCTGCTAAGTAACAAAACTATACTATACTATTGTTGGTGTGTGATGGTCGGGTTGACTGTCATTTCCTCAAACGCTATAAATACATACAGGGCAATTCCATGTCAAATCATCCAGAAAAAACACCAAACTATCTTTTTGCTACAAATAATGTTCAATAGATATGAAATAATAATAGAAAAAAATTTATCATAGACGTAGTGCCACATCGGGATATTGATCTTGCTCGGAAAAAATCAGAAATCATCAATAACTTAAAATTGGTTGAGTTAAGACTTTTTTGGTAGCATTTTTGGATTCCCTGGGCAAAAATGCTTTTATAAACCAATTTTTAGTAGTAGGGAAGCTCTAGAACTCATTTTACAGACAAAAAAGATTACAAAAAGTCACCATTTTTCGCCAACATCACCAAATCTGAACAGCTAAAAATCAACAAAACTACGCCAATTTTTGAAATTGGAAGCTCAAATTTTAGGGCTTGTCTAACTTTAACATAGTCCACACCTGGAAATAATTTCAGAAAAATTGAAGGGGTGGGTGACAATTAAGAATCTATATATAAATACTCATGTTCATACGACCATTATCATTTTGCAACAAGCTCTGGTAAAAAATGATATCATCAAATCATCTAAGATGGCAAAAATGTAAATCCTGATAATCTGGTGCTGCTTATCCTCCAAATTCTTATGAGTGTTGTCAAATCAGCTAAATAAAGGACCATTTCTGTTTTCATTATAAAAAAAGGGAAGAAAAAGACATGCTACACAGAAAAAATATAATAAGAGAGAAAGAGTAGGAGAAAGATAGAGAGGGTGAGTGCGTGGAAGCCATAACGCTAAGTTACATTTTTATCAATTCTTTAATGTATGTTTTGAAATATATGGCAATTAAATCTGTGTTGTATTTCTTTTCAGATTGATTATTTTGTTTCAAATTCAAAGCCTTATAAAAGATGGATGGTTAGATGTGGTTTAAGGCATGAGTAGCCGGACAAAAACCCAGATTTAACACTCTGCAACTTTGGGGGGGGGGCTGGTTGAAACCAATGACTTTGGAAGAACTTGAAGGACAAATACAAGGATTTATTTCTGCTCCACAAGAGTTCCTGGGAAGATCAGTTGATGCGATTCCCAAGCGTCTTGAGAGGCTAAAGGTGAATGCTGGTGCCCATATAGAATTTTAAATAAATCC
The DNA here is from genome assembly GCA_023376005.1 of Doryteuthis pealeii. NCBI lineage: Eukaryota > Metazoa > Mollusca > Cephalopoda > Myopsida > Loliginidae > Doryteuthis > Doryteuthis pealeii. The sequence continues at coordinate 45,158,016 of CM042157.1, read as the reverse complement.
ATGTTATGTGTGTTCTTCTCATATTCATTTTTTGTAAAAATAATGATTCAGACAACAAATGGATCTAAAGCACCAAAACAGTTGAATGGCATCAAAGAAAAAAAAAAATTGATGATCACCATTTGGTAGCGGGCAAAGTAGAATTCTAGATCATTTTGAACTTTAAGTGACTAAATTCTTACCATAAAATTGTAGTTGTGCATTATTTGAAATGAAGTTAACCGTTACTAAAAACAGATTTTATGATATTTTGGAGTAAAAAAAAAAAAAAAATGCATTCAAAAGAATCAAAAAGAAAACACGCCGGTTTTTAATGCATTCAGTAGTCATGGATCTGCAAGACTAACTTACTTGTATAGTTGGTCATTTAATAGATTTAACTTAGGTTGTCATTTTATATGAGGGGAATTTTATCCCTGTTGGATTATTTTGAGTATATAAACCATGCTACAATACACCACTTAAATTTACAGACTAAGCGAGGTCACTTGGCTTAAACCTCAGCCAATCAACAGCCTGAATGCGTGGCTGGTTGACTACTTAATCACTGATACTGAGAGATGTCTATTTGCAATCATTGACAAAGGACTTGCAATACTGAGGAGCACCAAGGAACAACCAAAGGATTCTTTACCAAGGATTTCTGCTGGACAAGCACTCTTGCTTGAAACCTAAAGGATGACCACTAAAATTGTAACAATGAGTGGTGACATAGTTTTGGTAACAGAAAGGCAAACTTATTTTTAGACGTATTGTGTACATTTCATTCTAATGTCATATTTTGGCAAATAAAGCAAGAGTAAGTAACAATCATGCCAATCCATAAACTCACTTTAAACTATGATCATCTATAATGCATAGATTGATTTATAAAAAAATGTGTTTTATACATCTTTATGAAATAAAGGTTTACATAGTATATGGTGTGGATAATCTGCATACTGGTTTTAATAAAATAGATTGGTGTTATTGATTTCTAATATTATTGTTTTAACCTTGTACATGTTAAATCAATCCTATGTATAATTTCATATAGAAATCAATTGAAATAATATAAGTTTAATATTTTTATATGCGTTCTTGTTTAGTTTTGTGTGTCTTTCTAATTTAATATATATATATATTTAAACCTGAAATACTTGCACCTGATGGCGCATATTTTTGCTAGTAGTCTTAAAAAAAAAAAAAAGAAAGATTGCTGGTTTACTGAAGATGAACAAGCAAGCTTTCTCATTTAAATCAAGATACTAAATGTGTGAAATCCGGTTTTATAAATTGGTTATATATTTTCTTAACTGTCAGTAGAAGACAGCTAAGATTCCAGATTAAAAATTTGAAAGTCTCTAAACAATTTTTTTGTTTATGAGCTCATCCTTAAACAGGTGTTTGAAAACTAATTTTGTTACTATAAACAAGATAAGCAAACCAATTAATAATCATAAGAGTTACAAATGTTAATTATACTATTAACTTTTTGGTGCTGTTATACTATGTGGCCTACCTTTTTGATTCTGTTATAGTATGTGGCCTACCTTTTTGATTCTGTTATAGTATGTGGCCTACCTTTTTGATTCTGTTATAATATGTGGCCTACCTGGTTTGAATGTGTCCTACCTCAGTCAGAGTATATTTATAGATATAAGTAGTCAGCAATTTATTGAAACTAATTTTTCACATATTATTTAATTTCAAGAAATGCAATTCAGTTATAAGCTGTAATAGTAATTAAGAATAATCAAAAAATAAGTTATCCATAATTTACATGAATCAGAGATCTATTTAATTCTAAGGGTTAGGGTTAGCAGTTATTATTATAACCTTATAATATGCTTTTTATGGTAGGCCACATACTATAAGAGAGACTTGAATTCGTAGGCCACATTCAAAAGGTAGACCACATACTATAATGGTACCAAAAAATGTACATTAAAAAAGCAAGAAATACAATAACATTTTATGACATGGAATATAAAGAACATTTTAGGAATTTAAAAAATTAGTTTAATTCAAAAAAAAAAATGCAATAAATTCTAAAGAACGTTAAAAAAAAAACGAAGTTGAATTGTTGACATAAAAAAGATGCAAGAGTTCAAAAGATCATAAAGCATTCACCAATTCTATCCGATATAGCAACCACGCCTATTTCAACTATTTAGAGCAGCTAAGCCGTTATTCAGGAAATGTGAGAGAATAAACATGAACATTTTACAACAGGACTTGATAATTAATGTGTACAAGACATATTAATACAAATAGGTTATAAACAATAACTTTGTTGTTGTTCTAAAACAACAAACAATAACAAAAACCAAATGCCATCTATATATATATATATATATATATATATATATATAAGGGGCAGTTGTGTGTATGTATGTATGTGTGTGTGTATGTGTGTATGTCCAGTTGAAATAATGAAAATAAAACGAACAAAAATAAATATATATACACATTCACTATCACCAGATGTTGCTTTCTGATCAAAATTAATGAAGATTTGATTTATATTCATGAACATAATTAAAAAATAAAATTTAAATAGTAATAGTATTTTTCTGACACCCCATCAAGCTGGATCAACGCAAAGTTTTTTTTTCCGTAGGGATTTTCATGGAACATCCTGCGAGGATCAACTCACGATTCAGGAGTAATAGATCTGGGAGACTACCTATTTTGACCCCTACTTCTACCTAGGCAACGCCGGGTAGCCACTTCTAATAATTGTATAAAGAATGGATTTCATTTAAAAATCAAGTAGGGTTAATGAAAATGAATTAAGATGAATATAACTAGCACAAATAACAAGTATTATAAATAAAATATCTACATTATAAAAGATATGCTAAAATCTTGTTAGATACTGATGATCACTATTGAGCATTTAAGGACTACAATGAAATATAAACCTGATATCAAAATAGTTGATTGTTATTTGAATTTGTCTGTTGAATTTCTTATGCAAAAGGAGGAGGGCAATTCTATGTCAAATCATCCAGAAAAAAGTAAAATTGACACCCCCCCCCCTTCAATTTTTCTGAAATTTTGTACAGGTATGGACTTTGTTAAAGTTAGACATTCCCCAAAATTTGAGCTTCCAATTCCAAAAATTGGTGGAGTTATGTCGATTTTTAGCTCAACAAATTTGGTGGGGTTTGTGAAAAATGGCGACTTTTTGTTTGTAAAATGAGTTCTATAGCTTCCCTACTCCTATAAATTGGTTTATAAAAGCATTTTTGATGAAGGAATCCAAAAATGGAATCAAAAAAGCATGAAAGTCAACCAGTTTTAAGTTATTTATGATTTTTTAAATTTTTTCATGGCAAGATCAATATCTCGATGTGGCACTGTATCTTTGACAAATTTTTTTTCTATTAAAAGAGGGGGGGGGTGACATGGCCTGGATGATTCAACATGAATTACCCAAGACATTGTCATTGGCAAGGTGGGTCTCACTTGTTGGATTCTTGCTCTGAGCCTTGTTAGGGTCTCAATGTAGGCCTTAGTTTTATAAAAAAAACTTCACTTGAAATAAAGAAAATGACATTACTTTTTGACTCACCCTCGTACAATAGATGAGGTATGATCAAAAAGTATTAAGACTGAAGCTTTTAATTTTTTAAACTTAAATGATGATGTTTGCACAACTGAGCAACTTATAGAATAAAAAGGTGATTTTTTGAAATGAGGCTTGATAAGTTTGTATTATTTGGATTTTTCCAATCCAGTTGGAAACATAGCACAATGGATATAAGGGTTAAGTTAGTACAGTTCTAAGTGACAATCATCTGGAGGCTGCAGGTCAATCCTGGCCAAAGGTGATAATAACAGAATACTTAACATAGATTAACACCTGTACCCAGTCATGGTTAACAGAATGAGAACAGTCTACCCCATTAGATTGAATAAGGGTTCAGTTTGAAGTTTCGTGAAGACTCAACAGAAACACCTGAAGAAGACCAGAAGGCAGATCGACTGAAACATTGTGTTCAATAAAGATGAGGACAATAGTCCAAAAAATCCAAATAATCCAAATTATTTGAATTTATGTAATTGTTTCTTGAGTTTTTGTATACAGTTTTATGATATTAAGTATTCCTATCTAATACAAATAATTTGAAAGCAGTTATATGGTTTCAAGTAATTAATAATACTAATTCTTAGTAAATAATTATAGCTTCAATTAATTATTCTCAATACAAATAATCTACAGTTATATGGTATCAAGTATTCCTATCTAATAATAATACTAATAGTTTTCAAACAGATCTATTTAACCCATAGATGGGACTCTAACACGTCCTACCACTCCAGAAAAAAAGTAGAGCTTGGAGAAATGGCAATAAAAAGGGTACTCCACACTCCCCAGATCTCTAGAACTGGGGTCTCACCATCAGATACAGTTTGGTGTCATACCCAGGATACCCTCTTTTTGGTGGGGAGGAGTTTTTTTTCAGTTTCCCCATGCAGTCAATATTCTAAAGCCCTGCCAACAGGACAGCCAGAATATAGAACTTGCATTTATTATTTATAATTATCTATTTTATAAATACTAGCAAAATAAAAAAAACACCCTCAGGGCGATGTAAAAATAAATTTTTGAAAGATATTGCTTGAGGAGGTGGAAGTTAAAAATTAAATGTCGGAGAGTTTGAACCATAAATCATGAAATCATCAAATTTATTAAAGGAATAAAAAAAATAAAACAATTTGAAATCAAAACTAAGTTCTATTAACTTTGAATATCTATTAAAATAAAACAAACTTTATATAAATATATGATACTTGGGGATGTATCTATTAAAACTTGTTTTAAAAAACAATGATGGCTGTCTAATGTTGCATGCTCAAATTTTGGGTGTGTTTATTCTATATTATGATGATTTATGAAGAGTATAGTGATGTAAGCAGTGACATAGTTTTTGTTACAGACAAAACCAGAAGCGAATCTCCATTATTAATAGACTAGCAAATATATGCACCCTCCTGGTGCAAGTATTTAATTTTTAATTTAATAAAATATTATATTAATTAGAAAGGCTAATGAAATTACATCAGAATGCAGATAAAAAGATCTGAAACAGAGGGGGATATAATGGAAAAATAGGACAACTGAAACTTACTCTTCTATCACACCCGTATTTCATTGCTAAATTCTCTTAATTTAACTATTTAGTTAAAACAGGAAGTAAAGAATAAAATTAGTTATTTCTTCTTGTTAATGGGTTTCTTTTTAGATTTATCCCCAAGATTTTTGCTCAGACTCATTAAAATAAAACCAAAAATTAGAAATCAATAATACTAAGCACACATTTATTAAAATCAAATTTTTAATATCAATATGCAAATTAACCTTCCTGTTCAAACTGAAAACCGCTATTTTGTTGTATATACAAATATAATTGCATGTTATTAGATGGCCAACCGTATAAATAATGTAAAACAATTTGATCAATAATTGACGTTTAAATAAAAATAAATCATGGAGAATGTGATGTAAATAACAAAGGGAATTGTGACTTGAGTAGCAATATAGTTTCGGTACAGACAAACACACAATCTCCATTATAATAAGATGCATTTTTTTCTAAAATTTTTCCTCTTAATTATATAAAAGCAGATCATAGCAAAATCACATTGATTTGTTTTATCACAAAAATGTTGATATTTTGAAGTAAACAAATGAATTTGAAATCAGTATTTAAAGTTCATTATAACATTGTAATTCTGCTAATTCTAAATTATAGAAAGCCTCTCTCAAATTATTTGTCTGAATTTTTGAGATGAGGCTTGATGTGTATAATTTTGATTTTTTGGACTGTTGTCCTCATCTTTATTGTGGTATGTAAAAATCACAACGTTTCAGCTGCTGTATCCTTCGGCTTTCCCCAGGTGTTTCCTGTGTATCCGAGCATAGCAATGACCCAACCTGAGAAATCATTGGCAAAGAAGACATGAAGTGCCGAATATGTTGGGCTGCTGTAACTTATTGAATAGACCAAGATATCACAAAATGATATTCTAAAGTAAACAAATGAATTTGAACCAATCATTGAAAAGGCTAAATCAAATTGTTTTTAAAGTAAATTACATAAAAATGAAAATATAAAATCTAACTGATGTCATTGGAATTTACACCTCAAGTTGTGCAGGAAATGCTAATAAACAAGTTTAAAAAAAAAAATGATCATGATGCACCTCATGATGAATGTGGAATGATAGACGTGCAAAAAAAAAAAATGACGTCATTATTTGAATAAGATCTTCAAAAGTCATCGACATCTTGTTTGATCAACAGCCAAACTATTCAAAATGATTTCCCAAGTTGGGTCATTGTTATGCTTGAATACACAGGAAACACCTGAGAAAGGCCGGAGTATACAGCAGCCAAAACATTGTGATTTTACATACCACAATAAAGATGAGGACAACAGTCTGAAAAATCAAAATTATGTCTCTTTCAAATATTGTTACTAAAAAGTATCTTCTTTCTTAAGGTTTCGTTTTTTCTATAATAGTTTTATCTAAAAATATGAATCAGTTTCCATTTGACAGTATCTATGACTAGTATTATTTATATTATTTGGACTATTGTACTCATCTTCATTGTTATCTGTACAATGTTTCGGCCAATGTGCCCTCCAGCCTTCTTCAGGTATTTCTTGTCGGACTCGGGATTATAGGTTTATAAGTTCCCAAAATTCACACTGGATTGTCCAATTGGACACATAGTCTAGTGGATAAAGGAGTTAGGTTAAGACAGTTCTAAATGACAGTTCAATCCTGGTCAGAGGCAGCAGTAACATAGAATAATAATTAACATAGCTTAATACCTGTACCCCAGCTATAGTTAGCGGAATGAGAACAGTATACCCCCATGGACTGAATAAAAGGTTAGGTTAAAAGTTCCATGATGGCTCCTGATTATGACAAGATGGTTCCAGAGTTCGAGATGGTTCCCAAGTCTGAGGGTTCCCGAGTCCAACAAAAAATACCTGAAGAAGGCCGGAGGGCACATTGGTCGAAACGTTGTACAGATAACAATGAAGATGAGGATAATGGTCCGAATAATATAAATAATACTAATTATCAAGCCTCATTTCAAAAATTCAGAGAAATAGTATCTATGAGTTTTCTTATTCCAATACAGTCAGCTAAAAAATCAACAATATTTCTCTTCCCATAAGTAAAGTTGTTGCCGGATTGGCCTATTGTCGGTATCAACCGGACTACAAGGGTGTCTATCCCCTTTTTGCTAGCGCTAAACCAGGGAGATTGCTTTTTGCTGAGGTGGAGCGCCACACCTACCATCAATTCCCCACTTTACCGCACAGATCAGATTACCAAATCTGTGCTACTCATATGCTGAGTTGGCTAGGACCGGTATTGAACCAGGAACCTTACAATTCCTATGCGGATGCTCTACCGACTGAGCTAAACCGGACCCTTCTCTTATTGTAAGCCACTACTTATTTCACAAGGAATGAAAACTATTGGAATTGGTTTTTCTAATAGCTGTTTCTCTGAATAACAATCTCCTCAACCTAATTGCTTTTGATGGTTGATGTTTGCTCAAGTGCCAGAGATGGCACATTTTTGCTTTTTGGCATCCCTAGCAGAGAGAGGGAGAGAGAGAGAGAGAGAGAGAGAGGGAGAGAGAGAGGAACAAAAGAAGATAATTTGTTTGCCTATAAAAGAAATATAATGGGTTTGGAAGATGACTACTAGAGGTCAGAGTGCTCATATGCTCTCACACTCCACTTGCGCCTAATCACCCAACAGAATAGGTTTCTCAATGAACCCTATACCAACTAAACAAAGCAGAGGGACTACATACTTTTGTTTAGGGGTCAGAAACTGTTGCTATGTAATAAGATGATGCAAATGTACAAGGTGCATCAAAAAGTATCGAGATTTTTTTACTTTTTTACACACCTTGTATTCTGAAAAAATTAACATTCCATTCATTGTTAATTTCTATCTTGGTAAATACAGCTTCAAACTGGGCACTTTTATGACACACCTTGTATTCTGAAAAAATTTAACGTTCCATTCATTGTTCATTTCTATCTTGGTAAATACAGCTTCGATCTTGATACTTTTATGACACACCTTGCATGTGAGAATTGGATGTATAAATTTACTGTATTCATATCACTGGATATAACACACTTTACAAGACATTTAGCTTAGTCGGTAGAGCATCCGCCTGGGAACTACAAGGTTCCTGGTTTGATACCGGCACTTGCCAACTCAGTGTATGAGTAGCCCAGGGATGTGTGGGGTAAAGTAAGGAGCTGATGGTAAGTGTGGCGCTCCACCTCAGACGCAAAAAAAAATCTCCTTGGTCTAGTGCTAGTGAAAAGGGGATAAAGTCCCTTGCTGATTGGCCGATACCAACTTTAGGCCACCCTGATGACAACAAGACATATAGTAAGTGAAAGACTTTTATAGTTTCAAACGAAGTTCACTTCAGTTGATATTAGTTGGTTAGTTGGATTTTATGGCATGTCAAACCCATTGGGTCATTTTATGCTGAAGACATTTTCGTTTTTATTCATTCTTGATGGGTACTCAATTTGTTTTAAACACATTTTTTTCTATTTAACTCATAGATGGAACCCTAACAGGTACTACTACTCTGGATTAGAGTGGACCTGGGAGTGATGAATGGGTACTCCACATTCCCCAGAGCTCCAAAACTGGAACCTCAACATCACTCAAATACTATGATAATACCAGCCATAATGGGTACCATCTATAGCTTGAACTGCTTAGATTATGTGATATATATATTTACCAGGAGAGCACCTCATGTGGTGTAATGGTTAGGAAGCTAGATTCGCAGATCATTGTTAGTGAATTTGATTCTCAGTGGGCGCCCCATAATTTGGCCTTGTGCCACATCTAAACTAAGCTTAGTAAATAAGTATATATTCACCAACCCCTCCACACAAGCAGGATGTGACACAAAGTCAATTTCTTAAGCAGAGTTTAACTGGTTTGAATTCAGAGTTTTCATTCTCCTAAACTGGTTGTCATAGCAAGGTTGAAGAGCCCATTTTGCCCTACTATTTACCCATACCTGGAGGGAGATTAGTTGGATTCATACCTTTCCCAAGGGTATTAGTGTTATGTGAAATGTAAACAGCCTCATCCAGGATTTGAACTTGTTTTGTCCTGTCTATTTCCTATGACGATAACCATTGCACCCTGTGCCTTCATTAGGTTACATGTGATATATGTCCGACAAAATAGGATGTACCAAAATATTCCAAAATTTTTGACTCACCCTAGAATAATTCAAGAACTTTGTCAGTTTTAGTATTATTTGGATTATTCGGACTATTGTCCTCATCTTCATTGTTATCTGTACAACGTTTCGGCCGATGTGCACTCCGGCCTTTCTTCAGGTATTTCTTGTCAGACTCAGGAACTTTCTCAGATTCGGCAACTTTCCGAATAATTCAAACAATCCACATTATCAAGCCTCATCTCAAAAATTCCGAGAAATTTGTCAGTGTTGTTCACAAAGTTATTTTGATAAAAAGCTCAAGTTAAGCATTCAAGTCAATAATTGAATTTAAATTGGTTTTCTTCCCAATTCTAACAACATACACACACACACACACACACACACACACACACACAAAATCCATAAACTTTCCAAAAATTATATCCTGGTAATTTAAGAATGATTAATTTGGCAAAAATAACCATTTCAATCTTTGAAATCTGAGCAGTTCCTCTTAAAATTCTGACCTAAATAAAAGTAAATTTTATCTTAGACTTTTCATTTCAATTTAAAAGTGGCAACTTGTCATCACTGCTATTCCTTGCCTGCTATTATAACAGGTTGGATGCCCATGATAATCTGCAATAAGACTATAAATCCTTCTTTATCCTGCAGTTTTCTTTGCAACTGTAAATTTCAAAGTCTCAGCAAATTTTCAAATGTCTTCCAGCAATATTAGCCATATGGTTTCTTATTAATCTGAAAAATCTGCCACTGTATATAGTTATTTACAAAGCTTAGCTTAGATGTGGCACAAGACAAGAAGTATGGGGCACCCAGTGAGAATCAAACTCTTTGTATATATAGTACATCTTTGCCTGAACTTTCCCCAACAGATGATTATATTATAAAAGATTTTTCAGTTTTTCTTCCAAGATAAGAGTTGATAATCAAAAGAGTATCCCTTTGGCTTTCACGGATTTCTTGAACCTCGAAAATTAGATTATTTTCATTAAAAACAATACAAATGCAGAAAAGCACGCAAGAGATGATATCATTAGAATCGCATTTTACATATAAATAGCATTAGATTATGAAAACTCCCAAAGTAGCCTAACAATGACCCTAACCCTAATCATGGTGTCTCAAAGGTTTCGGATATTTCCATGAAATGTAATGAAATATAATGCTTTTTATATGTAAGTAAAAGTAAAGTAGAGTGATCTATTGTCAGTATTAGCTTTACCCCTTACTTAAGCTAGATGGGCAGTCGGAGAGCCCCCTCCAATCAATTGGCTGTAGGCATTTATTTATCATATATGTGCTAGAAGGCAGTGGCTGAGGGTCTTATTGTCCTGGGTATGACATTAAACTATCTGATGGTGAAGTTCCAATTCTGGAGTTCTGGGAAATGTGGAATACTCCTTCATCAACATTACTCCCAGGTCCACTGACCCAAAGTGGTAGTAGCTGTTAGGGTCCCATCTAGGGGTTAAATAGAAGAAAAAAATGTGTCTAAATAGAAAATTGAGTACTCATCAAAAATGAATAAAACAAAACATCTTTGGCATAAAATAACCCAACAAGGGTTGACATGCTGTAAAATCCAACCAACCAACATCAGTTAAATCAAACTTAACGGACCTAAATTCTACCATCAAATGTCACCCCACTAAAAGAAAAAAAAATACCAAAAATCAGGGAATTAACCGAATTTAATGAAATTTTCAATGTTGATATATCAATGAATAAAATATATAATGCACCAGTTATTTTATTTAAAAACTTTTACATTTTCTCAGGTCAGTTAACTTTGAACCACGTATCTTTGTGGCGTAACACAAATTCTCAAAGATATGTGGTTCAAAGTTAACTGACCTGAAAAAATGTAAAATAAATGGTGCATTATATCTTTTATTCATTAATATATCAACACTGAAAATTTCATTAAATTCGGTTAATTCCCTGATTTTTGGTATTTTTTTTCTTTTGGTGGGGTGACATTCGATGGTGGAATTTAAGTCCGTTAAGTTCAATTTAACCAAATAATTTTTACTAAAGCAAGTTAACGGCTATAGCATTTGTTACAAAATAGAGAGTATTGAAATTCTGAAAATGTGTGAATATAGAGAGAGAAAAGAAAGGTAAGAAAAAAATGAAGAAATCATTCCACTGATAGAAAGTGTAGAGGTGTAGGCAAAAGTAAAGTTGGCAGAGTGGTCTATTGTCGGTATCAGCCGGACAGCAATGAAGTCTATCCTCTTTTCGTCAGCACTAGATCAGGGAGATTGTTTCTGCTAAGGTGGAGCGCCACATCTACCATCAAGTTCAATTTAACTCTAACATCAATCATTGGAATCTATTTTGGACAAGTCTTCTGAGGAAATTCATCCAGGTAGACTCCCACTTAGACGGCTGAGAAGTATCAAGATTACAGTCTTTGATACTGTAGCTAAGATGACTTCAGACACACAGGCAGTTAGGAATGTGTTACCCATGTGGAGAGATTTACTTGACAGTCAGTGAGTACAATTCTTACTTTGTTCCATTTCCCTAAGAGATGAGAAGATGCACTGTATAGGTTGAATGATGACACTCCTCATTAGACATGGTATGCCAAGGTAGAAACAAAACAACAAACAAAACAACGTGACAGATTCTCAATTCATATATTCTTCATTTTTAATCAGTGAGCTCATTGTTGTTTGTCTCGGGGGGAAAACATTAGAGCACATAGTCTTCATTTTTGATGCCAAGATTGTTAGAGCAAACCTGATGAATTCTTCATCAAATATCTTGAGCATGTTTTCCAATTCAGATATAGTTTTACAGGATATGAGTATGTCATCAGCATAACTGACTTGAATAAAGCAAATCTCTCAATGACAAGAATTTTTTTTATTTCTCTGAATTTTTGGGATGAGGCTTGATAATTAATATTATTTGGATTATTCAGACTATTGTTCTCATCTTTATTGTTATCTGTATTCCTGAGTTTGAGAAGGTTCCCAGAGTCCAACAAGAAATACCTGAAGAAGGCAGGAGGGCACATTGGCCGAGACGTTGTACAGATAACAATAAAGATGAGGACAATAGTCTGAATAATCCAAATAATACCATCAAAATTATTTCATCCCTAGAGGAATTATGTTCATTGTACATTTGTTACTTAAGTGTTTCTTTGCATCCTTATATATCAAGTATTCCTATCTAATACAAATGATTTGCACACAATTGATTAATTTCAACTATTCCTATCTAATACAAATGATTTGCACACAATTGAATAATTTCAAGTATTCCTATTTAATACAAATGATTTGCACACAATTGAATAATTTCAAGTATTCCTATCTAATACAAATGATTTGCACACAATTGAATAATTTCAAGTATTCCTATCTAATACTAATAATTATATGGTTTCAAGTAATTATTTCTATTTAATAATATTCATTTGTTTGTACATGGTTATATTTGTATTAAGAATAGTTACTTGAAGCTAAGGATTATTGTTAGTTATTTGAAACCATATAACCGTGTGAATTTTTGTCTGTAAAATAAGTTCTAGAGCTTCTCTGCTACTAAAAATTGGTTTATAAAACCATTTTGGCCCAAGGAATTCAAAAATGCTATAAAAAAAGTCTTAAAGCCAATCAATTTAAAGATTTTGATGATTTCTGATTTTTTCATAGCAAGATCAATATCCCAATGTGGCATTGCATCTATGACAAAAAAATTTTCTATTATTATTTCACATATATTGAACATTATTTGGAAGCTCAAATTTTGGGGATTGTCTAACTTTAACATAATCCACACCTGAACAAAATTTCAGAAAAATTGAAGGGAGTGGGTGACATAGCCTGGATGATTTGACATGGAATTACCCAATAGGGGTCTTTTCTTACAGGGCCACTTCACTTTCTTCCAGTTTTGCATTAGGAAAAAGAAATTAAATCCTAATAATTGAATACTTACTTTATGAATTGTGATTGGCAGTGCATAAGTTTCAAAATAATTAGCCTGGAATATAAAAAAAAGTTTTTCTTTTTTTAAAAATATATAGAATTATTATCATATTCATATCAATAATATAAAAGCTTGCATCTGTAACATATTAGAAATATTTTTCATCAAGTGTTCAGCAACATTAAGAAATTTAAAATTTATGTATATTCATTATAACTAGCAGGACCTGTGGATATACCACAGTATGATAATTCAATTATTACAACGTTTAATACGTTTACTTAAGAACTATTGCTAAATAGTTCAATATGTAAAATGTATAATAATCTTGCTCTGTCTCCCTTTCTTTTTTTTTCTTTCTTTTCATCTTTTCATATTGTTTGATTGAAATAGAAAGATTAGTGTTATCACTTACATGCGCTCACCCCCTCTCTATCTTTCCCCCACTCTCTTTCTTTCCTTCTTATATTTTTCTGTATCGCATGTATCTTGATAACAATTAAGTTCATTTCAAATAATGTGCAAGCACATTTTATGATATTTTCGTGTTAAAACATGCAGTTGTATTGATTCAAGCAAATTCATATTTTCAGTGTAGATTTATGGTGAAATGAAAATGGTCGACCAAAACATATGATTTCCTCAAAGTGAAACAAACAAGGGGAGGTTTCTCTCATTTATGTAGCTAATGTTCAGATTACCCATCAATCTATTCTCCTCCCATCTATGTGTAAATAGTTAGGAAGACAGATTCTCTCGTCTTGGTAATTCACCAAAGTTAAGCAGCAATGAGCCTGTTCAATATATATTTATAATAATACAAGATTCTGATTAAACAGAAGAGTAAAAACAATTGTGTTGAGTGATGCTGTATGGCTGCACCACTTGGACCCTAACAAGGCGTCTTGAGAATAAGATAGATGGGAGCTACACAAGAATGCTGTGTGTGGTCTTGAACAAGTCGTGGAAACAGCACCTCACAAGGAAGCAGCTGTACGGCCACCTGCCCCCTATCTCACAGACCATCCAAGTGAGACGGACAAGACATGCTGTACACTGCTGGAAGAGCAAGGACGAACTCATATGTGACGTTCTTCTGTGGAAGCCAGAACATGGACATGCTAATGTGGGCTGCCCAGCAAGGACCTACATTGACCAACTCTCTGCGGATACTGGATGCTGCATAGAGAACCTCCCTGGGGCAATGAATGATAGAGGAGGTTGGTGAGAGATTGTCATGGATATCCGTGCTAATTGCATGACATGATCATGATGATGATGATGTTACTCTTGGAAAAACACACACACACACAGAGGCTGATTTACAGAAGTATCAATTTTTAAAAAAAGGGGGGCTATTCGCAGAATTGTGTCCCAGCCTCTTATCTTAAAAAACGCTAGGCGGTGATAGGTGAAATAACAACCTGCCCTACGAATGAAGTCCCTAGCTATGTTTTGATTTTTGATTTGTAATTGATTGTCGAAAAAAAAAAAAAAAATAAATAAAATAAGATAAAATAAAAATACCGAAAAACAAAGAAGATTTTTTAGCGGATTGAAATTGTTTTTATTGACAAATAATTTTTTTTAGTGGTGTGAAGGTGTTAAAAGTAAGCCATATTTTTATTGACAAGTAAATGTAAATATCTAGTCTGCCACCCACCCTTAAAATATCTTAAAGAGAGGGCGGGTTAAAATATTTACACTTACTTTTCGAAAAAAGACTGGAGGGGGTTATATATTGCATTAACTTTTTGGGAAAAACTCCTTAAGCGCTGGTTGCTTTTTTTCAGCAGGCACCACTTCATTTTTTTTTCAGCTAAGGACTTCATTCGTAGGATGGGTTGTTTTTTCAGCAATCACCGCCTAGCGTTTTTTAAAGCAGGAGGCTGGGACGCAATTCTGCAAATAGCCCCCCCCCCCAAAAAAAAAAAGATAGTGCAAAAAGAACACATAGAGGAAGAGTTAAAGATATAGTTTATGTGTTGTTGGCAGTCAACTCGTGTTCGAGTAAGACCATTTCCTGTTTTTTTTAAAATTTTATCATAGTTGGGTGCCAATAGCATTTGACACTGTATCCTTGTATTTTCTCAGATGACTCATCAGGCCAACCCTGGAGAGACATACTCTTCCACATAAACTACATGTTGGAACTTCTCTACTTTGAATGTTGCTGGGATGAAAATTACCCTTTCTAAATTACCGCTTCAATTTTTGGTGTTTAATTCAGTTGGACTCAAATTCTTCCACAGACAGGTAGATGGTGGCTCTCCAGCCAGGTCTATTACAAGCTAGCTTCTCCCAGTCCTCCACGGCAATTGTAGCAGTGTAGTTTGAAGCAAACAATTGTCAGTTGTGTGCAGTGTGTGCCAGCACCTGCCTGTTTTGTGAACCAACCTGCCAGACCAGGGATCAAATTGCACAAACACAGAAGCCAGCATTGAAATTACCAAAATTACAAACATAGCAATGTGTTTCTGGATTCGGTGCTTTTCTCAATAGTCTAGATAAGTAGTATGTGTGGTATAATGGCAGCAGGTAGCTCTAGCTGCACAATTAGGCCCATGTGCTCACACCCATGTCTGCTGGGCACATACAGTTGTGTACATATATATATACACCACAGTGTGCCTGTGCTTATCTGCAGAGAGATTTATCATACATATACATTGAATCGTGTGCATACATATGTTTGAATGTGTGTGCATATCTTTAGTGGGAGAGAGAGAGAGAGAGAGATAACCATAAATGTATATAAATGTATATACCTGCATATATGCATACACAAATATATATATATATATATATATATATATATATATACACAGATTTATTATATATACATATGCATAGAATTGTGTGGCTGCATATGTTTGAATGTATGTGTCTATCTTTATTGAAAGAGTCAGATAAAGCCATATATGCATACAGAAATGTATATATAGAGAGATTTATTATATATACATATGCATTGAATTGCATGCAAGCACATGACTGAATATGTGCATATCTTTAATGAGAGATATATAATCATACATGCATATAAACGTACTTAAATGTATATATGTGTGTGTGTGTGCATTGAATTGTATACATATGTTTGAATGAGTGTGCATATCTTTAGTGAGAAAGAGATATAACCATAAATGTATATAAATGTATATACCTGCATATACGCATACACAAATGTCTAATATATATATATATATATATATATATATATATATGCAGGAGCGATGTAGTCTGTTCGACGAGCAGTCGGCAAATTTGCGATATATATATATATATATATATATATATATATATATAAAAAGATTTATTATATATACATATGCATAGAAGTTTGTGCCAGCAAAATGTTTGACTGTATGTGTCTATCTTTAGTGAGAGAGTCAGATAAAGCCATATATGCATACAGAAATGCACCTACACACACACAATATATATATATATATATATATATATATATACATATATATATATATATATATCTATATGCATGTATGGTTTTATCTTTTTCACTAAAGATATGCACATACATTCAATGCATATATATATATATAATAAATATATATATATATATATATATATATATTTATATATATATATATATGCATTGAATGTATGTGCATATCTTTAGTGAAAAAGATAAAACCATACATGCATATATTATATATATATATATATATATATTATATATATATATATTGCATTGTATGCATATACTGAGTATATACCAGCATATATGCTACATACAAATGTGTGCGTATATATATATATATATATATATATATATATACCCACATACATTGAATTGTGTACATATCTCTGAATGAATGTGCATATCGTTAGTAAGAGAGATATAACCATACATGCATATAAAAATATATACCTGCATATATATGCATGCACAAATGTATATATACAGAGATTTATTATATATACATATGCATAGAATTGTGTGCAAGTATATGCTTGAATTTATGTGCATATTTTTAGTGAAGAGAGTCAGATAAATCCATACATGCATCTATACATGCACAAATGTATATACAAAGATGCTTATTATTCATGCGGAGCATATGACAGTGTGAAATGCACATTAACATACGTATGTAATAATGAAATTTATTGTGTAGTGTTCAGGTGCACTACAACTCATCAAAGTCTCATGTCTAGTACATAGAATAATGTATTAGTGTCAGGAACATGGATAGCGTACAGTAATAATATACATGTATGTGTGCACATGCATGCATAAGTGTGTGGAGGGGGGTCAGGTATAGTGTTGGTGGACTACAGGAAGCATGGAGGCTTTGAAAGATGCAGTGTTTCGGGAGCCTACAACGGTTGCAAGCAGTTTATTCCATTCCTTGGCAACTCTGAGCGTGAAAAAATGTTTCTGAAAGTCATATACACAAATAGATTAAGACAAATAGAAACTATTATTTTACTTACAGTTAACATTTTAATATGATATGTGCATTAATTATGCAGTTTGCTTTAAAAAAAAATTAAAAAAGGGGAAATAACTACAATTATTTTAGGATGTAGGATCACAGGAATTGTCAGTTTTCAAAATTTCAAAGGTGAAAGAAAGTAGCATCAAACAGATTGGTTTTGGTTTTGGTTTTGTTTTGTTTTACGGCATATCAACTCAGTGGGTAATTTAATGCCGATAAAGTTTTGAAATAAATCAATTCTTAATGGATAATACAATTTTTTTATCAACTCATGTTTTTCTATTTAACCTATAGATTGGACCCTAACAGGTACTACCACTCCGGGTCAGAGTGGACCAGGGAGTAATTGTGATGAAGGGGTGCTCCACATTCCCCAAACCTCCAAAACTGGAACCTCACCATCAATAGAGTTTAATGTCATTCCAGGACATGTAGACCTTCAGTCACCGCCTTCTAGTACCCATATGATAAGAAGGATTGGGGGTTGCCATAAGGGCAATAGAGTTGGGGCAATCATATAGATGCTAGGGCTTGACGTGGCCATTGATCGGAGGGGGCCTCTCCGACCGCCCGTCTAGCCCAAGCTAGGGCCAAAGTGGAGTATTGCAAGTCATGAACTGTTCATCCACCTGGGTTCTATCCTTAAGCATCACGGGTCGCCACCCATGGCCAACAGGTGGAGTCTTACCCCTCTGCAGAGGTGCAGTCGGTGCATTCTAATGCCCCAGCCGACAGGGTGGTCATCAAACAGAATAAAAATCATATAATTTAGTAATGAAGTAAAACAAATCCTCATTTCTAAGTGACAATCATCTGTAGGTTGCAGGTTCAATCCTGGCCAAGGGTGATAATAACATAGAATACTTAACATAGTTTAACATTTGTACCTGGTCATTGTTAATGGAATGAGAACAGTCTACCCTCTTGGATTGAATAAAAAAGGGTTCAGTTTGAAGTTATGTGAAGGATCCCATTATAACATTAAGGCTCCCAAGATCAACAAGAAGCTTCCCAAGTTTAAGAAGGTTCCCGAATTTGACAAGAAACACCTGAAGAAGGCAACTTAAATATTTTCCAAGCATGTTTAGTTGCTTTTTGTCAGCAAATTAATGTAGATATTTTACAGCACAACCCCCCCACCCATCCGTTTTTTATTGAAAAATCAATGTAGATATTTTACAACCCCTCTTTTTAAAAAATATTTTTTCAATTGAATTTGTACAAATTTCAGAGCGTATGGTATGAAAATTGTTTTGAAATTTGAGTTTAAATTTATACCGGTGTGGTGTGGGGGGGCCTTTATAATTATATCTACATTGATTTGCTGATAAAAATCGGGGGGGGGGTTGCATGTAAAATATCTACATAAATTTGCCGACCAAAAGCGAGAAAAACCCAACTCGGAAAATATCTAAGTTGGGCCAGATATTTGCCTGACGCCAGCACAGTAAAACATAGCGTAAATTAAGGCAGGAAGCCGGGACGACAAAAGATTAAAATTAACATTTTCTTTCCCAACCTCATTATGAAAGTATTACCTAAATTTCTTTTTAAAATATTTTCATATAGGGTCAAGGCTCTTATTGACAAATTACTTTATAAAAGTTGACCAACTGCATACCATGTTATAAAAGTTGCCTGACTGCGTAACATGATTAATGGGGGTGGATGTGTGCGTGTCTATAAATTATCTACCATAGCATCTCTGCATATGAATATGTCAGAACCCCTAAAACACCTAAAAAGCAAAAATGTATGAAAGTTCAAAAATTCTAATGAAAATAAAAAAATGCTTGGTTAAATCAAACTTAACGGACCTAAATTTCCACCATTGTATGTCCCCCCGCCGAAAGAAAGAACCCTCTCCAAAAAAAATCAGGGAATTAACCGAATTTAATGAAATTTTCAGTGTTGATATATTAATGAATAAAAGATATAATGCACCAGTTATTTTATTTAAAAACTTTTATATTTTTTCAGGTCAGTTAACATTGAACCACGTATCTTTGAGAATTTGTGTTACACCTGAAAGATATGTGGTTCAAAGTTAACTGACATGAAAAAATATAAAAGATTTTAAATAAAATAACTGGTGCATTATATTGTTTATCTATTAATATATCAACACTGAAAATTTTATTAAATTCGGTTAAATCTCTGATTTTTGGTATTTTTTTCCTTTCGGCAGAGTGACATTTGATGGTAGAATTTAGGTCCGTTAAGTTCGATTTAACCGATGTTGGTTGGTTGGATTTTATAGCATATCAACCCTTGTTGGATTATTTTATGCCAAAGATGTTTTGTTTTATTCATTTTTGATGGGTACTCAATTTTCTATTTAGACACATTTTTTTTCTTCTATTAAACCCCTAGATGGGACCCTAACAGCTACTACCACTTTGGGTCAGTGGACCTGGGAGTAATGTTGATGAAGGAGTACTCCACGTTCCCCAGAACTCCAGAATTGGAACTTCACCATCAGATAGTTTAATGTCATACCCAGGACATTAACACCCTCAGCCACTGCCTTCTAGCACATATATGATAAATAAATGCCTACAGCTGATTGATTGGAGGGGGCTCTCGAGTGCCTCTTAGCTTAAGTAAGGGTCACAGCTAACCATTAAGGGTGCGGGGTCTTTACCCCTCTGCAGAGGTGCAGTCGGTGTATTCTAAAGCCCCACCGACAGGGCTGTTCAATGATTGAATATATCACCATCAAGACTATAATGACATGTAATGGGATTCTAAGTTTATCAATAGTAACATATTCTGATTCACCCACTGTTGTGGTAATCTGAACATTAGGTACATAAACGAGAGTAACTCCCTTTGTTTATTTCACTTTGAGGAAGCCATATGTTTTGGTCGGCCATTTTCATTTCACCGTAAATCTACACTGAAAAAATGAATTTGTTCAAATCAATACAACTACATGTTTTAAAACAAAATATCATAAAATGTGTTAATTGTACTTGCGCATTATTTGAAATGAACTTAATTGTTATTAAGAACACATTTTATGATATTTTTGTTATAAACATGAAGTTGTATTGATTACGTAAAATGAAAATGGCCGACCAATCATATGGCTTCCTCAAAGTGAAATAAACCGGGGGAGTTACTCTCATTTATGTAGCAATTGTTCAGATTACCATTTTCATTATTTCTCAATGATTATTAATTGAATAATCATTATTTAATTTTTATTATATCTTATATATTTACAATGTCTCTATGAGGTCTAGCAGAGTAGTTTTGCCTCAAAACAGCCCATGATATTAAGAGCGCGTGGGTAATGGTTAAAGTCATGGGAAATGGACTCGTCGTCCGAGTTCAAATCCTGGATGTGGTAATTGCATTTCACTTTGCGCTAATACCCTTGGAAAGGTTGAATCCTACTCTCCCTCCATCATGGATAAATAGTAGTAGGGCAGACTGGGCTCTTAACCGTGGCTAGGTAACCAGTCTAGGAGAAGGAAAACTCTGAATTCAAACCTGTTGAACTCCGCTTAAGAAATCGACCTTGTGTCACATCCTGCTCGTGCGGAGGGGTTGGTAAAATATATATTAAGGTATTTACCTCACATCCCACTTATCGAGTTGACACAAGGTTGTTTAATTGTGGGAGACACCCACAAACTGGAATAGCGGCGCAAAAAATGCATAGATCCCTCGGCATTCCCCCTCAAGAGGGTGCCTCAGGCACGGGCAATAAACCCAGCCCTGCCCTTTAAATCAAGGGCAGGTGATGCCTGGGGTGAATAGCCCCCTGGGATAACGCTGTTATTACATTAACAAACACAGGTCCGGAAAGGCCCATGTTCTTAATGCCGTTTAAATCCTGCAATGTGTTTTATCATTTCTATGAATAAAGGTTTATTAGTATATGGTGTGGATAATTTGCATACTGGTTTTAATAAAATAGATTGGTGTTATTGATTTCTAATATTATTGTTTTAACCTTGTACATGTTAAATCAATCTATGTATAATTTCATATAGAAATCAATTGAAATAATATAAGTTTAATACTTTTTATATATGTTCTTGTTTAGTTTTGTGTGTCTTTCTAATTCAATATATAATAATTTATTAAACCTGAAATACTTGCACTGATGGCGCATATTTTTGCTAGTAGTCTCTAAAAAAAAAAAAGAAAGATTGCTGGTTTACTGGAGATGAACAAGCAAGCTTTCTATTTAAATCAAGATACTAAATAATTGTGAAATCCGGTTTTAAAAATGGGTTATATATTTTCTTAACTGTCAAAGAACCTAAGATTCCAGATTAAAAATGTGAAAGTCTGAAACAATTTTTTTGTTTATGAGCTCATCCTTAAACAGTGTTTTGAAACTAATTTTGTTACTATAAACAAGATAAGCAAACCAATTAGTAATCAAAGAGTTACAAATGTTACTTATAGTATTAACATTTTGGTGCTGTTATAGTATGTGGCCTACCTTTTTGATTCTTTATAGTATGTGGGCCTAACTTTTGGTGCTGTTATACTATGTGGCCTACCTTATTTTGATTCTGTTATAGTATGTGGCCTACCTTTTTGATTGTATATAGTATGTGGCCTACCTTTTGATTCTTGTTAATAGTATATGGCCTACCTTTTCTGATTTTGTATAGTAATGTTGGCCTACCTATTTGATTCTGTTATAGTATGTGGCCCACCCGGTTTAAATGTGTCCTACCTCAGTAAGAGTATATTTATAGATATAAGTAGTAGGCAATTTATTGAAACTAATTATTTTTCACATATATTCAATTTCAAGAAATGCAATCAGTCATAAGCCTGTATATAGTAATTAAGAATAATTAAAAAAGAATTTATCCATAATCTCTC
>CM042157.1:45050810-45135485 GCA_023376005.1 Doryteuthis pealeii | reverse complement strand
GTTTAACTGGGTGAACAAGCAAGCTTTCTATTTAAATCAAGATACTAAAATATTGTGAAATCCGGTTTTAAAAATGGGTTATATATTTTCTTAACTGTCAAAGAACCTAAAGTTCCAGATTAAAAATGTGAAAGTCTGTAAACAATTTTTTTGTTTATGAGCTCATCCTTAAACAGGTGTTTGAAAACTAATTTTGTTACTATAAACAAGATAAGCAAACCAATTAGTAATCATAAGAGTTACAAATGTTACTTATAGTATTAACATTTTGGTGCTGTTATAGTATGTGGCCTACCTTTTTGATTCTGTTTTATAGTATGTGGCCTAACTTTTGGTGCTGTTATACTATTGGCCTACCTTTTTGATTCTGTGTATAGTATGTGCCTACCTTTTTGATTGTTATAGTATGTGGCCTACCTTTTGATTCTGTTATAGTATATGGCCTACCTTTCTGATATTTTTATAGTATGTGGCCTACCTATTTGATTCTGTTATAGTATGTGGCCCACCCGGTTTAAAATGTGTCCTACCTCAGTAAGAGTATATTTATAGATATTAAGTAGTAGCAATTTATTGAAACTAATTATTTTTCACATATATTCAATTTCAAGAAATGCAATTCAGTCATAGCTGTATATAGTAATTAAGAATAATTAAAAAAGAATTTATCCATATTTACATGAATCAGAGATCTATTTAATTCTTAAAATATTCTAAAATTCTGAAATAGGATTTAGGGTTCGGCTAGAAACAAAGGGTTCCTAGTTCAATACGGCCCTCGCCAACTTCAGCTGAGTAGCACAGGGATCTGTGCAGGGAAAATTAATGAAAAGAGGAAAAGAAGGAAGAAAGAAAAAAAGAAGAGAGACGTAGTTAAATCAAGATTATTATATTTTTACATATTGAACTATATTAGCAACAGCTATTAAGTAAACCTATGAAATTAATAATCAAATTATCATACTGTGATATCCACAGGTCCTGCTAGTTATTAAATAGGAATAGTTATTCAAAACCTTATACTGCTTGCAAAAATAATAGATAAGAAAAAGATTGACTTAATAATCCAATAAATGTTGACATGTAAAACCAACTACCACATCGAACTGCTAATGGAGTCTCAGCCGTGATTTTCGTCAGGGTTTTCTCCTTAGCCTTTTCCTATCCAGAGGGATACCCCAAAAGCAGCAGGGTTATTTAGACTATTATGCGCCTGGACACCAACCCAGGTATTTCTATGTTCTCGCATTAATGTGCTAGATCGCGATTGAGTGAGAAGCTTCCTCTGCCTTTCACAGGTTTTTGATTTTCATCCTGCTGGTCTCTAGCCACCCTCTCACCAGGCAAGCTTGGGGGATAGCGGTTTATTTGCTATGATCCGACTATGAAGCAGTAGTACAGGGTTACATAATACCCATAGCGCTTTGTGCAATCTGACACAACTAAAAACCAACTAATCAATTGTTTTAATGATAAAATTAAAATATGAGAAAATGTCTTTACTCACCAAGGTAGCCAAATACCATCAACAGGTCTTCATGAAACATAGATTGAGAACATATTCCATCTTTTCAGGGACTTTATTTTTTTGGTAATATTTTAGTGCTTTCTGTTTCAGTTGGTATTTCTCCCATTCTTGTTTGTTGTTATTCATTTTTGATAAACCACAGCTGGAAAAAAAAAAAATCATTTTTTAAAAAAAGGGTGTAAAATTTTTTGTTGGCACCTTTCCATTAAGGACATGGCATAGTATCAAAAAAAAAAAAAAAAAAAAAAAGAAAAAAAAAAGTTACATTTTTGAGTGACCAGTCTTGGTGCACACAAACTGTGATGCTTTCTGGGGCTGCGTCTTTTTCCCCATTCTGCCTCTCTTTGCTGTCGAGGCTACTCTTCCTTTTCCGCCTCACCCCTCTCTGCTGCCTTGCTAACGTTAAGGCACAGGCCGCTCTATTTTTTTGATTCTACCTCCCACGTGTTTTTGTGTCAAATATTGACACAAAAATTTTATATTTATAAATAAATAAAATATTATACAAAGACAGTCAAGTGATCTATAATAATAATGAAATTTATTGTGTATAGTGTTCAGGTGCACCACAACTCATCAAAGTCTCATGTCTAGGAACATGAATAACGCTACATTAATAATATACATGTATGTGTGCACATGCATGCATATGTGTGTGGAGGGGGGTATCAGGTATAGTGTTGGGGAATACGGAAGCATGGAGGTTTTGAAAGATGCAGTGTTTCGAGCCTACAATGGTGCAGCGTTTATTCCATGCCTAGCAACTCTGAAGCATGAAAAAATGTTTCAGAAAGTCATGTGAGCTATGCTGTTTTCTGACTTTATAGGCATGCCCACGTGTGTTAGAAACATGGAGATCAAAAGTGCCTCAAGGTTTGCAATTGGTAAGATGATTAATGACCTTATGAGACGTTTACCAGGTCCATGTTGCCAGACACCAGAGTTTCAACAAATCCATTCCCAGGCAGAATATAGCTGATGCCTGATCAAAGACATTCAAGCTGATCTATAACTGGTAACCAAAAGAGGTATTTCGACCAATTTCTTTACCTCAATGTAGAAGTAAGATCTTTTTCAGTGTCATTGCTAAAAGAATGACTAATTATACTGAACAATGCATTATTTAATACATCAATACAGAAGCTGGAATTTCCAGTTGTATTTGAACATAACACTATTAGTGGGACTGCAATAAAAACAGCCAAAAATGATAAGTCAGCCGAACTTCACATCATTTGGCTTTGACTTAGAAAATGCGTAATGGTTCGAGAAACACCAACTACTTGAGAAACAATGGAGTTCTTTTTGGATTCCAGAAGACATTAGAAATCTCATTTCAGCGTATTTTAAATGTACATATATGAGATTTTCTAATAATAAATATTCAACTAACTGGCAAATAGTTGAATATTAGGATTTATGATGGGATGCGTTACCTCTCATTACTTTTCATACTGATAAATGGAGATGTACTGCGTAATGCTGAAACAACACCAATAAGAAAAACCGTCCCATCTATGAAGGCTTTCATGGATGATGTAACCCTGTCGCAGAATCCAGACCCCATATGAAACAACTTATGAATCGCCTACAGGAGCACTTCAAATGGGCTGCGATGAAGATAAAGCCTTCTAAATGCTGCGTCTTTCCATAGTGAAAGAATCTGCAAAGAAGTCAGCGTTTTTCGTCGATGGAATGAAATCCCCACAATCCAAGAAAAAAGTGTTAGAGCCTCAGGTCGCTTGCTACTCCCTACCAATTCTGATTCGACATTGTTGGCAAGGTCATATCAAACAACTAAAGGATGGCTTCGCTCCATTGATAATAAAGACAAAATATGTGCATCTATTTGGATTAATTCTTAATTATTTGCCCATGCAAATATATGAGGGTATCACTGACAAGGTTGAAAAATGGAGCACTTATCAGTAATTGTAAAGAAATGGTTAGGCGTACCTAATTCCTTAACAAATGTGGCATTATACAGTTCATTAATGAAGCTAAACTTCCGATGGTGTCACTTGTTGAAAAATTCAAATTAGGGTAAAGCACGACTTTTCCAAATTGCTGCCGTGACAACAAGCTGTAGAAAAACACAGATCATCCCTCAAGATGAAAGAAAATAATTGAACTGTGGCAAAGGAAGATCAAGGCTAGGTCTTTCACCCACAGCATTGGTGGTCAAAAGAATCCACGTTAAATAAAAGATTAAGAGGAAATTCACCAACTTGAGGAAGTCAAGCGTATTGCTACAGCTGTGGACAAAGTAAAACAGGCGCATGGACCAGGTGGGAGAGTGCAAAAGGAGAGTTGTAACAGAGTGACATCAGACATATGGAGCCTAAAATATTAAGTTTCCTGATAAAGGCAGTCTATTACATATTGCCCAACACCAGTCAATCTTCACGTCTGCTGGGTTAGCTACGTCAGACCTATGCAAAGCATGTGGGAAAACTGCTAGCCTGAAATATGTTCTCATGGGATGCGAGTATGCTCTAAGAAGCTACACGTGGAGACACAATGAAGTCCTACGGATTTGTTGCGGAGGCGTCGAAGATAGGGTTGTGAGACTGCAAATAAAGCTGTTAATAATATCAACAAAGCAATACATCTTTGTTAAAAGAAGGACAAAAAATTTCATTAATTTCGCCGTAAAAAATACCATGTTGTCCGTCTATATTGATGGACCTCCAGGGCCATGCGCGCATTGCGTGCACTTGGACATCAACCTCTTTTTCCAACCTGAATAACGTTAAATGGCCACGTGTCTTTGATAAATTGTCATTGGTTCTGTTATGTAAAGAAAAGTATCTTTATCGTATAACTTGACAGTTCC
The DNA here is from genome assembly GCA_023376005.1 of Doryteuthis pealeii. Taxonomy (NCBI): domain Eukaryota; kingdom Metazoa; phylum Mollusca; class Cephalopoda; order Myopsida; family Loliginidae; genus Doryteuthis; species Doryteuthis pealeii. Next base: position 45,131,121 of record CM042157.1, on the reverse strand, counting down.
CCATTTGAAGAAAATCCATGATATGAACTCCCTCTGGCCCCGGAATTCACGTAAGTTGGAAAAAAGATATGAAGACCTACGTAAACAAGCCGCGATCAGAAAACGAAATTCCAAGATGGATAAACAAATGTATTTCCATCCGACATTGGATGCCGGGGATTTATTACCAATTACCAACTCAAACTCGCATTTTTGTCTATACTTGGACTTTCTCCACCAGACAAGAGGAAATACATAAAAAAGATCCAGGAGAAAGCTCTAACCGCATCAGTGTGGATATGGCAGTCCTATATTATGACATTAAACCAACAAAGTCTGGTGGTATTGTGAGATACTGCTGGGGCGCTCTGGGTTAGTGTTAATGATGCTTTGGACCCAAAACCATGCCTGAACCCAGAGTCATCATCTGATGAAGGCTTTGTTGGTTGCAATGCTACTGTGTAAATAGCAGTATTGTATGAAGATTATTAATACAATTTTCTGTTTCCAACTAAAATATATTTAAAACATGTTCAAAATGACAGATACAGACAGATGGCTTGGATTTTGGTAATCTGAACATTAGCTACATAAATGAGAGTAACCTCCTCTTGTTTGTTTCCCTTTGAGGAAGCCATATGTTTTGGTCAGCCATTGTCATTTCACCATAAATCTACACTGAAAATATGTATTTGTTTGAATCAATACAACTGCATGTTTTAACATGAAAATGTCATAAAATGTGTTCTTAATAACAATTAAGTTCATTTCAAATAATGTGCAAGCACAATTAAGAACACATTTTATGATATTTGTATGTTAAAACATGCAGTTGTATTGATTCAAACAAATTCATATTTTCAGTGTAGATTTATGGTGAAATGAAAATGGCCAACCAAATCATATGGCTTTCTCAAAGTGAAATAAACAAGGGGAGGTTACTCTCATTTATGTAGCTAATGTTCAGATTACCCTTTTTTTTTTCCTTAATTGTATGACCATTATCATCTTGCAACACCCTTTGGTTAAAAATGAGACCGTCCAAATTGTCCAAAATTAAATTCAAAAATGTAAAATCTGGTGTTGTTTATCCGTCAAATTATTATTTCTTACGAGTGTTATCACATCAGGCAAATAATTGACCATTCCGTTTTTATGGTAAAGAAAGGGAAAAAAAGGACATGCTACACACAAAAATTATAAGAAAGAGGAGAAAGATAAAGAGAAGGGTTGTGCGAACGGAAGTGATAATACTAATGTGTTTCAATCAAACATAATGAAAAGAACGAAAGAAGAAAAGAATGAAAAAAAAGAGTTAGCAAGAATTAAATCAACATTATTATACTTTTCACATATTGAATTTTTGCAATAGCTCTTAAATAAACATCAAACGTAATTAAATTATCATACTGTGGTATATCCACAGGACCTGCTAGTATTCATAAATTTATATCCATTCTATGAATAATATATTGATTTATGTTTTTTTAATAAGTGCATTAAGAGTAGCTCAATTGGTAGAATATCCACCTAGGAATCGCAAGGTTCCAGGTTCAATACTGGTCCTTGCCATCTCAGTACATGAGTAGCACAATTTGGTAATATGATCTGTGCATTAGGAATGGTACTCCACCTTAGCAAAATAAAAAGATTCTAAGTGAAAAAGGGATAGACTCCCTCGCTGTTTGGCTGATACCAACAATAGGCCACTCTGCAGTCAAAGAATTTTGAATAATAATTAAAAAAAATGTGTAAACAAAAAATAAATTTGAACTAAAAAAGAATTTAATGCATACAATTGTTGAAGAATTACAAATATTTTCTTTAATTTGTGGGGATTAAAATAAAATTAGAACCCAACAAACTCCCATGAGCTTCACCTGAAGAACCCTCCGCGCATGTGCGACAAAAAGGACTGACTCCTGACCCTCAAGAGATATCTCGTCAATTCGAGTTAAGGCCTTAACTGAGTGTAGTCACTTCCTTGGCCAGGGGAATATCCCCTTGCCACAGGCGACTATGGTCGGTCAATAAAGCCTAAATCATAAAACCACCTTCTGTCTCTGTCCTTTTCATTCCTTAAATTCCTTCCTTTTCAGCACGACCAACAAATGAGATGGGGTTGAAAGCAAAAACCCAAAGAACATGCAGCAGAGAATATCCAGCCACCTTTTAAACACCCAAAACCTCTTCCTACCCCATAAATTCAAAGATTTTAGCAAAATATTTTAAAAAGAATTTAATGCATACGATTGTTGAAGAATTACAAATATTTTCTTTAATTCAAAGATTTTAGCAAAATATTTACATTAAGTCACAATAAGAATCAAAACAAACTCAAGAAAGATGTTTTATTTGTTTTAAATTGTACATTCCTAACTAAAAGGATAGAACGAAAAGATTTTCTTGTTTCATCCTCATCCCAGTAAAAAAGAAATGAAAAACAAACAAGAAATTCTTTTTCATATATTCTTTTAAAAAAACATATGACAGCTGGTAGCACACTATTAATCTCACATGTTTTTAATCTTGTGGGAGGCAAATTATTAGTTGGAATTCTAGGCGTTATTTTAGTAGCCAAGCCCTTTTGAAATGTGTCCATATAAAAAAGAAAATAAGGGAGGTGATTTAGATTTATCTTGTATTATCAAACAATAATAAAATAGAATCATTTAGAGAACACCCAAGTGAATAGTATTTCTTATGTTTAGAAAACTCTTTTATAAACATATTATCTTTACAGCATATATACTTATATATAAGTATGGATGGTGAGAGATGGAAATAATAATATATAAAAAAATATTATATTACAAATGTATAGTCTTTTGATAAAAAAATCATAAGTTTGTAAAAACTAATAAATCATAATTGTGGAAAGTATTTTTAAAATACCCCATTCAATTCTACTAATTTGTCTTATCTATTGTATAATCCTGAAAAAAAAATTATCATGTTATGATAACATTTTTACAAATAAGTAAAATTCGTAAAGTTTTTAAAACTTTAAAATTTTATTTATTTTAAAAAATGTTACAAAGTAAATAAACATCTCTTAATCATGTTTTCATTTATATTCAAGACAATTTTGTGTTAATTACTTAATAATAAAAAAGGCCAAAGGATTATTTTCGTTTGCTATTTTTTAAAGCTGCTATTGTTCAATACAAGTTTTATTGACTATTACGTCAATTACAAAATTATATTACAAATGCCTTTTGAGTCAAAATTTAAAGAATATTGAATAGATTTATAAAAGTTATCTCCCTTGAAGTTACTGAAATTGTATAACATTTTTGATATGTATTTATTACTGAATTTATTTATAAAAAAGTTATTTTTGTAAAGAAAAAAAAAAAGGAAAAAAGAAGAAAAAAGAAAAAAAAGAAAAATGTAAACTTTTTTCTTTTAAAAACATAAATACACCCATGTCTTATTTAATTTTATGGTATATCAAATGTCAATCTGAACTGAATATTATTTACATTTTTAAAAGATAAGTACCTTATGAGCATTCATTATTAAATAAAATTTTAAAATAAAAATAGAACAAATAATAAAATGCAGAAATAAAAACTGATCATTCTGTAAGTGCAAAAGTTTAATTTTTGCACCAAAAAGGAGGAGTTGCTCTTTTCACAAGACAAACATGTTTGTAGATCTCTTGAAATGATTAGCTGATACTATATAATTTTCATATTTCATCATTTTTTCATGCTCAGAGTTGCTGAAGCATGGAATAAACTGCCTGCATCCGTTGTAGGCTGCCAAAACACTGCACCTTTCAAAGCCTCCATGCTTCCTGTAATCTGCTAACGCTATACCTGATACCTCCCTCTACACACATATGCATGCACGCGTACACATACATGTATATTATTAATGTACATTATTCATATTCCTGACACTAATACATTATTCTATGTACTAGACATGAGACTTTGATGAGTTGTGGTGCACCTGAGCCACCTGAGCACTGTACACAATAAATGTCATTATTTCATATAAATAAGAAATCAGTCTAGAACAGCCCATTATCTAAAGAATTTAAATCAATTTAAATTATTTTCGAAAATTAATGAAATAAAGATTAATTAATGCCTTGGAATATGAACATTTTAAACTGCAATATAAAAAGTAATAAAGTAGACGGAATAGCCTATTGTCAGTATCAGCCGGACAGCAAGGTATTCTATCCCCTTTTTGTTAGCACTAGGCCAGGGAGATTGTTTTTGCGTCTGAGGTGGAGTGCCCCACCTACCATCAGCTCCCCACTTTACCACACAGTTCCAAGCCATGCTACTCATATGCTGATTTGATGAGATCCAGTATTGAACCCCGAACCATGTGGTTCTGAGCTGGATGCTCTAATGACTGAGCTTAACCAGCCCTAAACAAAACTATTGTGTCTGATTTAGCATGTGATTGATTGATATATTTTAACGGCATGTCAACCACTCTAGGGTTATTTTATGCCTAAAGGTTAGAGGATCATATTCACTGTATGTTTATATTTACATTTTTTATGAAATTGGTTCTTAAGAGGTTATTTTCTGCATACAGTCCTTGCAAGCATATATATATATATATATATATATTTATATATATATATATATGCTTGTGATGATAATTTAATTGAGCATAGTCAGTGTTAAAGATCTTAGTGTGTCAAATAAAGTAGTACCATTTGAAAACAAAAATGAAATTACAATACGATTGCAGATGAAGTTCAAAGGATGGAAATACTTTTCTTATTCATAGTTCAGTTATTTTCTTTTGGGTTCTGTTTCATTGGTGCTGACCTAGTAGGCAATCTAGGAATTAATTTTATCAGATAAGTAACTATCATAAAAAATATCACCCCTTATCTTAAAGTTTGGGTCACATCTGATGTTTTTTTTCTAGTTGTGTTAACTCCTTCTTCAGACAGAACATTATCAATGAGAGTCAATCTTCACTTCCATGGGCATCTGCTGGGGGGGGGGGGGGACAAGAACAGGTCATTTGCCTTCCACTCAATCAACAGTTCATTTGCAGACCCTGGATCAGGTTTCTTACTAAGGGCAACAGATCACCTAGTGGGTTGTATATACTTATGTGTAATCTGAACTTTAGCTACATAAATGAGAGTAACCTCCCCTTATTTATTTCACTTTGAGGAAGACATATGTTTTGGTCAGCAATTTTCATTTCACTGTATATCTACATTGAAAATACGAATTTGTTCGAATCAATACAACTACATGCTCTAACACATTTTAAGATATTTTTGTTTAACACAAAAATATCTTAAAATGTGTTCTTAATTGTGCTTGCGCATTATTTGAAATGAACTTAATTGTTATTAAGAACACATTTTATGATATTTCTGTGTTAAAACATGCAGTTATATTGATTACAGTGAAATGAAAATGGCCAACCAAAACATATGGCTTCCTCAAAGGAAAACAAACAAGGAGAGGTTACTCTCATTTATGTAGCTAATGTTCAGATAACCTACTTATGTTATAAATGATGGTTTGGTTTGGTTTGTTTTACGGCATATCAACCTCAGTAAGTTATTTAATGCTGATAAAGTTTTTAAATAAATTCATTCTTAATGGATACTCAATTTTTTTTATAAACACATTTTTCTATTTAACCCATAGGTGGGACCCTAACAGGTACTACCACTCTGAATCAGAGTAGACTAGGGAGCAATGGTGATAAAGGGGCACTCCACATTCCCCAGACCTCCAAGACCTGAACCTCACCATCAGATAGAGTTTAACGTCATTCCTAGGACATGAAGACCCTCAGCCACTACTTTCTAACACTCATATGATAAAAAAGAGTTGGGGTTTGCCATAAGCGCGATAGGGTTGGGGCAATCATATAACTGATGGAGAGTGCAACATCCTTTGCATGGGGAGAATGCCTTTTCACACACCCAACTTGAAAAGTGATAATGGATGCACATGTTCATTTCAGATTCACATTTGACTTTTATCTCAAGATGATTCTCTGCGTCATATCATACACTGTCACGGCCTTCGGGCCTGTCTCCAGTGGCTTTGGCCTCTAGACCAGTAAACTAATAAATAACGGTGTGATCTCAGGGGGCCATACTCCTAGGCAACACCTGCCCCCTTGATTTAAAGGGATAGGGCTGGGTTTTTGCCCAGTGCCTGAGCCCCCCCCCCCCGCTCCTTGAGGGGGAATGCCGATGGAATTCATGCATTTTTTGTGTCTGCTATCCCATGAGCTTCAGTTCGTAGGTGGTCCCACATTAATAGGACCTATGGATGTGCAGTAAATAATTCATACACTGCTCTCAATTGTATGTTAAACACTGGGTCAATTTTCTTTTTTAAATGGAGTACAGCTAGTTTGGATTCAGAATTTTCCTGACTGGTTAGCAAACTAAAGCTAAAGAACCCAGTCTGTCCTACTATTATAGCTGAGGGGGGAGAACAAATGGATTCATGCCTTTTCCAAAGGCATTAGTACAAAAATTGGACCAAGTATCCAATAGGCAGGAATAACCACAGTTACCTTTTAAACCTTAAAACACAAAACCACTTGCCACCGCTTATAAGTCATCGGGGTGGCCTATAGTCGGTATCAGTCAGACAGTGAGGGAGTCTATCCCCTTTTCACAAGCGCTAGACCAAAGGGATTGTCTTTTAGCGTCTGAGGTGGTGCGCCACACTTACCACCAGCTCCTCACTTTACCGCACAGAGCTCTGTGCTACTCATACGCTGAGTTGGCAAGGGCCGGTATCAAACTTGGAACCTTGTGGTTCCCAGCCGAACACTACCGACTGAGCTAAACCGGCCATTCCCATATACTAACCTCTAAAATATCTAAACATTTAAAAAGAAAGACTGACCTCTCTTTTAAATTTCAAAATAAGCTAAACAGAAATTAACCTTAATACAGTCAGAATTAAATAATCACTGGCTTTACGATTAATTACTAACAACTTACTTTTTTAATGAATTACTTGAAGACATAAATCCTCATGGAAAAACAAAATTTGTGAGAGACAGGGGTAGGTTTGTCGCGGGGTACGAGGTGCGACAGATTGACTCATTGAAGTAGTAAACATCTATACATATATAAAGAGCAGTTGGTGTCTATGTATGTATGGGTGTATGTCCGGAGGAAACTACGAAAATAAAAACAATTAATGATAAAGTAAAAATATATACACATTAAATATCACCAGAGCTTGCTTTTTTGTGCAAAAATGATGAAGATTTGATTCATATTCGAAGATATTTAAAAATTAAGATATACGTAGAAATAGCATTGAAATTCTACTTAAAAATAACCAGCAATCGTGAATCTCAAAAGTAAACAAATCAATACACCAGGGTTTTTGCCTCACCTCTACCTAGGCGACGCAGTGTAGCCACTTCTAGTGGGAGTATAAGTCATAGATGAAAAAAAGTGTAATGTAGGCTAAAAAAAAGGGTAGACTAAATTAAGCAAAGAAAATAAAGTCGAATACAAATGCAGAATAGTGTGCAAGAGATAATATCATTAAAATTGCATTTTACGTATAAATAGCATTAGATTACAGAAACTCCCGAAGTACCCTAACCTACACATCTCAAAAGTTTTGGGTATTTCTGTGAAATGTAATTCTTTTTGTATACGTATTAATAGCACGCTATTCTGCATTAATACCAAAAGTAGTAAACTAGACCAAAAAAAAGTCATTACTTTGAATGTTTTGGCTAGGAAAAATATTCAGAGAACACATGTAGTATTTTGATTTCATTTATGGAATTTTAATAAATTTTATTTATTTTAATAAGATAGACAAAATTAGTCCAAGAAAAAAAATGGAAGAAAAAGTCGTAAAGTGGACAAATTTAGGCGAAGAAAAAATCATAGAAAAAAAGTCATAACTCAAATTTAGGATTCTTTGGCTTGGGGAAATATTCAGAGAAAATAAGTAATTTTTTTCATTTAAATATCATTTTCAATTAAATAATATTTTAATAATGTAGGTAGTTGTTACGATAATGTTGTGTTAATTTGTTTGTGGTTATAAAAATTATATATCTAATTATTTTTTTATTATTTTTTTTAAATATTACATATTTTAGTATGAATTTATTTAATTCATACAATTAAAATATTTATTTCCTTTTATTTATTTTATTTTTTATTTTTTTCATGGCCAGAAGTCAAAGTTGTAACTTTTTTTTCTTCCTATAACATTTTTTTTAAGTTAAAGTATTGACGAATTGCAGGTATCACTAAAACGGTCACGTGATCAGTTTAGGCCATCTTGAATAAAACGGAAATAAATATTTCCGAACTTTGTTTATCAAAAAAGATCCTACAGGGTTGTCACAAAGAAAAACAGTTAATTCAAAGATCAAATTATCCGATTGGGAAAAATTACATCGTTATCTTAAAAAATAAACAAACTTATCTGTATTACATACAAAAGGGTAATTTTCAGGCCGTAATTTAGACAGAAAAAAATTACATATTATTACCCTCTTACGATTATACATCTACATATGGCTGGCTGTAATGGACATACTTTTTTTAGCCAAAATTTACTATTAAAATGAATAAAATCTTTAAAAACTTTAATATTAAAATCTACTATTAAAATGAATAAAAACTTGAAAAAATTTAATATTAAAATGAATAAAAACTTGAAAAAATTAAAATGAATAAAAACTTGAAAAAATTTAATCTTAAAATTTCACAGTGAAATTGACTTTAAAAAAAAAAAATGTCTTCAGTTTTGGTATTAATTTTAAAAATCGAAAATGAAATGAAATGAAAATTTGAATATTTTTTCTAATATAAAAAACTGATAAAATAATCAATATATACTTACTTTTTATTCTAATAGGTCGAAAAAGTTGAAAAATAATTTTTTACGCTAAGAAAAACAAACAATAGTTACTGAGAAGCGTCTCATCTCTTTGTATAAAAACAAAACAAATATGTCAGTTTTGCTCTTCCGTATATTCTAAGAATCATACATTACTATTCAACAATAAAAATTACAAATTCTTTTAAAAATATTAATATAGTGTGGATCGGACCAATTTTTAGTTTACCTGAATTCTAAAATTCACATATTTAAATATCCGTGAAAAAATTCAATTTTTTCACACAGAAAAAAAAAAATTTCTGCGTGAAATAGATTAATAATTTATTTCACGCAGAAAAAAATATTTAAGCACACAAAAGATTGAAAATCTCTTAAAAATTAATTTCTTAAAAAAAAAAAAATTGACAATTTAATAGAATAGTACATACCAATTAAAAAAGCAAAAAAAAGTTTTCAAATAATAATATTGACATTTTTTTGCACTTTTTATTTCCGATTTCATTAATTTTTCCTAAAAAAACCACTGCATTGTATGTTATACAATTTCTTTGATATAGTTATTCAGACTCTTATCTTTATAGAAAAAAAGTAAAAAGTTTTCTGACGGGTCATTTAAAATTAAATAGGGGGGGATAGACCTCGTAAAAGAAAAATATTTCCCCAAATATATTTTAGGAAAAAACTATTTCAGATGTATTTACATCCAATGGTAAACAATTTTCGTGAAAATCAGATAATTAATTGATTTTTCATAGAAACTTGTTTTTAGCTACGTTAAATTTCAGTTGATTTAACAGTGTTTTTCAATCATAATTTTCATTTTTTCCGTAAGCTGTAAAAATTTTTTTTTAATCATCAGGAGTTTATTTAATGTTTTTTCTTTCGAATGGAAAAATTCTTTAAAGAAAATATTAATTCTTCTGCAAGTTTCATTGTGTTAAATATAGGGGGGGGGGTAAATTTCACAGGGTAAAATTGGTGGTAACTACTGATGCACATTATGTTACTACTTTTCGACTTAGACAACAATTTTACCTTAAATAATCGATTTAATTAATTTTAATTCGTTTTTTAAAATTCGTAGCAGCAGAATTTTTGGGTACCTTAAATGAAAAAAAAAATGTTTTTTTTATTTCTTTTTATTCATAATAATTGTGAATTGTGCTATTTAATTTTTTTTTTTAATGAATGAATAAGCATAAACTTTATGCTCATTCATTCTTTTTTTTTTCAAGTATTTTTTATGCCATAAAAAATACTTTTTTTTTAACTGGTTCAGAGGGGATACGACGAGAAAAAAGGTGAAAAAAATGCAAATTAAAAAAAAATGTTATTTCATGACGATAGAAATTATATCAAATTTGTACAAATTTACAATTAATTTTGTCGTATTAAATACAACAAACTCACCTTTTTCTTATAAAATATTTTTCGAGGACTTTTTTGTTTGTTTATTTTTTGTTTTGTAAATCAGCGTCTCGAAGGCAGACGCATGTGTGTGGGTGTGCGTTCTTTTTATGTTGTTGTCAAGGCAAATGCATTGTGGGTAATGCGTCTCTGTCGTTGCTATGGCAAACAAGCTTTCCCTTTAAACATGGTACGTATCTCTTCTTATTTGAACATTTATTTTGCCGACCAAACATTAATTATTCATTGCATAGAATAATATAAGCAGTCAAATTATATATCCATCAATTCGAATAATAGTATTAATAATACACTTAATCGGCTGCCACAAAGATTCGGTACTTGTTTTTTTTTTGTGTTTTTTTGCCTGGATCAGGTTTTGAGATTAGAGAGTTACTTCCAACACCAAGTCAATCATTTGTTATTATTTGATTGGAGGGTTAGACTTTACTGCATGTCAACCCTTGTTGGGTTATTTTATGCTGAAGACATTTTATGGTGCCGTCATAGTATATGGCCTACCTTTTTAATTCTGTTATAGTATGTGTCCAACCTGGTTTGAATGTGTCCTACCCCAGTAAGACTATATTTATAGATAGTAGTAGCAATTTATTGAAACTTATTATTTTTCACATATACTCAATTTCAAGAAATGCAATTCAGTCATAAGCTGTATATAGTAATTAAGAATAATTAAAAAAGAATTTATCCATAATTTACATGAATCAGATATCTATTTAATTCTAAAATATTTTAAAATTCTGAAATAGGGTTAGGGTTAGCTGTTATTATAACCTTATAATATGCTTTTTATGGGAGGCCACATACTATAAAAGATACATGATTTCGTAGGCCACATTCAAAAGGTAGGCCACATACTATAATGGTACCCATTTTATTTTATTCATTCTTGATGAATATTCAATTTTTTTTCAAACTCAGTTTTTTAAACACATTTTTTAATCCCCATTTTTAAAAATCTTTTTAACCCATAGTTAGTAATAGGTAATACCACTCAGGGTCAGGGTGGACCTGGGAGTAATGGCGATGAAGGGGTACTCCACATTCCCTAGAGTTCCAGAATTGGAACGTCACCATTACATGCAGTATAACGTCATAAACAGGACACGTTATTATTTGGTACATTTTATTTTTCTATTTATTCATTTGTGGGTTATTTTTTGGTTCCAACATGTTTTAAATTTAATCCTTACTGTCTAAAGTGGATGATAACTAGGAAAATACCTTCGCCAATGATACGTTTTTAATATTTACGACAAAAATAAATTAATGAAATTTCAATGATTTTCAACTGGGAAATAGGTAATCTGAACATTAGCTACATAAATGAGAGTAACCTCACTTTGTTTCTTTCACTTTGAGGAAGCCTTATGTTTTGGTCGGCCATTTTCATTTCACCATAAATCTACACTGAAAATACGAATTTGTTCAAATCAATACAACTGCATGTTTTAACATGAAAATATTATAAAATGTGTTCTTAATTGTGCTTGCGGATTATTTGAAATGAACTTAATTGTTATGAAGAAAACATTTTATGATATTTTCGTGTTAAAACATGCAGTTGTACTGATTCGAACAAATACATATTTTCAGTGTAGATTTACAGTGAAATGAAAATGGCCGACCAAAACATAAGCCTTCCTCAAGGTGAATGTAACTAATGTTCAGATTACCGGAAAATATTTCCCAAGATTTTATTTTTTTAAAGTTTTTTTTTTAACTTGTAAATTAGGCATGTACAAAAAACTAAATGGTGCTAATGCAGAATAGCGCGCAAGAGATAATATCATTAGATTACGTATAAAAAGCATTGGTACTAATGCAGAATAGCATGCAAGAGATAATATCATTAGATTACATATAAAAAGCATTACATTCTGAAAATCTTGCTGACGTGTGCATGGATTTGTTGAAACTCCGGCGTCTGGCAATTGACTTGGTAAACACTAATAAGGTCATTAACCATCTTACCAACAACAACAACCTTGAGCAGCTTTTTAATTTCCATGTTTCTAACACACATGGACATGCCTACAAAATGTGAAAACAGCATAGCTCACATGACTTTCTGAAACATTTTTTTATACTCAAGTTGATGACACATGAAATAAACTGCCTGCATCCGTTGTTGGCTGTTGAAACACTGCATCTTTCAAAACCTCCATGCTTCCTGTAATTTGACAACAATATACCTGATATCCCCAATCCATACACATATGCATGTGCACACACACATACATGTATATTATTACTGTAAGCTATTCATTTTCCTGATATTGGTACATTATTCTATGTACTATACATGTGCCTTTGATGTGTTGTGGTGCAACTGAGCAAACCAAATCATCAAATATTGAGATTCTGTTCTGTTTTGTCATGGTATCTGTGGTGAATTCATGGAAGGAGTAACAACAGAATAGGAAATTCACAAGCAGTTAACAGAAATAAGTTCTGTAAGGAGAAAGGAATGAAGACAAGACAAATATTTTGTGTTTAAAAGAGTTTTATTATTATTATGTGCGGTGCAAAGGGTTTGCTAAAAACTAAAAGCTTTTAGCGGTGTTTGAGTCACATATATATATATATTCAGTAATAAGTATTGCACCTATCTTTGTTAAGCTCTTTTAGGGTGAAGAATTCTGTTGTTGGCTCATACATTGTTGGTTCTGTTATGTTCTAGTAGTCAGCGCTGGTGGCTGCAGTCAGGTCAGATGTGGTCCGTCTCTGAATAACTTTACTGTTCTGCCAGGAGAGACATGTTATCTCTCTGACTACTGTTATTGTTCGTGGGGACGTCCGGCTTCATCCACTGCTGTTACTGTTCTGAGTATTTCTGGCCCCTACTCGTCCCACTTCTGGTACTGAGTCAGGGAAGATAATCCATATTTTCCAAACAGTCCCCAAACCTTGCATGCATATCCCGGTCAGGGGAAGGAGAGGCCCTTGTTTGCTGCAGATTTTCCACAGACACCTGAGTAGTTGACTTGCTGTCAGCACCTTTCTGTGCTGGGCCAATCAACTGTGAACAAAAACGATTAGACTTGGGCTTGTAACTAAAAACTGGGTAATTGACACGTCTTCCATCTGGTGCATGGAATGAAAGATTTGAAGGTGAACTTCTTTGTGCAAGTCTTTAACTGCGACAAATCAGATGTGTGACAAAAGTCTTCCCTCCATAGCTGAATTTAAGGTTTCAGTCCCCATAAGGTCAAAAAGGAGCCTTCGTATTTAATAAGTCTATTTTACTTATTTTTGGTGGTAGCTGGCTGTTATTTCTTATTTTCTTCTGTTTCTTGTAGTCTGTAGTTATCTTCATGACTTCTTCTATTTGGATGGAGCCGGCTCAACCAACCCAAGGTGAATGCTGTCATAGAAAGAGAAGAAAAAATAGAATTGATAACATTAAGTTTAACTTCTGCAGCATTATGGTCCAGTTTGAACTCTCAAAGCATATGTTCCTTAATTGGACTATTGTTATATACTGAACCCATCAAGGAACACGGAACAATTGTATTTATGAAAATATAAGATTATATCTTTATTTCCTTGGTTGTGTGTAGACTGAGAGTTGTTAGCAGGGGTTGCACATACGCAGAGCCTTCGGGAGTTCTCTGCAAGCGATCTCTAACCTGATCTTGGTCTGCCCAACCCAGATTTCCATGGGCTTTTTTATTATTGTTCACCTATGCAGTTTTTCTGTAGACACACCTCCTGCAGCCTGTTTTCATTGGTTATGGGCTATGCCTACAGATTTTCTGTGCCTATACAGTGTCAAATGTACACCTGCATCTCTAGGTGCCAAAGGTCAGTTCAATGCCATATCCTGTTTTTGTTTCCAGGCCCACACTTGACACCCCTGCACTTCCTGCGCGCAGCCCGGGCTCCAGGTGCAAACCGATTGACCAGGCAATATATTATACTATGTTGCACGTTTATCTTTCCAACTTTCAAATCGCACACATAGTGAATGAACACTATGTCAGTGCAACAACTCCCAACCATATCAGGTACATTCCACAGCTTGAACTACTTTGGTCATGTTAAATACATGTCACAAACTGGAACATACCAAAATATTGGAAAATTTATGATTCACCTTTGTAATAATAATGCTGTATATTTAATCATTTCATTAAATGATATATCCAGTATTTTATGTATACCTGGTTATTTTAAGCAATGATGTATGTAGGGAAAGGCAGGTAGTGCATGTACCCTGGGTGCCACTTGAAGATGGAGTTCCACTGAACAGTTTCTGTGAAAATCTACCAATTCATCCATTTTGGTTGCAATATTGGTAACATGAAATTTTAAAACAGAATTAATTGTCCTGAAAATAACCAGCTTTTACCCTGAAAATGTCCAATGTGTTTGCCTTGTATGCATATGGATATGTAGTGTAAGTTTCAGAAGAGTGATGTCTCTATCACACAACACACAATTTTTGAACCTTCCATATGTGTGTTCTGTGTGTATGTATGTGTTCATGTTTGTTATAAAGCTTAAAAATGAAAATATCATGAACTATAATTTTAATGTCATCTTGTTCCTTTTCAACTGTTCTTCTTACATTCTTGTCTCATCCCATCTTTTGAAGAAATATTAATGATTTAATTTTCATTTAAAGTAGCCGTATTAATATTTTCTTGTCTATGTTTAAGTAGAACAATTTTCAATCTATTTTCAGATGAGCAGATTTATAGAAATTATGTAACAGGAATAATGCCATGTTTTCTTTAGATTTTCTGAAACAAAATGAAATATTTTAATTTCACTCACAGTAATGTGGTCTCTCCTTATATTCATTATTAAATATCTATAAAAATTTTAGTAATAATAATGGAGCTATATATCTATTTTATTCTTTAAACATTATATCCAGTGTCCTGGGTATAAACTTAAACTGCATCTAGTGGTTAAGTTCCAATTCTGGAGCTCTGGGGAGTGTGGTATACCCTTTCATTGCCATTACTCCCAGGTCCACTCTGACCCAAAGTGATAGTACTTGTTAGGGTCCTATCTATGAGTCAAATAGAAAAAAATTGAGTTTTAAAAATATTGAATTTAAAAAAAAATTGACTTTAATTTTTCAAAAATTGAATAAAACAAAAGGTAATAAAATAAAATAACTCAACAAGGGTTGACATGCCGTAAAATTCAACAAACCAAACCAAACATTATATCCAGTATTTTATGAATACCTGGTTATTTTAAGCAGTGGTGTATCTAGGGAAAGGTAGGTAGTGAATGTGCCCTGGGTGTCACTTGAAGATTGGGTACCCTTGAACAATTTCTGTTAAAATCATTAAAGTCATCGTTGGAATAGTAAAAAAAAAAGAATCTTTCTTCAGATGTCTGATCTATCTTTGATTATCATGGATGAGGAAAACAAATTGTTAAAACACTTTGTAGCGGACATTTAATCTCAAAGTTTTATGACACAAGTAATGTTCATCAAAGAATAAGAGAAACAACCTGTCAGTGTTTATAAATTGTGACAATTACTCACCTTGGTGGTGGGTGTATGTGTGGGGGCCAACTAATGAGGGTCATGTTTTTTGGAACCATTCAAGCTCTCTATATGTTTTTTTTTTCTGTCATTCAACACTGTGTTGGAATAATCTCAAAAAATTCTCAGCCTATAGTTGTTAAATTGGAGTAAAGAATAAAAAAAAAAACAGGTAAAGTACAAGAACAGAGGTCGGTGATGCTCATTAACAAATACTTTGAGGATGATACTTCTACAGGACGTGATAAACAAGAAGTGATTCAAGGCAGCTGTACAATATCAGCCATAAATAAATGACCATGTGCCAGGCTATGCCTTGAAAATACTGCATCACCCATAAATAAATGACCATGTGCCAGGCTATACCTTGTAAATACAGCATCACCCATAAATAAGTGACCATGTGTCAGGCTATGCCTTATAAATACAACATCACCCATTAATAATTACTTTCCCTACCAATCTTTTATAAAAAATGTTAATTTTCTTCTAAATCAAAGATAAGTTGCGGAGTGGCCTATTGTCAGTATCAATTGTAAAGCAAGAGAGTCTATCCTCTTTTTGCTAGCGCTAGACCAGGGAGACTGTGTTTGTTAAGGTGGAGTGCCACACCTACCTTTCAGCTCCCCACTTCACCACACAAATCAGATTACCCAGTCTGTGCTACTTATGTGCTGAGTTGGCAGTGTTCTGCCGCTAAACCGACCAGTTAATTATATCTTATTTTATATAGTTATTTTTTGTCTATAAGATTAACTACAACCACAGTATTCAATTTAGAGTAGTTTAATGGGTTTTATTAATCCCATTTTGTGCTGACCATTAGTTTCTGAGGTCTATGAACCCTAACCGGAAAAGGAAAAGGGAAGGGGAAGTCACTTACAAGCCCTTTTAGAGTTTATGCCACTGGTCGGGACAGGCGACACAGTAAGCGCTTTCACATTTCTTTGAGGATTTTCTATTTCTTTGAAAATTATTTGCTGTTATCTATTTATTAAATGTTATTTATTTTTCTTGTACAGTTTCACAGTGTTTATTAAATAAACTTAATGACATCAGTAAAGAAGTGCCATGCCATCCCTTTCTACGAAGACCAGTAAGCAGTAAAAGGCAGGGACCTGTATTAAATCTGGAATCTTGCGATTCTTAAGCGGGAGATCTACTAACTGAGATTCTATTTTTCCTAGTGGAACTTTAGACCCTAAAAAACAGATATCATTAGGTATTATTTGTCACTAAATTCTACTGCATTGAAATTCTGTAACCAAAAATATGGATATATAGTATGTATTTAGTCACCCCTTTCATCACAGACAGGATGTGGCACAAGGTCAATTTTTAAGCAGTGTAAATTTAGAGTTTGAATTCAGAGTTTTCCTTCTAAACCGGTTGCCTAATGAACTCTAAAGAACCCAGGGAAAACAGATGGATTCATGCCTTTCTCAAGGGCATTAGCACTAAGGGAAATACACAGAGTCCTGTCCCAGATTTGAACTCGGGTCGCTGATTTCATTTCCTGTGATGATAACTCACACTAATGAATATTTAGTATTCCAATAATAATTAGTATTTTTTGGATTATTCGGACTATTGTCCTCATCTTCATTGTTATCTGTACAACATTTCGGCCGATGTGTCCTCTGGCCTTCTGGTATTTCTTGTCGGACTCTGGAACTTTCTCGGACTCTGGAACTTTCTTGAACTCGGGAACTTTCTCAGACTCGGGAACCTTTTATTCGGACTCAGGAACCTTCTTTTTGAACTCGGGAACCTTCTTGTCATAATCAGGAGCCATCACGGAACTTTGAACCTAACCCTTTATTCTGTCCACGGGTGTATCCTGTTCTCATTCCGCTAACCATAGCTGGAGTACAGGTGTTAAGCTGTGTTAATTATTACTGCTGCCCCTGACCAGGATTGAATTTGCAGTCTAGAGATAACTGTCACTTATAACTGTCTTAACCTAACGCCTTTATCTGCTATGTGTCCAATTCAGAGAAATAATCCGAATAATCCAAATTATCAAACCTCATCTCAAAAATTTCAAGAAATAGTATTCCAATAATAAGTAAACTTTTTATACATATTTATGCAATTTTATTTTTGTTTACATAGTTTCATTGCTGTAGACCTTGGGGACCATATGACCTTTAGGCACCCCTTTTTGATCTCGATTCAGAAGGACATGTTTTTCATTTACACCGTCAATATCCGGTTGTTTGTTAACAGACGATTTTTAGAGTTTTTGTTTTAAATTATAAAACTAACCCTAACCCCTAACCCTAACCCCTAACAAACAACCGGATATTGACACTGTAAATGAAAAACATGTCCTTCTGAATCGAGATCAAAAAGGGGTGCCTAAAGGTCATATGGTCCGACCTTGGTAATGAATAATACCTAATAATATCTGTTTTGATCCTATAATGTTCCCCTAGAAAGAATAGAATCCTGGTATTGATTTGTTTTTAGAAGAAAATGAACTTTTTCTACAAATTTTTGACAGGTGTCCTTGTTTTATGGGCAATACTGTATAATTTACATGTTATGATTTTCTGATTTAGAAACAACGTACTCATTCACATTGAAAAGAAACTGCAGGATCCTAGCATCAACTTTCACGATGCTACCCTGGATTTGAAAGCCTGCTGAGTTCTATGATGAAAGAGAAGTATTGCCCAGTAAGTATCTAAAAGAAGTTAGTCTTTATTAAGAATGAAATATTAAAGATGAAAGAAATACACAACTGAGGAAAACATGAGAGATGCTGAATGAACTGTATCTGTATCTAACTGGGATGACATTCACCTTGGGTCAGTTGAGCTGGCTCCACCCAATGAATTCACCGTATCCCTAATGAAGGCAGAACATGTGTTGTGATCCAATGCAATTGATATATATATATATAATATATATATATATATATATCCATCATCGAACTCCATAAAGACCTGGGCCTAGGATCAGCTCGGCAACTTGCTTGACTGTCTTGAGCCAGGTTTTCAGTTGACCCCCTTGACATTTCTTCCATCCCTGAGGTGGTACTGGGTTGATGGATTCACGAATGATGTCACTGGGTTGTCGAGAAAAAGCATGACCAAGTCAGCGAAGATGTCTTGCAAGAAGAGCCTGGTAGAGGGAGGCTCTTCTTGTGAGATATCAGTGCTGGCTTGGTCATGAATTAACAGGTCAGAAGATATAATAGAAAGAGTCATGAAGGGAACATGAGACCATCTTCCCAGAGAAATAGATAAATGGTTTGCTTCTTTCCCAAACACTCATCATACCAAGTTTGTGTTTCTTTTCGATGTTTTGGGACTATTTTATGACATCAATAATAATAACCTAAAGAAAAAATGCATGAATTTAGGCAGGAAGAGGTCAAAAAGAAAAATGCCCAAGTTGAAATCCTACCTAACTAAACTAAATCTTGGACATTGAACTCAGTGAACTCTGTGAATACTACCATACTCTTTTATACTTGTCTACCATTATACATTTTTAGGCTTATCATTGGTCTGTGTGATTTGAACCTGAGAGAAATTTGTTTTATTATTTTTTTAAACCCTACTGACCTAAATCCAACCTAACTAAACTAAATCTTGGATATTGAACTCTGTGAATACTACCATTTTCTTTTATACTTGTCTACCATTATACATTTTTATGCTTTGTGTATTAAATGCTTTTCGTAGCATCAAAGTTTGTTTCTTTTCTTCAGAAACTGCCCCCAGCTTCTCTCTATTTCCACTTGTAATTATATTTATTCCCCTACAATGCTTAGGAGTGTAAAAAGCTTTACTTTGATTTTTTATAAATTATTCATTTTTAAATTTGTTCTTATTGTTGAAAATGCAACTAAGACATCTCCTTTATCCTCCAGATATTACAGCAGAACTTGGTCATGGATGTTCGAGGTGTTTGAAATTCAGGAAAATGCTGAGTGAGGATCAGTTTATAGCTGCATCTATTGGGGACATTGAATGGCTCCAGCAAAGTATTTCTAAAGGAAAAATCAAGTATGATAAAAATGTAAGAATTTGGGTTTATAGAATTTGAGAGAATTAAAAAGTTATGTATTGTGTAGCATAATTATTATGGTCACAGGGAATTTGGGGATTGAAAAGAAAACAGTATTCGGATTTCTAGAGAAAGAGAAGAAAAAGAAATAAGAACAAAGACAGGTTAAAGTTTGGAACGGTAAACACTCAATGGGGGGCCAGCCATTGACCGATCAATGACCCTGGAAATTAGAGTTAAAAATAAAAACAGAAGTCTCACTTTCTGCGGAGGAGCGGAAGTGGATGTGGGACGACAAACAGAAGTAAAGAAAATTCAGCTTCTTTTTCGCCAGATCCAAGTAGGGTCGGACGCGTTTATTGGGGACTCTGTGGTGACATGTCTAGACTAGCAACAAACAGCGTGCATGAACGTAATTTAAGATAGAACAGCTTGACCTTACTCTCTCACTCTCCTTCTCTCTGAAAAAGAACCCACGAACCTAGAAAGAAATAAACAACCCCTTTTTGATTATATGACGTGCGTATGTTGTTCTGAACTAACGACGGCTACTACAACTAGAGCTTGGCCCTATGCAACAATTGCTTAAATTATATTATCTTATTATAATAGAGATTATGTGTCTGTCTGTCTGTAACTGAAACTATGTCACCACTAATGTCATAATTCCATTAGTTAATTATGTTATATTCTCAATGATTATTGAATAATAATTATTCAATCTTTATTAGCATCTTATTCATTAACAATGTCTTCATTAAAGTCTAGGTAAGATAGATTTGCCTAAAAAAAGCCCATATCATTAATGTATTTAAAATCCTGCAATGTGTGTCATATATCATTAAAAAATAAATGTTTATATAGCATATGGTGTGAATAATTTGCATACCACTTTTAACTAATCTTTTTAAAAAATATTTACTTGGTGTTATTGATTTCTAATATTATTGTTTTATTCTCAAACGTATTAAAAGCAATCATATGTTTAATTTTATATTGAAATCAATTAGAATAAAGTAAAAATAAGTGTAATCTTTTTTGTGTTCTTATATAATTTCATTAATCATTCTAATTCGACATAACATCTAATTATATTAAAACTTGAATACTTGTGCCCAGACAGCACATATTTTTGCTAGTTATTATAAAGGAAAGTGAGAAGGGGATTGAACTTCCCATTTTATTTATATGTTAATTTTCATTATCAGCAGCCAGCCTTTAGCTTCTCAACACCTTGGCTATTAATAGAATTCCAAGAATCAGGTCCATTCAAATCTAATTTAGGTCAAATGTTCCCTTTCTTAGAAATCTTACAAAATGATGTTAATGTTGTTTAAAAATTCCATGGACATATTATTTTTTTAAAATTCAATTCGCTTTGCAATTTTTTTCCTGAACACAATTATCTACCCAGAGCTCAATGAGTGACCCAGCGCGTCACATTTTTTTCTAGTATATATATATTGTTTATGAAAGTGTGTTATTATGACATCTTGGACCAAGTAACTAATAGGCACCCCAAATCATCAACTTAATGAAAGGTTTATATTTTAACTCATCACCGGTAAGTTTTGCTTTCAAATATTTGAAAATAAATGAACAGACGATTTTTGCAATTATATTGTATCTGACAAAAACAAATTTTACAAATTGTGGGATACTATTTCTGAACGACATCCTTTTATTTAAATAAGCATAAAGATATTTTGTAAATAAAAACATAATTGCATTTCTCTTCTGATTAAGTAAAAACTATTTTAGTATAAAAACATCTTTCGTCTTTTTTTTAAATCATCATAAAGTGTTGAAAAATATTCATAAATTTCTGATTAAAAAGTATTTATTTAAAAAAAAGATTTTGCTATTGAATTTTAATTGGATTACATGTACCAACCATCTATTTATTTAATTTATTGTGAGTTCAACATCTCCATAAACTTCTGATTAAAATCATTTGTTTACAAAAATTTGGAAGCAGAAGTTACTGGTGATGAGTTTAAAATATGAACCTTTCATTAAGTTGATGATTTGGGGTACATATTGGTTACTTGATCCGACATCTCTATCTCATTGTCACTACATGTGGCTCTTTTGCTTACATCAAGCTTCATTTGCTTTGTTGTCTCCACTCTGTCTGTCTACAACATTACTCTGTCTGTCATCTCTTTGCTCTGTAGGAAACTTTTCTGCATTAAAACTAGGTGTGGTGATGTTTGACTAACCTGAAAACAAGAAGAATAAGACAAGTGTTGTCTATTAATTTGTTGAAAGGTACTTTGTTTTTTTGTTTTTCTTAAAGACTTAAGGCAGTCAGCACACTTCAAACACATGTATGCAAACTTATGAACATATACACATGCACAAAAAAGGTAATCACACACACACACACACACACACACAAAAAAAAATTTAAAAAAGAGGAATATATATTTGGAGATGTCTATTTTATGACATAATCATAGTAATTACTGAATAGGATTTAAGTGGTGATATTATAAAAACCAATGTTTTTTTAGTATCTCTGAGATTATTTTTTTTCTATCAGTGCAAATAGAATTAATTTTTATATAGGTTTCATGGAACAAAAAGATTGCTTATTCTACACTAGTAGAGGGTTGGTTGGTTGGATTTTACGGCATGTCAAACTTTGTTGGGTTATTTTATGCCAAAGATGTTTTGTTCTATTCATGCTAGATGGGTATTCAAATCTTTTTTTAAACTCAATTTTTTTAACACATTTGTTTTAAAATCATTTTTTTCTATTTAACTCATAGATGGGACCCTAAAAGGTACTACCACTCCAAGTCAGAATGGACCTAGGAGTAAACGTGATGAAGGGATACTTCACACTCCCCAAAACTACAGAATTAGATGACGTTTAATTAAACTAGTAGAGCGACTCAAGATTGCCAGATATTTTAAAAAGAAATTGATCTCTTATCTATATTTATGCATTAACAAAAATCCTTTTTGTATATATTTGTTTTATTATCTTTTATTCTTTATATGTTCTTGTTTTTAAGTTTTATTATCATTATTCTTGTTTGTATTTTTTTTATTTGTCTTTTATTTCTTTTTCATCATGTTTTTTCCTTTTTCAGTTTTTTTAATCTTTTATCATTTCTTTAAATTATTTTTTAGTGTATCATGATTTATACCCCTATTATGATTTTATCTACCTTTTCTTATGGAAAATGGGGAGTAAAATGTTTTACAGCCCCCTCTCAGACAAAAATAGGGTGTGGATTTTATTAAACTGTGCTCTTTGCTTGGTTGTTGTACAAGTAAACATACAAACAGACATACAGAATCTTTCTTTTATATATATAGATAATAAATTATGGTTTTATTTTAAATCTGTCCATATTTTTAATGTAATTTTAGAATAATGAATAATGAAATTTATTGTGTACAGTGCTCAAGTGCACTACAACTCATCAAAGTCTCATGTCTAGTACATAGAATAATGTATTAGTGTCAGGAACATGAATAGCGTACAGTAATAATATACATGTATGTTTGCGTGTGCGTGCATATGTGTGTGGAGGGGGTATCAGGTATAGTGTTGGCGGATTACAGGAAGCATGGAGGCTTTGAAAGATGCAATGTTTTGGCAGCCTACAACAGAATCAGGCAGTTTATTCCATGCCTCCGCAACTGAGCGTGAAAAAAATGTTTCCGAGAGTCGTGTGAGCTATGCTGTTTTCTGACATTGTAGGGTGTTGAAAGGGACTCGCTTCCGGCTACACCTGGTCGCTGTCCTTAGGGGGCAAATGTCAGGTTTCACCGGTAAACACTAGCAACAGCCATGCCCTATCCCCTTATGGTCACATGATGTTTCTTATAAAAGAACACACCGCTTGTACCTCGCTATCTTTTACACTCTTCCCTTAGGGGACTAAGCTGGCTGTTCACCACTTCCCTCATAGTGGACACACGTAGGTAAGTGCATTTCTGCGCTCTCTTTTCTCTGCTAATTTCTCTTAGATCATAACGAACAAAGAATATCAAACCCTAGAAGGAATTCTGGTCCTTTCCCCTGGAATTACGGATTTTAGAGACTTTATCAAGAAACCCTTGATGGTCGATAAGAATTACCTAGCATTTCCGCATGGGAAAATTAGAAGAGCCCTCGACAACTTATTACAACCTTCAGACAAGCTAACCTTTGATACTTTGAAGTCTTCAAGGCTCACGCAGGATAATTCTTCCAAACCATTCACTATTCAACTAAACTACTACCTAAATCCCTTGACGGTCCTGGGAAGACCCGAACCAAAACATATCACCGGTAGCTTGTCTGACCCAACCAAACGAACATTCCATTAAACATTCTCACAACCAACCCGTCCTTCGGGACGGGGGTCCAGTGTGCTTCGGCCACTGGATCGGTGTGCTTGAATTAATAGCGTTGATCCCAGAGGGCCATCCCTCCAGGCATTACCTGCCCCCTTGGGGACAGGGCTGGGTTTATTGCCCAGCGCCTGAGGCGCCCCCCTTGATGGGATCGACGCAAATTTTGTTCTTTTCCACCCATGAGCTTCGGCTTGTGGGTGGGCCCACGTTAAAACGGAGCCTTGTGCCCAGCCCATACAAGTGGGGTATGAGGCAAATACCTTCCATTAAACATTCTCACTAACCCTTTGTTATATTGTGTATATTGTATGCATTTTTGTACATTTACCCCTAATAAACCTGTTGTAGTGTATTTGTCGTTGTAAGCTTGTTTCCTTAACATTACCCCAGTTTATCTTCCTCTGCGTAATTTGTTCCCCATAAATTATCTCCCTTACACCATAGGGGGGGCAGCTTAATTTACAGTTAAATTTTTATAAGGCATGCCCACGTGTGTTAGAAATATGGAGATTAAAAAGGTGCTCAAGATTGTTGTTGGTAAGATGATTAATCTTCAATTCTTTTCCAAAATTATGTAAAGAATGTTCAGATATATTTTCTAGTTTTTTTAAATTTTGATGAGTTTTATTTTTAACTAGTTATTACCCAGAAAAGAATTCATGCATATATTTTAATTTCTATAAGATTACTTTTTTTTTATTTCTCTGAATTTTTGAGACGAGGCTTGATAATTAGTATTATTTGTATTATTTGGACTATTGTCCTCATCTTCATTGTTATCTGTACAACGTTTTGGCCAATGTGCCCTCTTCAGTTATTTCTTGTCGGACTTGGTAACCATCTCGAACTCGGGAACCTTCTTTTCGGACGGGAACTTTCTTGTTGTAATTGGGAACTTCTTGTCATAATCAGGAGCCATCACGGAACTTTGAACCTAACCCATTATTCAGTCCACAGGGGTATCCTGTTCTCATTCCATGGATAAAGGAGTTAGGTTAAGACAGTTCTAAGTGACAGTTATCTTTAGACTGCAGGTTCAATCCTAGTCACGGGCAGCAGTAACATAGAATAATAACACAGCTTAACACCTATACCCCAGCTATGGTTAGCGGAATGAGAACAGTATACCCCGTGGACTGAATAAAGGGTTTGGTTCAGAGTTCTGTGATGACTCCCGATTATGACAAGAAGGTTCCTGAGTTCAAGATGGTTCCCGAGTCCGAGAAGAAATACCTGAAGAAGACCAGAGAGCACATCGGCCGAAATGTTGTACAAATAACAATGAAGATGAGGACAATAGTCCGAATAATACAAATAATACTAATTACGTTTTTTTTTGTTGAAAATAAACAATTTCTATTCTATGTTTTATAACCTGGTGTTATATTAACATAATGTTTGCTTGCTTCCAGTGATAGTGAACTTGCCTTGTGTTACCATGACAACATTACTAGAAGTGATGTTATTTGTCTGAATTTTTTAGATGAAGTATCAAGCTTCATCTAAAAAATTTGTATCATTTGGACTTTTCAAATTATAGTCCTCATCTTTATTGTTATATACACAATGTTTTGGCCAGGAATTGAATAAACGGTTCAAAATAGAAAAACAAACCAAAAAAATATTTAAAACAATCTTATTACAAAATCTCATTGATTTCTTTTCTTTTTTTTTTTTAGGGAATGTCAGCACTGCATCTGGCAGCTATGAATGGCCATTTAGACTGTGTGAAAGATTTAATTGAAGAATATGATTTTGATGTCGATCTAACAACACAAGATGGCAGCACACCATTACATTTTGCTATCAACAAGGAAGCTGGAAGTTGTTCAACAGCTTGTGTGTTTTATTTGTTGGATAAGGGAGCTAATCCGTCAATGTTAGTTGAACTAAATATTTATTAACTATTTCAAGTTTTATATTAACATATAAAGAAGCTAACATTTTGTTTTAGGTTTTTTCTTTCAATCTCTTTTAAAAAAATTTTTTTATCAATGTGATAAAACATTCTCAAATTTGATAAGTTTATTTTATAGAAATAAAAACGAAATTATAGAAATCTATACAAAGGGTACAAAAAGAATGTATTTGTTTTTATTCAGTTCAAACTCTATTGGGAACTCTTAAAAAATGTTTTAGAAAATTTTTAAAATTTAATTGGAAAATTTTTATTTTTTAATTTAATTTATAATGTACTTTAATGAAATTGAAGCACTTTAATTAAAATTTAAAATTAGGTATTGTAAAAAGAAAAATATTGTAAAAATACAAATAAAAATATTGTATTTCTTAAAATTAAATAGAAGCACTTTAATTAATTTTAAAATATTAGTGATACATTTATTATTGGTAGATACTATGGTAGTTCCATAGTAATTACTTTCATCATCATCATGTCACGCTATTAGCACAGATATCCATGACAATCTCTTGCCAACCTCCTCTATCATTCATTGCCCCAGGGAGGTTCTCTGCGCAGCATCCAGTATCCCTGCAGAGTTGGTCAATGTAGGCCCTTGCCGGGCAGCCCACATTAGCATGTCCATGTGCTGGCTTCCACTGGAGAACATTGCTTATGATTTAATCCTTGCTCCTCCAGCAGCGTTCAGCATGTCTTGTCCGTCTCACTCGGATGGTCTGTGAGATAGGTGGCCATACAGCTGCTTCCTTGTGGGGTGCTGTTTCCATGACTTGTTCAAGAACAATTACACTTTAGTTATACTTTAAAATCAGGTATTGTAAAAATAAAAATATTGTATTTCTTAAAATTAAATAGAAGCACTTTAATTAAAATTTAATTTAAATATCTATTCTTGATTCTTTGTTTAATTCTTATTGCATTTTTTTTATTTTAAATTAAAAAAAAAAAAAGGAAACAAAAAGTTTTAACAAATTAAATTATAACAAGTTTTCTTTTAAATCAAGTTTAGCATTTGTTTGATAATAATTAGCAATACCCATAGAAATTTTATTTTTCTCATTTTGATACATAAATGTCCAAATATCTTTTTTGGTTGTTTTTAATTATTTTTTTCCCCACTTCAATTTGATAAATGTAGGGTAGGGTCCAGATGAAACCATAGTAGACCCTTAATTTTTCCTCTACTAATATCATTTTTTATTATTTTATTACATATAATTAAATAAGTAGAGGTAAAATTAAGGGTCTACCATGGTTTCAATCAAAATGATTTCATCAGGACCCTACCCTACGTTTAACTAAGTCAATGTAATTCCTTAGTTAAACTCAGATATTTTTCGGATAAAAAGGTTGATGTAGGGTCCTGATGAAATCATTTTGATTGAAACCATGGTAGACCCTTAATTTTACCTCTATTAATATTATTTTTATTATTACTACTCTATGTTTTTAATATATTGAGCACTTTTGGATTATTTAATGATGCCACTGCAATGGAAAAGTTAAAGTGGCAATTGGATACTATATATATATGTTGTTAAAATGAATATATTTTTTTATATCTTTTTCATTGCTAATATTGACAATATTTCAATTTATTAAAAATCATCATCAGAGCATAATGATAATTAGGTCTGTTTATAGATGTAAATGTTTTTAATCTGGATTCATCAAGAGAGAAACAGAAAATAATTTGAATTCAAACTGGAAGTATTGTTTTTCCCAAAAAGCGTGTATCCCGTGCATTTGCTTGGAATTTCTCTGGAGAGAGAGAGAGAGAGAGAGAGAGAGAGAGAGAGAGAGCCAGGAGAATTTGAAATGCATTTCTATGTTAAATTTCACAACTAGCAATCCATAGCTTAAAAGAGGTCAAACATTTACTTTCTTAGAAAGCTTACAAAATTATTTTAAGGTTTTGTCCGGACATATTCATTTAAAAAAAAAAATTTAATCGCTTTGCTAACTCACTTTTCCCTAATCTTAATTATCTACCCAGAACTAAATGGGTGACCCAATGGGTCACGTTTTGTCTAGTATTATATAGATTCAATGTTTTGAAATATTTTGAAAAGGATGTTCAAAATTAACTATAAATATGTATTTTTTTTATTATTGCTTCAGACAAAATGATGAGGGTACGACACCACTTCATGTAGCAGCTGGTCAGGGTCATTTGGCCATATTACAAATGCTTCTTGATTGGGGAGCCAAAGTGGATTGTAAAGACAATAAGGGTCACCTACCGTATGACTTAGCCCAGACGTGGGGACATGAGAGATGTGGCAAGTAAGTAAAAGAGAGAAAAAAAAAAAAAAAAAAAAAAATTGTTAGTTGATTGGTCTAATGGCATATCAACCTTTGTAGGTTATCTAATGCCAAATCTTGTTATATATATATATATATATATATATATATATACATGTTTTGTTGAATTCGACAGACAATTCTTGTCTGACAAGTTTTTTTTCAATTCTTTCTAATCATCTGGTCATCTTTTATGTCAGGGTGGAATTGGTGTATGAATCCACCAAAATTTCTAACACAAGTACTTTCTGCACTACTTAGTGCCATTATCAGGTGTGGAACTGGTGAGATGTTTCCATTATTTCTTTTTAAACAATCTACCCTCATATAAAAAAAAGATATCCAGACAATTAGAAAGGATTGAAAGAAAAAAAAAAAAAAAAAAAAAAAACTTGTCAGACAAGAATTGTCTGTTGAGTTCAACAAAACATACATAAAAGAA
The DNA here is from genome assembly GCA_023376005.1 of Doryteuthis pealeii. Taxonomy (NCBI): domain Eukaryota; kingdom Metazoa; phylum Mollusca; class Cephalopoda; order Myopsida; family Loliginidae; genus Doryteuthis; species Doryteuthis pealeii. The sequence continues at coordinate 45,102,307 of CM042157.1, read as the reverse complement.
AAAATGCTGCCAAAATATACTATAGTGTGTATAGAAATAACCTACACGAGTTTCACCATAAGGATCTTCAGAGTTAAATCCACTGAATATCAAGATATTGATTAATTATAGTTAACTGCAGAAGTCAATATTGTAATTATGACCGTTGAAAAATTGAGGTTAAATAATTTTTTTTCAAAACTATCGCTACAAATCTTTCAAAACTTTACCGGTATTAAATAACCCACCATAGTTGATATGCCAAAAAACAAACAAACAAAACAATAGACACATAACACTTATATATGCATATCAAACATTCAGACATAAGATGGTCTTTGTTCATCAGACAGGAAACTTGTTCAGCAACAACCATATGTGGTTATTTTATTTAAAGGGTTTGGTTTATGATATTGTAGAGAATACAAACCGGTTAAGCATGCAAATTGGCCTCAAAATTTAAACGGAAACTTATTTGGTGATCCATGACAGTTTAACTAGTGTATGAATGAACTTTTTTGCAAATTGAGTTTAGGGGTTTGGAGATTAAGGTTGTTTTTAATTACGTATGGCTAAAAAAAAAAAAAAAAACCCCAACAACAAAACCCATAAATTACTATACATTTAATTAACCATTGAAATTAATTATTGAATCCAACGGTAGACATATTAGTCTCAGTTGTTTGTGCTAGTATTGCAATGTATAATTTCAATTAAAATTCGTTTAAAAAAAATTATTTTTCAACATTAAATGTATAGTAATTTTGGTTTTTTTAATTTTTTTTAAGCAATACATAATTAAAAACCTTAATCCCCAAACCTCTAAACTCAATTTGCAAAAAAGTTCATTCATACACTGTCGTTAAACTGTCATAGTTCACCAAATAAGTTTCCGTTTAAATTTTATATATGTATAGATAGATAGACAACATTCCAGCCAATGTGCTCTCCAGCCTTCTTCAGGTGTTTCTTATCAAACCTAAAAGTCTTCATGCCATAATTGGGAGCCTTTGTTGTTCAGTCTTTCTATACTTACATATCTACTCAAAGTGTTTATATTTATTGACGCATGTGGTAAATTAAAGTTTAACCTTTTTGCTGTGAAAAGTGGATATAAGTAAATATTGTCATTGGGGTGGCTTAATGTCAGTATCAGCCAGACAGCGAGGGAGTCTATCCCCTTTTCACTAGCGCTAAACCAAGGAGATTATTTTTCAGTGTCTGAGGTGGTGCACCACACTTACCATCAGCTCCTCACAGATCCCTGTGCTACTCATACACTGAGTTGGCGAGGGCCGGTATAGAACCAGGAACCTTATGATTCCTAGCCGAATACTCTACCGACTGAGCTAAACCGGCCTTTACTAACGAAAGTGGATATATCCACTCAAAAGTTTTATTACCATTAATAACTGCGGAAAGCTAATTTACCCCCCCCCCCCCCAAAAAAAAAAATCTTATGCTGTGAGAAGCTGATACATTCTTGATGACATCCAAATATTGTGCCGATCCAGTATTCCCCAATGGAGCCACCTGTTGGTCGTGAGTGGTGACCCATGATGCTGGTGGCTGAGCAGTCCATAATATGCAACACTATACTTTGGCCCTTACTCACAGGTCCACTCTGACCTGGAGTGGTAGTACCTGTTAAGATCCCATCTATAGGTTAAATAGAAAAAAAAAAAAAAAGTTTGAAAAAAATGTTGAATACTCATCAAGAATGAACAAAACATCTTTGGCATAAATAATCCAACAAGGGTTGACATGCCGTAAAATCCAACTAATCAATCAACCAACCAACCTGATCAGTATCAATTTAATTTTTGGCTGCTAATTAAAATCATAATGGGAATAACCATGAAATTTAATGACACAGGGAAAGGAATAATGTAAACTTGTAAAAAAAAAAAAAAAAAGATATAATATATATATATATATATATATATATATATATATATATATAAAAAACACACACACTAGACAAAACATGACTCATTCAGCTCTGGGTAAATAATTGAGATTAGGGAAAAGGGGGTTAGCAAAGTGAATAAAATTTTTTTAAAAAATAAATATAGCCGGACGAAACCTTAAAATCATTTTGTTAGTTTTCTAAGAAAGGAAATGTTTGACCTCATTTAAGCTACGGGTTGCTGGTTGTGAAATTTAACATAGAAATGCATTTCAAATTCTCCCGGCGCTCTCTCTGCCCTTCAAAGAAACTCACATTATATAACGAGGAGGTAGTCAAGAGATACAGAGGGGAAGAAAGTGATAAGCAAAAAGTAAACTAAGAAATTGGTCGGTTTTTGACTTAATTGCAAATTACGACTAATTAGAACCAATCAAAACAGAATTTTTTTCAAACATAATTCAATCCTAAAAGTAAAGAATAATTTAGTATAATTTTTGTGTCATTAAACTAAACAGTAAAAAATCCTTTAGGAAGCAAAAGTTGATTAACTCACCATTATACAATAATAGATACCCAACCCATTCACTATAGGCAGGATTTGACACGAGGTCACAAGTATGGGGCATCCAGTGAGGATCAAACTAGGTTTTCAGCTAACCATTACACCATGACAGGATGCCTTAATGTAAAGGTTAATGTAAACTTTAATGCATTTATCATGGATTTGTTTGTTTTGTTTTAAGGCATATCAACCTCAGTGGGTCATTGAATGCTGACAAAGTTTTTAAATAAACTCATTCTTGATGGGTACTCAACTTTTTTTATAAACCCATTTTTTTTATTTAACCCATAGATGGGACCCTAATAGGAACTAATATGGACTCCGGGTCAGAGTAATCTGGGAGCAATGGTGATGAAGGGCTGCTCTACACACCCCAGACTTTCAGTAATGGAACCTATCAGTTTAACATCATTCCTAGGACAGGAAGACCCTCAGCCCCTGCCTTCTAGCACATATATGATAAAAAGGGTTGGGGCTTACAATTAGGGCAATAGGGTTGGGACAATCATCTAGGTGCTAGGGCTTGACATGGCCAGCCAATTGATTGGAGGAGGCCTCTCCGACTGCCCATCTAGCCTAAGTAAGGACCAAAATGGAGTGATTAGAATCAAATTTAATATTATTTGTATTATTCAGACTATTGTCTTCATCTTCATTGTTATCTGTACAACGTTTCGGCCGATGTGCTCTCCAGCCTTCTTCAGGCATTTCTTGTCGGACTCAGGAACCTTCTTTTCGAACTCGGGAATCTTCTTGTCGTAATTGGGAGCCATCACGGAACTTTGAACCTAACCCTTTATTCAGGCCACAAGGGTATCCTGTTCTCATTCCACTAACCATAGAATAATAATTAACACCTGTACCCCAGCTATGTTACTGCTACCCCTGACCAGGATTGAACATGCAGTCTAGAGATAACCGTCACTTAGAACTGTCTTAACCTAACTCCTTCATCCACTAGGTTATGTGTCCAATTGGACAATGAAGATGAGGACAATAGTCTGAATAATACAAATAATACTAATTATCAAGCCTCATCTAAAAAATTATGAGAAATAGAATTCCCCCCCCCCCCAGGATCTTAAGAGCCCGTCTAGCCTAAGTAAGGACGGGCTCTTAATGGAGTGTTGCATGTTATCATGGATTTGTGATTAGAATCAAATTTGTAGTTCATTTTTTTTTTCAGGATCTTAAGAGCAAATATGTGGCATAAAGACAAGAAACATATTGCAAAGCAAATGAGACAATTACAAGAAATCAAATATCAACTTCTTCTTTCAAGAGAAAAAATAAATAAAAGTCAGAAAGAAACAAACGGAAAACCAAAGCAACAACAAAACCAAATGTCTTCCACTGAAGATATCTCTGATGCTACAAAACTGAAATCAAGATTTCAAACACCAATAATACAGGCAGGTTATACCCCAACGAGTGGCAAAGATGGAAAAAAGAAATGCAAGTCATTATCAAAACCAAAACAGATCTGGAAACCATTCACTCGTGGCTGTGCACCGACATATATCCCAAATCTGCAAGATCAATATCCGAGAGATCCTTATACGTTGATGCCAATATCAGAAAACGAAACCAAGTACTTTGACGGAAAACACAAACCTGATTCTGTTTGTTTAAAGACTTCATTTATTGAAGACGATCAGATTGATTTTCAACTCCCCGATTTGCCTCTTGATATAATAGCCAAAGTGTTGGCACCGGATCCTACACAGTTTGAAAGACCTTTAGTTTTTAAATGCAAAACCATTTTGGATCTACCAGCAAGGTGGAGACCTTCCAATTTACCAAAGGATGAAATATCTCATCATCTTTCATCAGATACACGTTCAATAATCTTCCAAAATAGTTTACAACCAGATACTAAATTTTTGGTGGTTCAGAACAAAGAACACTTGCAAAAGTAAACATCCTAAATAGAATGGTTTTGATATTTCAGACTGTTGTCCTCATCTTTATTGTGGTATGTATAAATACAATGTTCAGACCACTGTAACCTCAAGCCTTGTTTTGGTATTAATTTTCCTTAAAATAAAGTCATCAGATGATGATAACCTTGAGTTCAAATGTGGTTTCAAAGGCAAAATATCGTTAACACTAGTTCAAGTTGTTTTTTTGTTTTACGCTATGTCAACACTTTTTGGGTCATTTAATGACGAATCGAGTCATTTTGATCTCAGTTTGCTTACAGTAGCTGCTGTTGCTTAAATGATCAACCATCCAAGTTCTAAACAACTTCATCGTTCCTTAACTTCGGTGATCTAGTGGGAACTGGTGCTTTCAATGTGGTTTGAACGTAAACCCAAAAGTTCAAGGCGCTCCAAGTAGCATAAATGCCACCAGACTTATTAACAGAAATGTGATTAGATGTAGAAATAAATTACATATTCTAAAATAGAAAATTTCAAAATATGTCGTAAAGAATGCTATTACTTACCTAACCGAGGTTACAGCAGCCTGAATGTTGTGTTTATACATACAACAAAAAAGATGAGGACAACAGTCCGAAATATCAAAATTATTCATATAATCTAAAAATACGGACAAATAACCTAAGTAGAGTTTAGTAAAACTAAATCTGATAATATTTTCAACAAAAATGCCAAAGATCAGGGGTCAAATATTGTAAAGCGAAAGAGAAATCAGATCAAATTTATTGCAATTTCAAATCATTAAAAACATAATTTTCAGACTATTTTTAAATATGCAAATTAAGTAATAGCAAATGAGATGTTAAGAATCATTATTTTTAAGAAATAAATTCTATATTTGACTTGTTGTTCATTTAACTTATTTATTCTGTATATTCCATTATGGCTGAATGAACCCTGTGCCAAAAAATAAAACTTTAGGCCTTGTGCCCGGGTTCAGTTATATCACTGTATCCATCCCTTTTTTTTTTGTCAGAGGACACACATCCGAAAAGCATCACAGTTTGGGGAAATTTAGTCTGCAGGACATGAGGAGTGTCCTTTGGACTGTATGCAAACCATCTGTTATTCTGCGTGTTGTGCTTTTGATCTTGGCAAAAGTTTTTCTCATCAGAAAAGAACAGATTGTTTGTGATTCAGCAGGATATTTCACTTTGCTCAGAAGTTTCTTCGCCTTTGTCAGATGATTTTCACAGGCTTTTTCTGGGAGCAGTTGACCTCTGCGATGCTTGTATAAGTAGTAGCGAAGGTTTTCATCAAGTGTAAGCTTCATGATAGAGGCTGAAACATTCAATTCACGTGACAAAGCCCGAATTCCAATGCCAGGGTCCACCAAGACTTTTTTCTGCAGATTTTCGAAGAATTCTGCTGTACAATGCAATCAGATCAATCTTATGTTGCTTTCTTCTAGCCTCAGCCTCGTAATCTTCATTGCAATTCTCCAGTTCATGCCTGATTGTTTTTACAGTGTCCAGGGAGCATTGGGCAGCAACCATAATCTTATTTTGGTGGCAGGCACAGATCATCATGATACAAGTTATTCTCTTCCATGATTCAGGTGGGTTCCTGTCATCCATTCTATCTGTCATCACATATATGAATGAAGAAGAGTCCAAGCTTTTAAATAATGTGTAGTTGAGGCGTAACACAGATTCTAAAGATACATGGTTCAACGTTAATTGACCTGAAAAAATGTAAAAGTTTTTAGATAAAATAACTAGTGCATTATATCTTTTATTCAATAATATATCACCAGTGAAATAGGGTAAGTACACTAATATGATGGTCGATTTTGGTAGTGATGTTGGTAGAACGTGTGATGGTTCAAGTCCTGATAATATGATGGTCAATGCTAGTAGTAATATTGGTAGAGTGGGTGGTTGTTTGTCTGGACAATGTGGTGACATGTCCTTGTAAGGAGAGAGGGCTACGGTCAACAGGGTGTCAGGATGGAGGAGGGTAAGAAGGTGATGAATGATGTCTGCTGTGGTGAGTGGGGTATTCGAATACTTTCCTCTCCTCTCTTCTTGGCTGCTGTCTTACACTGACTGCCCTGGTCACCATTTTTATAGGGTAATCTGAACATTAGCTACATAAATGAGAGTAACCTCCCCTTGTTTATTTCACTTTGAGGAAGCCATATGTTTTGGTCAGTCATTTTCATTTCACCGTAAATCCACACTGAAAATATGAATTTGTTTGAATCAATACAATTGCATTATTTGAAATTAACTTAATTGTTAACAACACATTTTATGATATTTTTGTGTTAAAACATGCAGTTGTATTGATTCAAACAAATTTGTATTTTCAGTATAGATTTACAGTGAAATGAAAATGGACGACCAAAACATATGGCTTCCTCAAAGTGAAAGGAACACAAGGAGAAGTTACTCTCATTTATGTAGCTAATGTTCAGATTACCTTTTATAGTTCCAGTGGCTGGAACTTAGCTCAGCTTTATGGTCTTTTTCATTATGCAACTAGGACCACATCATCTACAAATAGAAAATCTCAGATCAATTGCACCATGAGTGGCTTCCAATTGAACAAATTGCTGTGTGGATGTACACATCTGTTAAATACACTTTAAACTAAGGAGATACTAACCAATCAATGTAAACACAAACATATTTAGGACGTTTATTTCAACACTCGCCGCACCACTTACCAACGTAAAAGTGAGCACGAATACACATGAGCACACGAAAAGGGTTTCTTGAAAGAGGAGAGTTCTCAAGTTATCTTTCTTTGTTCTATGACATCAACCACATAATCCCTTTCCTCTGTAGACTGTTTTAACATCATCATTAGGTCACACCAACAGCATGGATTCCTATGGCTCTCTCTTGCCACTCGTCCCTATCAGTCATAGTCCACGGCAGATCTTCTGCACAGAGCTGATTGATGTAGGTTTTTGCTAGTCTTTTGTTTATTGAGCTTTGGACAGGTCAACTACAACTAGTTGTTCATTGTATCCGATAATAACACCATCCAAAATTTGTTTTCTCCATTTCACTCAATGTCTGGTTGCATCTTGTCAACTACCTTTGGGGATTTTCAAGTCCTCCAGGTTTCTCTTGATTTTTTGTCTTTAAGAAAGTCTAGAAAGGAACAAGTCATTGTGTCCCGATTATGCATGGATCATACAAGACTAACGCACTCCTATATACTCAAACAAGAACAACAACCACAATGTGGAACATGTCAAACACCTTTGACTGTTAAACACTTAATCATGGAATGCAGATTTTTTGCTCACATCAGAAACTTATTTTGATGCAAACAATATGAAAGATCTATTTGAAAATGTCAACATGGAGGACATTCTGTCCTTTTTGAGGGAAATAAAATTATACCATAGAATATAGACATGAACTTAACCAATACCATACAACATGATCTCCAATGGTGCTAACACATTGTTAAAACCAACTACTAAAAAGTATAAATATAAATACACAACATATATTACTTCCCAACCGTTAGGCATGACATAACCTCAGATGGGTTGATATGCCGTTCTAACCAACCAACCAACCATTGATGTTGTCTTTGTACTTGAGTTTTGGTCTACTGATTCCACATGGTCCCTCTCTCAACAGGTCAACAAAGCTTATATAAAACTCTTTAATTTAGTCACATTTTTATTAAGTAAGTCTTAAGATAAAAAAACAGATTGGATCTCAGAGAGAGATAGAGATAGATAGAGAGAGAGAGAGAGATGATCAATAGTAAAACAAAATAAAAAGCAAAGTTTCAATAAATGTTTTTAATTTAATTTTTCTTACATATTTACATTAAGCCACAGTATATATTTACAATATAAAATAAGAACTGGCAGTATTTAAGGGGGCAGAAATAGGGTTGAGCCAACCACAAGATGACTAGATTTAACAGAACAAAATTCCATACACAATTCATTTTATTATTAAGTATCTATATAAATATATCTATATACATCCACTGAAGACAGTGGAGATGAGAGAATTAAAGTAGGAGGGTATATAAACATATACAAGTTTTAGAACAAAACTTGTTATATATTAGCTGTATTCATAACAAGTGTTTGTTTATACACACATGCAGAAAGTGTGTGAATAAAAGGTAACAAAATAAATACAATGTGTTTTTTTAACACATGTAGAAAGGGCTTTAGTAAATAAAAGATTATATATATATATATATATATATATAAAAAATGTGGTTGAAAATAGAAGTGGATATAACAACACGGCAACTAAATTCAATTGATATTTCGCCTCGTTGTTTAGTTGAAGCTTTTTTCAAAATTTTATTGAGACAAATGCAAAAATTTTGAAAATGCTTCAACTAAACAACGAGGCAAAATATCAATTGAATTTAGTTGCTGTGTTGTTATATCCACTTTTTCCTCTATTTTCAACCACATTTTGTCGGATTTATTCAATCCTTCACTCCTCCATATATATATATATATATATATATATATATATAGGAAAATAATTTCTGGTTGTTTAGAACCATGAAAGAAATGAGTTTGTGTTTAGGGCTAGACAAAAGCCCCACCTAACCCTAAAAGGACCAGACAGGAAACAAGAGTATATATATATATATATTTCATTGATTCATGACATAGATAAATCAGATTTGCCAAGCAGCATCTAAAATAGTTCTCATCACAATAAAAATTCCTTTTACAACTGAGCATTATGGGTAAAAAAAAAAAAAATCTTGATTAGCATTTTCACTTGAGGCACTTAAGAAAAAGCATTTAACTTATTGAATCTGCTTTAGCACTTGAACAAAAAAGGTATACATTTTTAAAGATTTTAACATTTGAAAAATATTAACAATAAAAGCTTATATTGTCTTTTTAGGGTAACAAGATAAAGCATGCTATATAATTAGCATAAAGTATATTTTTTAATGAATATTTAAAAGCCAGTCACCAGTAGCTGCTCATCTGTATCATTAACAAATTTCAGGAGGGTTATTTGGTACTTATACAATTAAACATACAAGCATGCACCTATATATATATATATATATATATATATATAGGTCATGATAATAAGCATTTCATAAAAATCATGCCAGTATAAAATTACATTTAAATATTCAATTGAAAAGCAACAGAGCCTAAATCTTGAATTTCTTGTACATTCAATGATGCTTGATGAACAGTTAAAGATTCTGTAGCAGCCAGAATTTCATCCAACCTAAAAGAAAAAAAAAAAGAAAGAATATATGTAAAGAACATAGATGTACACTTTCCAAAATACCAATAAAGCTTTCATTAAAAATTAGGCACTTTTTATGAATTTGAATAAATTTCAGAATGAAATTTGCAGAAATAAAGTTAATAGCAGATATCAATGAAAAGTTGGAAATAAATAGCCAATGGCTAACAAAGCACTGAGAAGCCAACAATTTCATATATGTGTAATTAATGAGGTGGAAAAAAACCCAAAATCTAAGTTACGTGTAAATAATAGTGGAAAGTAAGTAGGATTTTTGAATGATGAATGACAGGCAACGTATCCTTTTCTGATTGGTCAGCATAAGGCAAGGAAGAGAGTGATGAATTGTGAGTCTGGACTGAGCTGCTGAAGGGAACAGAAGGAAGATGTGTGTTCGCCAAGGCATTTTTAATTGGGAAAATAAATGAGCTCAGATAAAAAAGAAAAAAAAAGTCTTGTGTTGTTATTAAAACTATCAACAGCACAGGACCAGATATCCCAAAAGTTTCTAAAGAAATTTCCAGCCCAAAATCGATCAAGAAATACCAGCAACTCTGATCCAGCCCAAGAAGTAGAACAGGATAATGAAAAGATAAGTGTAGAATCATTACTATTATGTCATCACTCCTTCTAGATCAAACCTGGCAACGCTACATATGTATTTACCAACCTTTCTACATACATGAACATTAGTTACATAAATGAGAGTAACCTTGTACAACGTTTCGGCCGACGTGCCCTCCGGCCTTCTTCAGGTATTTTTGCCGTAATTTGACACATGGCCTAGTGGATAAAGGAGTTAGGTTAAGACAGTTCTAAGTGATAGTTATCTCTAGACTGCAGGTTCAATCCTGGTCAGGGGCAGCAGTAACATAGAATAATAATTAATGCAGCTTAACACCTGTATTCCAACTATGGTTAGTGGAATGAGAACAAGATACCCCCGTGACTGAATAAAGGGTTAGGTTCAAAATTCTGTTATGGCTCCCGATTACAAGAAATATTTGAAGAAGGCCGGAAGGCACATCGTCCGAAACATTGTGCAGATAACAGTGAAGATGAGGACAATAGTCCGAATAATACAAATAAACTAATTATCAAGCCTCATCTAAAAAATTCAGACAAATGTGTAATTATTTTTGTTTTCCAAGCACCAAAATTAAAACCATGTAAGCACACTATACAATGATATGGAATGTAAGTTTTCAATAACAACAAATTGTTAGATAATACAATCAACAAAGTTAATTTCCCAAATGAGAAAATATCTATTAATGTGAAAACATTTGTAATAGAAAAAAATGACAGTATCTTACTTTTCAATTTCATTATTTTCTTTACATGCTGTATCTGTTAGTTCTTTTAAGACTGAACTATATAAAGATAATGAATTCACATTCTCTCCACTTAAGTCATTAATCTTTTTCAAAAGTTGATCAGTTTCTTGCAATGATGATACCAATTCATCTGAAAGACAAAATTCAATACATTTTATAAAAAACAATATCTTTATCACAAAAGTGAAAAACTTCAACAATTAAAAAACAAACATTTTTTTTTCTATTCTTTTAAAGTATCAAGATGATTACATTTTACTAATTGTATTCCTAAACAGTTAAAATTAGATATCCAGTCAACCAGGAACTGTCTTATCAATATCAATAATTCAAAGCCTAAAATTCCAATATTTAATAAAACAAGCTTTATCTGAAAGTCCAATTTTTCAGTGAATTCTGAATATAATGGATGCAAAATATTGAGAGAATTATATGAATAATCAGATGGGATTAGTATGGCGCAAAAGGGGGTAATCTGAACATTAGCTATATAAATGAGAGTAACCTCCCCTTGTTTGTTTCACTTTGAGGAAGCCATCTGTTTTGGTCGGCCATTTTCATTTCACTGTAAATCTACACTGAAAATACAAATTTGTTTGAATCAATACAATTGCATGTTTTAACATGAAAATATATAAAATGTGTTCTTAATTGTGTTTGCGCATTATTTGAAATGAACTTAATTGTTATTAAGAACACATTTTATGATATTTTTGTGTTAAAACATGCAGTTGTATTGATTTGAACAAATACATATTTTCAGTGTAGATTTACGGTGAAATGAAAATGGCGACCAAAACATATGGCTTCCTCAAAGTGAAACAAACAAGGGGGGGGGTACTCTCATTTATGTAGCTAATGTTCAGATTACCCCGAAATAGACTGGCAGTTTCCCATTCTCTTGAATTTTGCCCAGTCTACCTTGGCTGCTTCAAAAAAAATTCAGCACCCTTGTCCTCCACTATTCATGATCAGATGTTAGGTATTCCCAGTTATCAATAGGAATACCAAAAATATATACATATGTATATATCTATATATTATGTGCATTAGAGATGCTGATAAGTACGCATCCTGTGTCACTGACGAATAAATCTAAAAGGACGCAGTAAAATCGTATTCATGCGTCCCAGAGTTTTTTCTTCTCTCACCATTTCCAGCTAACTGATTCAATATTTTCCTGGAAATGAATTACACTGTATGGAGTACAAGGTAGGGCTTAGACAGCTTAGTTTATTTTTTTTATAAACAACTATAATTTATTAAGAAACTTTGGTTGGGACCCATTAAATTTCCCCAGGGACTCATTCAAATCAAATATATGCATCCTAGGACACACTAAATTAAAAAGCTATTAGCATCACTGTGTAGGGTAGGTTGATTTTTCACTTTAAAAAAAAAATATTAGATTGCCCAGCAATGTGAAAAATTGTGTGTTAGTATACTGAATACTGATACCAAAAATTAGATCTTTTACTTGTACCATTGTTTGAGGAAACAGCATCAAAGATCGTCTACAAATGCACTAAAAATCATCATTTTCGCAAAATTTAGCCTTTAGAAACTGAGGATTTTTAGAGCATTTTAGTAGACGATATTTGATGGTATTTCCTCAAACAATGGATCAAGTAAAAGATCTAATTTTTGGTATCAACTTTCACATAGCTGGACAATTTGATATTTAAAAAAAGTGAAAAATCAAGCTATCCTACTGTGTATATACACACACACACACACACATACATACATACCTGTAAAAGCTTCTTCATCCTTTGGTAAATGAATACCATGAGTAGAAATTTGATGTCTTGTGGTATCCAATGCTGCTGACAAATGTTGATGATTAGGAATCAAATCAGGCAATGCTGAATTCACCAAGTTGAGGGCATTGCTCTAAATGAGGAAAAAGAACAAACATTTGAGTTTTTTTTTTTTTTTTTTTTTTGATAGGAAAATATTTCAACACAAATGTACATTGTCATTCACTAAAGTATTGCAAATATTTGGGATCAAGTTACCTTTAAGCACTGCAGGGGCAACCTGGATTCAGAGGGACATGTTTCGCTTTGCACCATCAACATCGGTTGTTTGTTAGGGTTAAGGGTTGGGTTAGCAGTTAGTTTATAATTAAAAAAAAAAAAAAAAAAAAAAGCGTCTAAAAATTGTCTGGTAACAAACAACCGGATGTTGACGGTGCAAAGCAAAACATGTCCTCTGAATCCAGGTCGCCCCTGGGGTGCTTAAAGGTAACTTGGTCCAATATTTGTATAAAATTTTCATCTCTCTCATGTCATAGAGCCAAATTCAAGTTGTAGTCGTCGTTGTCAAATTATTCTATCTTAAATCAGTACTACTATGCGAAACACACCACGAAGGCCCAGCCGATCAGATCACATACACTTCCGCTCCTCCACAGAAACTAGGACTTCTGGTTTTATTTTTAACTTTAGTTCAGGGGTCATTGGTCAGTCAATGGCTGGCCCCCCGTTGAGTGTTTACTGTTCCAAATTTTAACCACTCTTTGTTCTTATTTTTTTCTTCTTCTCTTTCTCCAGAAATCTGATTACTGTTTTCTTTTCAATCTCCAAATTCCCCATAGACCATAATAATTACGCTACACTGATCTATTAATTATTAAAAAAATTCTACTCAGTTAGTTGGTTGGATTTTACGGCACATCAACCCATATTTGGTCATTTTATGCGGAAAACGTTTTTACTCAATCTTGATGGGTATTCAATTAAAAAACAAAACTCAATTCTTTTACTCTTTTTAAACTCATTTTCTTCGTCTATTTAACTCATAGATTTTCTTCTATCTAACCATAGATTGACCTAGAGAAGTAGTACCCTAACAGGTACTACCACTCTAGGTCAGAGTGAACCTAAGAGTAATGGTAATAAAGGAGTATTCCACACTCCCCAGAGCTCCAGAATTGTAACCGTGACACTAGATGCAATTTATTGTCATAGCCAGGATACTACTCAGCATTTGATATGTAGTAAAGTTGGTGGAGTGGCCTATTTTTGGTAACAGCAGGACAGTGAGGGAGTCTACCCCCTTTTCACTAGTGCTGGGCCAGGGAGATGGTTTTTGTGTCTTAGGTGGAGTGGGCACACCTACCATCAGTTACACACATTCCCACACAAATCCAAGCTGTGCTACTCAGGTGCTGAATTGGCGAGAGGCTAGTAACGAACCTAAAATCTTGTGGTTCCAAGGCGGATGTAAATTTAAAAAAAAAAAAAAAAAAAAAAAAAGAAAAAAAGTGCTGTAAATAGTATGTATTTATATCTTTACCTGATGTTGTGCATTCTTGCTAACAATTTTGTTGTGTTCTTCCTCAGCTAATTTCAATTCCAGAGTAGATTTATTTTTCATTATCTTCTCCATTTCACTCCACAAACCATGCATCTGAATCTAAAAAGAAACAAAAACAAATCATTGCCAATAGGTAAATAATCCAGTCGTAGAAAGGTTAAAAGAAAATGTAGTTAGGAATAATTTTAGTCACATTTGTTGCAATTTGGTAAAAGAAAAGTTCTAATTTTTGACTGAGATACTTTTCACAGTAATATATATTTACCAACCCCTCCACACAAGCAGGATGCGACACAAAGTAAATTTTTTAAGTGGAGTTTAACAGGTTTGAATTCAGAGTTTTCCCTTCTCCTAGACTGGTTACCTAGCCATGGTTAAAGAGCCCAGTCTGCCCTGCTATTTACCCATAGCTGGAGGGAGAATTTGATTCATACCTTTCCCAAGGGTATTAGAGCCATGTGAAATGCAAACAGCTTCGTCAAGGAATTGAACTCGGGCGGACGAGTCCAATTCCTATGACTAACCATAAGACCATGCACCTCCATAGTAATATACATAGGTACAAAACAAATTTTGCTGTTTCTTTGGATAATACTTTACACTTTTCTATTAGGTCATTCCATGTCGAAACACCAACAAAATGTTGAAATCTGCACCCACCAACAACGAATTACTTGAAATTAGCACAAATGTTCCATTTCATGAATTAAGAAAGTGTGCCAAATTATTTTTGTGCTAGACCTTATTGTCCCAATTTTAGGGGTGGGTTAAAATTTTCCCATTTTGGCTCTAAATTAAGACCGTGCAACTTCACAGAATCTCAGTATTTTTAAAATTAAAAAAAAATAAAAAAAAAATAAATAAAATACTTCCATAGATTCAATATTTCTGAAATTTAGTATGTAGGGCAAATAAGGACTGTAGAATCCAAATATCTAATTATTTTAACCCTATACCTGATAGAAAATTTTATTTTGCTCACCCAACCGCATGACTTCAGAATCAACAACTTTTCACCTATGTTGTTTACAGTCAGTCTGTAGAAAATGTATCCTCTTCAATTTTCATAATATTTTTTTTCCTAACATCTACTATGCCTGCCTAAGTTCACCAAATAATTTTGTGGGGGAGTAAAGTCTACTTTAGAAGATATGAACCTGCCAAGTTCAGAGTCTTTTTCCTATTTACATGCAGGATTTCAGTGAAAGATTATAATTAAAGATAATCATCCTAATGTTCCATAACCTCTCAAATGTTCATATTCTACTCAGTGACTTCTTAAACTATTCAATAATATTGTTTTTATTAATTTAAAAATAAAAAACAAAAAAAACAATTTAAATATATTTTGCAGATATTGCTGTTAGTATGGATAGATTGTCTTTAACAAGTGGTAAACATTGCCTCATGCATGGTAATCAACAGTGCATAGAATATTTGAAGATGACCTTAAACTTATGAAAACATCCAACCTCATATTTCATTGGTATAAAAAGTCGGCAGGGCAGATCTAATCTCTGTATCAGACAGACAGTGAGGGAGTTTATCCCCTTTTCATTAGTGCTAGACCCAAGGAGATTATTTTAGTGCCTGAGGTGGAGCGCCACACCTACCATCAGCTCCTCACTTTACTGCAGATCCCTGTGCTACTCATACGCTAGGCGGACAATCTACCAACTGAGCTTGAAATCATTACAGACACTGATATTTAAAATTTAAAAAAATAAAAAAAAAAATTAATGACTCAAGAAAGCAACAATATCATTGCCTATCACAAACTTGAGGTAACTTTTTGTATTGTAGAGTAGCTAACACCCCTCCTTCAGCACTCTAGTAGATGGACTGGCTCATAGCCATAAAATAGCCTACGATTAAAGTAGATTAACAAGCTGAATAATATTCAGACTGACTTTGCTGCAATTGGCTATACCGAAATGACCCTCCTCTATTTAGTGATGTTTTGTCTTGTTAATTGTTTGTACTTATTTGTTCTGTGTTTGTATCCGTTTGGCACTGGATGCTGGTGCTTAATAAATATATTAAGCACACCATTCCTCCACCTCGTGATACATTTTGTATCTATCTGGACTATAAAAACCCACAGAATCAAATTATGTCTGTATGAAAGAAAAGTTAAGAAAAGAAAAATCAGCAAAAATCAAGTTAACATGCAATAACTTGTTATAAAATGTTCAGGCATTTTATAAAGTATAAACAGTTTAATAAAAGATTTTTTTTTTAAAGATTCAGATGGATATAACATCAATCTGAATCTTTAAAAAAAAAAAAAAAAAAAAATCTGAGAAGAACTATTAATTTATTGGTTGCTTTTTTATAAAACTTCAGACTATACAATATGGGAAAAGAAATGTCAAGCAACTAAAAGAAATTTAAAATCAAGTGGAATTTAAAAAAAAAAAAATAAAATAAAATTTAAATAAATAAATAAATAAAAAATAATTTTATTTCAGAAAACAAATTTAAAATATATATTTTTTTAAATCCTGTCTGATGTGGGGGGAAAAATGTGCAGGTTATGTCTAAAATTCTACTAACCATTGCTTCCTCTTCCTTCTTTTGAAAAGAATGCTGAAACATTGTATTCAGGTAGAGGCTTCGGATATACTGACTGTGCAAAATTTCAAGGTCCATTTGGTCAATTGGTGGCTTCACCTGGAAAAATGGTAGAGAATTAAAATAGAAAGTACAATCGGAAAATCTTATACAAAGTTTCTTTTCTTTTTGTAGGTATTGTTTGTTTTTATTTAGTGTGGGTGCAAGGTTTATTCAGTTGGAAGTAATATATATATATATATAAAGCTTATTTTCAAATGCTGAACAATGGAAAAAAAGAATTAAATTAGGATAAAGCATAATGATAACTTAGAAATCAATAATTGAATGTGTATACATGTATAGTGTAGGAAGGGAGGGTAAATAAACATTGTCAGGTTTTGAGGTGAATGCTTTGTAGATATCCGTATTATTATTATTATTATATATATAATTGGTATATCATTATTTGTTTAAGCCTTTTGATAGAATTGTGTTATTCTTATCATTTGTATTGTATTTAAAGTCTCTTAAAAAATTTAAAAAACCTAAAACAACCGTAGATTTTGTGTATATGTTTGGTTTGGTTTGTTTTGTTTTACGGCATATCAACCTCAGTGGGTCATTTAATGCAGACAAAATTTTAAATAAAATTAATTCTTAATGGATACTCAATTTTTTTAATAAACTCGTGTTTTTGTATTTAACCCATAGATGAGACCCTAACAGGTACTACCACACCGGGTCAGAGTGGACCAGGGATCAATGGTGATGAAGGGGTGCTCCACATTCCCCAGACCTGGAACCACACCATCAGATAGCGTTTAACGACATACCCAGCACATGAAGACCCTCAGCCTTCTAGCACCCATATGATAAAAAGGGCTTGGGGTAATCATATAGGTGCTAGGGCTTGACATGGTCAGCCGATTGATTGGAGGTGCAGTCTGTGTATTCTAATGTCCCAGCCGACAGGGCGGTTGTGTATATGTGCATTATATGTTTATTTAATATTTCATCAATGTTTTGCATGTCTAAAGCTTTAACTCTAAATTCAAGTACTATGATGATAAACTATTAAAAAGAAAGAAAAAATAGAAAAATAATCAAACCTTCTTTTCGTGTTCCATTGTTGGAAAGAGTGGGATTACATTCTGGTTTTTAACATTAAGCTGAAATAAGTCTCTTCTAACAGTTTTATCTGCTTCTGAAACTGAAACATTTAAGCCGGTAAATATAGCAATTTGATAATTATCTGAAGACAAAAGATTTGTAACAAGCAATTGAAATGTTAAGTTATAAAAGGAAATGTCAGAGTTGACTAAATGACATTTTCATAGACTGACCCAGTTCCAACATTATTAGAATTAAAGAAGGTTTTTTTATATATATATATATATATTAGATATATATACATAAAGATTTGAAAAGTCTGACATGAAATGTTATATTTCCAGAAAAGAAATTAACGCAGTAATAAAAATATGAGTAAAATAAAAAAATATATGCTGTGCTAATGAAGAAGCCAAGTTACGTAGCAATGGTCGCATGATAATCCAAAGGTGTAAAGAAAGAAAAAAAAAAAAAAAAAAAGAAAAGAAAAATAGGGCAGCTTTTATATCTAATAAAAAGTTTCATTTTACTTTTTTATGCATATGTTACATAATATTGGGTATAATCTATTATTGAAAGGTAGAGTAGTAATTTAAAATGATCATAAGAAAAACTCATTTGGTCATCAGGTTTGGAGATAGGCTATGACCTTGGGGCTGTTTGAACCTTAGCTCTCATTGGACAAAAGTCATGTAATCAAACACTAGATGCTTAGAGATGAAATGACATTAGTGAAAATTCATTACCTAGAATTGATCTCTTTCAATATGCTGGTAATCTGAACATTAGCTACATAAATGAAAGTAACTTCCCCTTGTTTGTTTCACTTTGAGGAAGTCGTTTTTTTTGTCGGCCATTTTCATTTCACCGTAAATTTACACTGAAAATATGAATTTGTTCTAAGCAATACATAATGTTTTAACACAAAAATATCATAAAATGTGTTCTTAATTGTGCTTGCGCATTATTTGGAATGAACTTAATTGTTATTAAGAACAGATTTTATATTTTCGTGTTAAAATATGCAGTTGTATTGATTTGAACAAATTCGTATTTTCAGTGTAGATTTACAGTGAAATGAAAATGGCTGACCAAAACAAGGTGAGGTTACTCTTATTTCTGTAACTAATGTTCACATTACCGAAAACTGTCTTTATTGTTCACCATTCTGCTGGAGAAGCAATGATGACAAAAAGTAAGAACAAGACCAGAACAAAATGGTGGGCATAAAGCAGGTACAAGAACAGACTGAGTGAAGAGCTGGGTGCCGGCTGATAGCTAAGAAGATAAAGAACCAGATAATGATATTATAATCTGGGTGCCATGAGGCCAATCGTAAGTAAGAAATTCTACACCTATCTTTCTTATTGCTGATTCGCTGGATCAGTGCAGGTTTGTGGAGTACTACCTGTTGGTCCATAAAATTGGGAATCATGTGAAGGGCAACCCACTGAATTCAAGATCATTCATGGCATTGTGTGACAATGCGAATTCTGAGCCACTCAGGTCATACTGCATGCTGATGATTGGTTGTCAAGGGGCAAGGCGCAAGGCACTCTCTCTCTCTCTCTCTCGTATTTGAACTAAGTAATAAGCTCACCCAGTTCCTTCAATTTAAAAAAATGCATGGGTCAGCACAACTTCAGAATTCCAAATGGACTGCAAAACTGGCAGATATTTTTGATATCTTCAACACCTGAACATCTCCATGCAGGGAAAAAGGCATCGTGATTTCTGTATTAAATAAAGCTAATTTTTACATGCCTACATAAATATTCTTTTTATTTGTAGTTTAACAAATTCTTTAATTTTATACACAGTCTGTGCATCGATCAAAAAAATTGTCAACCGGTTCGCAACTTCCAAAAGTTTGAGAACTGCTCTACACACACAAAATCTAGAATTTTTTAAAAAGTAAATAACTAAGAAAGAAAATTGCTGGTAGAATATAGTTTCGTTTGTTTTACAGCATATCAACCGCAGTGGGTTATTTAATGCCACAAAGTTTTGAAATAAATTAATTCTTAATGGATACTTAATTTTGTTTATAAACTCATGTTTTTCCATTTAAACCATAGATAGGACCAGGGAACAATGGTGATGAAGGAGTGCTCCACATTTCCCAAACCTCCAGAACTGGAACCTCACCATCAGATAGAGTTTAACATTATTCGCAGGACATGAAGACCCTCACCGCCTTCTAGCACCCATGATAAAAAGGCTTGGGTCTTGCCAAAGGGTTGGGGCAATCATAAGTGCTAGTGGTTGACGTGACCAGCTGATTGAGGGTGCCTCTCCGCCTGCCTGTCTAGCCTAAGTAAAGACCAAAGTGGAGTGTTGCATCAGACTGCAACCTGGTTTCCATCCTTTAGCATCACGGGTCGCCACCCACAACCAACAGGTGGCCCCATTGGGGGAGTCTTATCCCTCTGTAGAGGTGCAGTCGGTGTATTCTAATGCCCCAACCAATAGGGTGGGGTAGAATATAGCAAACAGCTCTTAGTTTCCAGTAAGAGAAGATTATGATTCAACAATGATCTGATCAAATGAATAATGTAACATAAAATCTATAAATTAATATTTGTGTTCCTTAAAAGTATGACCATTATCTTGCAACACCCTCTGGTTAGAAGGAGACTGTCCAAAATTAAATGCAAAAATGTAAATCCTGATTATCTGGTTCTGCTTATCTGCCGAATTCTTATTTCTCATAAGAAATAAGAATTCTGTTTTTTACCATAAAGAAAGAAAGGAAGAAAAAGGAAATACTACACAGAAAAAATATAAGAAAGAAAGTAGGGGAAAGATAGAGAGAAGGGGTGAGCGTGCAGAAGTGATAATGCTAATCTGTTTCAATTGAACATAATGAAAAAAGGAAGAGTGGGGAAGAGTTAAATCAAAATTATTATACTTTTTATATATTAAACTATTTTGCAATAATTAAATTATCATACTGTGGTCTATCCACAGGTCCTGCTAGTATTGTATTATTATGTAAAGGTTATTGAAGCTAAAATGTGAATAAATAAAACTTACTTGTAGAAATATCTTGTATAATTGTTGAAGCATCAGAATAAGGCATTGGAAGATCATCTTTATTTGGAGTCGATGTTTGAGCATTTGTGGTTCCATCTTCAGATTTATTTTTGTTTTGACAACTTGTAAGCCGATAGCCAGGGTCATCTGAGGAATTTTTGGAACTAGTGGAGGCAACAGAAGAACTGTTTTTAGAGTTGCCCCTGCTGATTGTAACATTGTAGCTTTTGTTAGGGTCCTAGAAGCAAAAAAGAATTTCTTTTTAAACAAAATCAATCAATTAGTTTCAAAATATATCTGTCTAATATATCTTATTATATAATGGAGATTGTGTGTGTCTGTCTGTAACTTAAACTATATCAGTACGCAAGTCACAATTCCCTTAGTTATTTACGTCACATTCCATGATTTTTTATTTAAATCTCAATTATTAATAAAATTGTGGAGCACCACACCTACCATCAGCTCACTTTACCGCACAGATCCCTGTGCTACTCATACGCTGAGTTGGCAAGGGCTGGTATCGAACCAGGAACCTTGATTACTAGCTGAATGCTCTATCGACTGAGCTAAACTGGCCCTATTTCTACCTAATACAAATAATTTTCAAATAATTCTATTTTACTTATAGATGGAACCTGAACAGGTACTACCATTCTGTGTCAGGGGTAGGGAATTAGGGTTAATGGCAACAAAGAGGTAATCCACACACCTGAGCTCCAGAACTGGAGCCTCACCACCAGATGCAGTTTAATGTCATAACCAGGACCCCCCTCTCTTGGGAGAGGAAATCTCATCTCTGCAGGAAATACAGTCAATGTATTCTAAGCCCTGCTGACAGAGTGAATGAGGACACTAGTGGAATAAAAAAGCAAAGTTTAAATAAAGTTGCAAACAATGCTTTGACTCATGTTGTTTTTGATTGACTGTGAGCAAACGCAGCACCCTCTTTGAACACAGCTTTCTCGTTGACAAATGTTCATGCAAAATGGTGAATACACTTGCCTTCTAATATCTTCAACTCCTCTATTTCACACAACTTCAATTTACGATCGGCCAAAATGAGTTTGAGGAGTTTTTTGTGTTTTCCAGGACAACTGCAGAATTTGGGCAACCTGAGCGTTCAGCATCATTTGTGTCAGTACGACCACGTTTAAAGTCAGCATACCACTTCTTCTTAACCATATTTCCAAGAACAGTGTCCGAATAACACTTATCAAGCCATTACTTTGCTTGAACAGTATTTTTCCCCATCAGAAAGCAATGCTTTAAATAAATCATAAGATCATAAAGCCATCATTTTATGTTATATGATTGACTATAGAAATTATCAGTTGTTGATTCAAGAGAAAAATTGTTAACATTTCTTTCAATCATTTTATGTTTAAAATACTTTCATATTTCTTATTGAAAAAACAATATTGTAATTGAAATATATCTTTGCTTAGGTTCATTAAATAACAACTATTTTATACAAAAACTAAAATAAGATATTTACTTTCTTTACGGGTGTTTTAGCAGCAACAAAATTTCGAGCGGACTGCATGTAACGAGATGGAATAATCCTGCCTGTAAATAAACAAAAAAATTTACATCAGTAACAGAAAAATAATGAAACCCTGTTGTAGTGGTTGATAGTTTTCAAGTTTCCCACTTGCATATCATTCAACTTTCTGAGACCTAAATTAAAACCTTTTGCAGATGGAAATTGTTGGCATACCAGTTGGTTGAGGCCTTGGCCAACTATTTGCATAAAGTTTGTATCATGTGTATGATTGTGCAACCCCCTGATATCAAGATAAAATTTAGTTTTTAGGATATACAACTATATACAGTATGTCAAAAAATTTAAACTTGGGGAAAGTGACCACATATAAAAAATGTAATTAAAAACAAGTGTTTATTTTTGGTAAAAAAAAGGTAGCACCAAAATTAATAACATAAAATCAAATATTTTACTATACACTGTAAACCCTATAGATAGTTGGTTAGATTTTAAGGCATATTAACCTTTATTTTATGCCAAAAACATTTTGTTTTATTCATTCTTGATAGGTATTCAACATTTAAAAAATTTTTAACACATTTTTTAAAACTTATATTTTTTCCTAAACCCATAGATAACAGGTACTACCATTCTGGGCCTGGGTAGACCTGGGAGTAATGGCGATGAAGGGGTACTCAACATTCCCCAGAGCTCCAGAAATGGAACTTTACCATCAGATGCAGTTTAACGTCATACCCAGGATACTAAGACCTTGAGCCACGGGTTGGTGGTTTGCCATAAGAGCAATAAGGTCAGGACAATCATGTAGGTGCTAAGGTTTGAGGTGATCAGCTGATTGAATGGAGGAGCCCAAGTAGATGCCAAAGAGGAGTGTTGCATGTCAGTGCCCAGCCACCAAAATTTCGTACTTAAGCATCATGGGTCAATACCCATGGCCAACAGGTGGCTCCATTGGGAGGGGGGATTTTTTTACCCCTCTGTAGAGGTGCAGTCTTTGTATTCTACTGCCCCAGTCGACAGGGCAGAAACCCTATTGATGACAGAAGGAAGTGAAAATAAGAAAATAAAAAAATAAAATAAAATTTACCTTTTCGTTTTGCTTTTGAAACTGATTTTTCTAGAGGCCTGAAAATAAAGAGATTATTCTATGAATTAAATGGACAATGATTTTATATGACTCAATTGCTGTTAAAATTAAAATTAAAATTAATATATATATATATATATATATATATATATATACACACACACACACACACACACACACACACACTTCTGGGAAATAGAAATAAAATTTTAAACTTACATAGGTTTTTTACTACTTAAATCATCTTCACTTTCACTGGAATCAAAATGAAGTTGTGTAGCATTCACATCATTTATCAATGTTGTATTTGCATCTGTAGATAATAAACAAGTTTTATTAAAATGAAAACAATCTTTATTGTACAATAAAAAAAAAATTGAAAAAAGAAATCTATAGAAAATAAGTTAACTTTCTTCAAGTGACAAAATGATTGACTGCAAATCCAACTAGAGCAAGTAATAAACAAACTTGACTTTTTATTGTAGATGTGAAAATAGCAGTAATTTTGTAGGATAAAATTTACAGTTTTAAATCATAAGCTATGATATACAAATAGGCTTTTATTATCAATCTAAATAAATCAGAGTATATTTTATAATTAAAAATTCTCAGTATTTTTAAATATCAATAATGGACTTATATATATATATATTAGTGAAAGATTGAAAAAAAACAAAAAAACAAAAAAAAACAAAAAAAAAAACACAGGTTCATAAAATGAGTGATATTTATTCAGCCAACGCTGCAGTGTTTCAATCTGTTTAGTAGATCTTCTTTAGGGCTTTTATTAAGAAGATCTACTAAACAGATTGAAACACTGCAACGTTGGCTGAATAAACATTACTCATTTTATGAACCTGTGTTTTTTTCCAATTTTTCACTATATTACATACTGTCGGATTCACTTCCATTTTTCTCTTCCCATATATATGTGTGTGTGTGTGTATATATATATATATATATATATATACACACACACAAAGTTCATTAGAAATGATTGTAACATCAGGCATATAGGTGCACAATTTCCTGTTTATTACTTATGGACTCTTAGATTAATGAGTTAATCTTGATATGTGAACTCCTTTCAGGTCAAGGGTGTATTTAAATGGGATTTGTCTTAAAAGGTATCAGTGGAAGGAGAAGTGTTTTAGGGGAAAGATGCTGGTGGAAAAAGATTTCAAATGAATAATCTTGAATAATATGTTCACTCTCTCTGATACCACAGTCATGAAATAGATGTAAATATAGAGAAAGGTAGAGAAAAATGTTTTATTCACGCAACAGAAAAGGTGATAAAAATAAAAATAAAATATTTGGAACAAAAAAATATCATTGTTAATAATTTGACTCGTCATAATCTTAGTAAAGAATCTCACATATCATGAAGCAAACATTTAATTAAAAGAAAACCTAATTCTCTCCCTTGCTTTGTTGCAAGCGTTTAAAAACGAAAAAACTCATGAAGTTAAAGCTTCTCATAGTGGTTCATATAGAATTTTGGAGGTGTGTGTGTGTAAAATTTTGGCCGGGTAAATAAAACCATAGTGGGGTCACAGGGCATAAAATTACTACTTTGGATTCATAAATCTCTTTATAATAGAAACGCCTGATTGAGTACAATGGTCAGTAGTGATGTGTTTTTAATATACTCCCCATTTGCAAACACAGATCATTTAAATTAATGAACAATCTGGCTGGGAGTAAAAAAGATCAGCACATTTTCAGTGTCATTAATAAGAATCATATTTTTATGAAAGAAAACATTTTAAAAATATTATATCTTAATCAAATTATTTTATAAAAATACTGAATTCTAAAATATCCTTTTTTTATAATAGGTTATAAGAGGTCTTTAGAAAAAAAATTATTTAATAAGAATAAAAATATAAATTAAAGAAAGAAAGAAAAATAACAAAAAAGTAAAATTAAAAAAAATGCCTAAAATTCAAATTCTTACCAATGGTAACAAATCTATACCACCTCATTCCACCCGGCCAGAAATCACATTCATTTTTCTGATCTACCCCAAATGATAGCCTTTGTTTAAATGTAATATTAAACATATTTAGAAGTCTTTGATTTAAGGGAAATAACTGGTAACTTTAAATGAAAAGGCCATTTTTAGCCATTTGTTGATAAATCATTATAGGAATGGGGCTCTGGACTTAGAAAATTCTCAACAGGATGTTAAGAGTTAATGAATAAAATCAAAATTAAATTATTAACTTCCGACCGAAGAGATCCAGATTTTCACTTGTTAAATCAATTTTAGTATTACCAGATATTTTGTTATTATATGATTCAATATTCTATTTATAACTTTTCTTTATTTTGTAAGAATTTTATACTTGAAACCAAAAACATTTTTTTAAAATAACACCACCAAACCCATCATTCCTATTAAAAGAATAATTCAAGAATTAAAAGGTATGTTTGCATTTATAGTTTACAGATTCTTTTCTCATGTAATTTGTATTAAACACCAATAAATTAGTTATATTTTGTTAATTTAATATTCAATCAATTCATTTTAGGGTGAAAGGAAATTAAATTTGATTACCAGGGGTAAATTAAGTAAAAAAGAAAAAAAAGAAAAGAGAAAGAGAAGAGAAGCCTTGATTTAAATGTTTCCATACATCAAAGTGTGGTGAATGTATCAACCTAGAATAAGTGGTAATCTGAACATTAGCTACATAAATGAGAGTAACCTCCCCTTGTATGTTTCATTTTGAGGAAGCCGTTTGTTTTGGTCGTCCATTTTCATTTCACTATATATCTACACTGAAAATACGAATTTGTTCGAATCAATACAACTGCATGTTTTAACAAGAAAGTATCATAAAATGTGTTCTTAATTGTGCCTGTGCATTATTTGAAATGAACTTAATTGTTATTAAGAACACATTTTATGATATTTCCGTGTTAAAACATGCAGTTGTATTGATTCAAATAAATTTGTTTCTTCAGTGTAGATTTATGGTAAAATAAAAATGGCCGACTAAAACAAACAGCTTCCTCAGAGTGAAAGAAACAAAGGGAGGTTACTCTCATTTATGTAGCTAATGTTCAAATTACCTTATTATTTGGACTATTGTCCTCATCTTTATTATCTGCACAATGTTTTGGCTGATGTGCTCTCCGGCCTTCTTAAGGTATTTCTTGTCAGTCTCGGGAACCTTCTTGTTATAATCAGGAGCCTTCACGGAACTTCGAACCTAACCCTTTATTCAATCCATGGGAGTAGACTTCTCATTCCGTTAACCATTACTGGGTACAAGTGTTAAGCTATGTTAATTATTCTATATTACTCTTGACCAGGATTGAACCTGCAGCCTTGAGATAACTGTCACTTAGACAGTAACATAGCTTAAATAATCTAAATAATACAAATTATTAAGCCTCATCTCAAAAATTCAGTGAATTCTCTAAACAGTCTTTCTGGGGAGGATTCATATTAGTCACATTTATTTTGTTGCAGATATTTTTTTTCAAATTAAATAGCAATTAACAAACCTTTGTTGAAGAAAGGCGAATCAGATTCTATTTCTGTAGCAGAAACAATTACACGAGGGTTTTTCTTGCAATAAGGACCTGGGCTGAAATTTAAAAAATAGAAGTTTAGGAAAATATTCTTAGCAATATTCAGATATTTATTCATAATAATTTCTATTTGATAGTAATTGACAAATCAGGAAAAAATTTCTTTTAAAAATACCAAAATTTAAAGAAACTTAGAATTCAAGTTAAATGCTGAATCTGTAAATGTGATTAGTATTTATCTTTATAGTTAGTGATGTCAATATTTTAAAAACAGTGATTGGAACTTATTGGTAGGTTTTATGGCAGGTCAAACCTTGTTGGGTTATCTTATTACAAAGTCAATTCAATAATAATGATGGTTTCCAAGTACATATGGTACAAAAATAAAGACATTTCATATTTAGTTGCAATATCAATGTCTTAAGATACTATATATAATAAAGTTCAATCATTTTAAACAAATAAACACTTCATACTAAGTTGCAATATTAATGTTTTTAAGAGCCAATATATTAATGTAATTCAAAATCATTTTAAACATTATCTTAAATAGATCTATTTGACCCATAGATAGAAACCAAACAGTTACTGTCATTCTAGGTTAGTTTGGTTTTTGTCTTACGACATATCAATCTCAGTGGGTCATTTAATGCCGACAATTTTTAAAATAAAATTCATTCTTAATGGGTACTCAATCTTTTTTAATAAACTCATGTTTTTCTATTCAACCCATAGATGGGACCCTAACAGGTACTACCAGTCCGGGTCAGAGTGGACCAGGGAGCAATGGTGATGAAGGGGTGCTCCACATTTCCCAAACCTCCAGATAGAGTTTGTCATTACAAGGACATGAAGACCCTCAGTCACCGCCTTCTAGCATCCATATAATAAAAAGGGTTGGGGGTTGCCATAAGGGCAATAGGGTTGGGACAATCATATAAGTACTAGGGCTTGACATGGCCAGCCGATTGATCTGAAGGGGCCTCTCTGACCGCCCATCATTTTAGGTTAGAGTTGACCCTAGATTTATACAAAGTCAAGTGATGTTAATCATCTTAGGAAATGGAATCAGCAATCAGTTCAAATTCTGGAAATCATGGAAAATTACTCATGACGGTTGATAAACTTTGACACATTAGAATGTGCGCGATTCGGCATGAGAATAAGTTAGTTTAGTTAGCAGATGCGGCCCGGCTTTCAAGGAGTGTAGACGTATTGTCAGCTCCAGGGTACATCACTCCGCGGCAGAATCATGGGCTAAGACATAAAACTTGATCAAGAAACAAACAAGTTGTTGTGTTTGTTAATTAAATTATTAAACAAGCAATGTCCATCCCAGCACAACGAAGAAAACAAGAAAGAAAATCAACCCAGCCAAAAGCCCCAAGATACGGCCAGCCGAGTAAGCAACAAGTCAGTAACCAGCAGAGTAATCAAGCAAGTAAGAACTAACATCTCTATATCCCTCTCTTTCTATTTATTCTGTCATGTTAGACTGGGTAACTTGACAGATAGTTTAACCAAGATGGTCTATGAACACAATGAACGATAAAGGAAAAAATTGAAGACGATGGAATGAATTAAAACGATAAATATATATATATTGATGAACACAAACGAACAAGTTTACAAATAATACAAAGGAAAGAGTTCAAACTTCTTAACAGACTGTAATTAAGAGGATAAAAAAATGTTCAGCTATGGAGAGATCGGAGATGCGTCTTTACTCGGAGTTGCTTCTTCTCTGCGTGTCGGTTGCTGAAGATATTTTCAATTGATCCAAAGATGCGGCAAAAGGACGCAGTGTTCACGCGATTTGTGCTCGTGTACAGCCACATGTCTGACCCAATTACATGGATCACAGAAACAAGTCAGTTACCGAAATAGTTATTGAAAAATCTAAGATAAAATAATTTGCAGAAAAAGGGTTCACAACCTGCATGAGAATAGGGTAGGTATGTGCGTATGTATAGAAAATATGGACGTGAATGGTAGTGGTGGCAGAACACTATTATATACGAGAACTCTCTCCCGATGAGGTACGAGTATATAACACTGTATCACAATCAGGTGAATGGCATCTATTGATGAATTAACAAAATAGCCAATGAAAAATAGACATGACCAAAAAGCAAACCAATGAGCAATAATTTTTTTTGAAAATCAAAACAAATTTCCACAAACATGACATGATTTACTTATAAAGAAGACAAGGTGCCGTTATAGTAAGTGGCCTACCTTTTTTATTCTGTTATAGTATGTGGCCTACCCGGTTTGAAAATGTCCTACCTCAATAAGAGTATATTTATAGATATAAGTAGTAGGCAGTTTACTGAAACTTATTATTTTTCACATATATTCAATTTCAAGAAATTGAATTCAGTCATAAGCTGTATATAATAATTAAGAATAATTCAAAAAGAATTTATCCATAATTCACATGAATCAGAGATTTATTTAATTCTGAAATATTCTAAAATAGGGTTAGCAGTCATTATTATAACCTTATAATATGCTTTTTATGGTAGGCCACATACTATAAGAGAGAAAGGATTTTGTAGGCCACATTCAAAAGGTAGGCCACATACTATAATGGTACCAAAGACAAATCTGTGTATGGTTGAGAAGGCTTATATATAAATATTATTCAAACCTTTTTGCCAGCAATTTCTTCTTTGCAGACCGTTGTGAATGGCAGATAACTTTTGCAACCGAATCCTCTTTACAAACAGAAAGATCTAAACTTGCAAAACTTCCATTATGCAAATTTAGATTGGGATCATCAACAACATCAGCCATAAACACATCCACTTTATTCTGATTCTCTTTCTCATTCATCTGTTAAGAAAAAAATAGACAAAAAAAAAAAAAAGAAAAGTAAAAAATCTTTCAGAAAATATATGAAGTTTTGTACAAAATAGGATATGTATAGATAAAGTAGTATGAAAAACAGATGTTGTTAAATTGAATTTATTTTTTACAACCTTTTCATTGCTAATATTGCCAATATTTTGATTTCATCAAAAAATCTTCATCAGAGCATAATTATAATTGTGACTGTTTTAAGATGTGAATGTTTTTAAACCGGATTCTTCAAGAGAGAAACAGAATATTTTGAGTTTAAACTCATTTAATTTAATTCATTTCCTTACTCTTAACTAAAATAGATTGAAGTTTTGTAGAAAATAGGATATGCAGATTGAATATTGGTTAGTTGGATTTCATGGCATGTAAACCCTTTTTGGATTATTTTATGCCAAAGGCATTTGTTTTATTCATTCTTGGCGAGTACTTAATTTCTTTTTAAAATCAATTTTTTTCTATTTAACCGGTATATGGGACCCAACAGGTACTACCACTTCGAGTTAGAGTAATGGTAATAACGGGGTACTCTACATTCCCACCAGAGCTCTAAAATTGAAACTTCATCATCAGATAGAGTTTAACATCATACCCAGGACACCAAGATTCTCAGGCACCGCTGAATATATGATAAAATGAGTTAGGGGCACAGCATAAGGGCAATAGGATTGGGACAATCATATATGTGGTAGAACTTGATGTGACTAGCGGATTAATCAGAGGGGGCCTCTCTGATTGCCGCCTAGCCTAAGTAAGTGGAGTGTTGCATGCATGATTAAATGTAGAATCATGTTAAATTTCAAGAAAAAAAAAAAAAAAAAAAAAAAAAAACACGATTAGAAAATTGCATAGGGACATAATGAAATAAATACTGAGGGGGGGGGTGCTTAACTCTTAACATCCTATATTGCCTCATTCCGCCTGGCTGGAAGTCACATTTGTTTTCCTAATCTGCCTCATATCATAGCCTTTGTTTAAATGTAATATTAAACATATTTAGAAGTCTTTGATTTAATGGAAATAACAGGTAACTATAAACGAAAAGGCCATTTTTAGATAAATCATTATATGAATGGGGCTCTGGACTTCTTAACAGGATTCAAAATCAGTTATGTAGAATTGAAAAAAAAAAAAAAAAAAAAAAAAAAAAAAAAGTCCTAGATATTAACAAGTTGTTAAAATATGACTTACAGTTTCACTTAATTTGTAATCAAATTCAGCATCAGACAAATCCAGATTTATTGTTCGATGTGGTGACTGAAAACTCCCATGGTCATCAGCTGTCAGTGTTGTCCTAAAAAAAAAAAAAAAAAACAACATATGATTAAATAACCAAATTACTTCCCAATGAAAGTTTTGAATATTAATTAAACTTTTAAATTTAAAAAGTTTAATACAATGTCTTCGATAAAAGTTTACTTCAATCCATATATTAGAACTGAATATTTATTTTTAGAGTGGCCGAGACCTACTTTGCTTAGAATCAAAGAACTTTTGTTTATTATTTGTCTGAATTTTTGAGATGAGGCTTGAGAATTTAGATTATTCAGATTATTCACACTGTTGTCCTTATCTTTATTGAAGGTTCCTGATTAAGACATGTAGGGGTCCCGATTATTGACAAGAAACACCTGAAGAATGGCACATTGGACGAAAACGTTGTGTACATAACAAAGATGAGGTCAACTTTTGTTTAGTCTTTTCATCAAGATTGTTATTGCTTAAAAAGATATTGCACAAGAAGTAAAAGTTTTAAATATTTGAATCCATAAACCTGAGATTTTAGGCCATCCACTATTTTATTATACACTGTAATTCTGATAATTCAAGGATCTCATGCCAGGTACTACTACTAAGGTAGTAACCATTCATAACCATTTTTAAAAAATAGGATAGCTTTAAACAGAGATGAAGTTTGAATGTAAATATTTTTGTGAATTTTTTTAATTTCAGTTTATAAGGTATATGAAGGTCAAGGTTCAAAGGGTTAAATAAACCAAAAACAGAATATATATTGAATTTTAACTTCTATTTAGGATGACATTTGATATCAGATTTAATTGCATTATCTTAAAATAATGTTTAATAATATTTCAGGTAATCTTTCAGATATTAGCCAAGCATACAAGAGAAACCTGAAGAAGAAGCGAGTCAAATGCCTTATTCGCAGGCTACAACACTGTCGTCTACCAGCAGCTGAAGTCGCAAAACACTCTTACTGCCGTCACCCCACTTCTACTGCCGTTTCCCCTTATCATCCGGGCACATCAGTCGAACCTCGCGCCCGTGCACAATTCTCATGCACTCGGATGGACGTGTGTAGGCCCCAACATCCGGGCACCTGAATTGCACCTTGCGTCCATCCAGCGCCTAAATCTCATTTCTTTGCATTCCGGAGGGCATGGGTTTGACTCCGGCAGGCAAGACACACTCACTCTTTTTCCAAATTAGTACGCCTTGCCAACTGCCAGAGAACGAGTACTGTTCTCTGGCAGTTGGCAAGGTGCAACCAGAGACCAAATAAATTCGAGGAAAAGGATTTGTGTGGTATCAAAATCGGATAAGATGGACAGCAAGTAATAAGCCAAGCAAAAAGTTTTCTGTTTCAGGATTTTTAAAGTTATTCTACCACTTAGCTTCATTCTTTAAAATAATTTAAAATATAATCTATTAGAATCATTGATATGATCAAATTTTTTCTTCTAAAAAAAAAAAAAAAAAAAAAAAAAAAATTTCATCATTTCAAGGTTTTCTGATAGGCAAAAGATTACTGCCTTAATTCTTTTCATTATTAGTATAAGGGGTCGGTTTAGCTCAGTCAGTAGAGTACCCACCTAGGAATTGCAAGGTTCCTGGTTTGATATGGGTCACTGCCAACTTAGTACGTAAGTAGCACAGATTGGGTGATCTGATCTGTGTGGAAAAGTGGTGAGCTGTCAGTAGGTGTGGTGCACCACATCAGCAAAATCAATCTCCCTGATCTATCGCAAACAAAAAGGTGATAGACTCCCTCATTGTCCGGCTGATACCGACAACAGGCCAACCCCATTAACGTTACTTTTTTTAAAAATGTTATAAAATGTTCCATAAAATATTAACTGCAGTAACCTATACAAAAAGTCATTAACATTGATTTTGTTTTCTATAAAAATTTTGAATTTAAAAACAAAAATGTAAATTATAGAATAAATTTGAATTAAGAAAAAATAAGCCAAAATATTTTACCCGAGAGGGGAAAAAAGTTCATTTGTCGATGGAAATTGTTGCTGTTTGGTTTTTGGTGTGAGAGAAGGAACCAAAGTGCTCCGACGGTTCTCTTCATTAATTGTGGCGGATTGTCTACAGGAAAGAGATGCTTTTCCTGGAGTACAAATTGTTTCTCGTCTTTGAACGTCAGGAGATAAAAAGTTACGTTCTAGAGTACCTAGATGATGAAGAAGTAGAAGAAAAAAAAAAAAAACATCAATAATTTCACAAAAGTTGCAGAAATAAATATGGTAATTACAGTGATACTGATTTTGATTTAGTGTATCCTGGGATGCACATATATACTCTGATACTCTTATTCTAATTTTAAGTTTTCAAATAAGTAACAATGAGATAACTTACCAATAAGTAATGATTTCATCCCATTCTTGTAAATTTTGGCTGATGTAGGATTACTGAGATCAACAAGCTGACCCTGTGCTAATGGTTTCCTAGAAAAGGAATAACATTTCACATTTAGAAATAATTTATTTCATTATATTTAAACAGTCAAATCAATTTATACATTTTAATATTGTATATCAAAATCTAGTCAATATTATTTTTTTTAGAAAATAAAATTTGATACCAATTTTATCTTGAACAATTGGTTTTCAGACATCTTTTTTATTCTGTAAATTAAGATTGAAATAAATAACAAAAAAAAAACATTACAAAAAATAATGTCAAAATCAACTACACTATACAATAAAAAGAAAGCTGCAAAAGATCAAATCAAAATATATATAAGTTGAAAATGGAAATGAATCTGACGATATGTTGAAAGGATAAATAAATAAAGGAAAGAAAATGTTGAATGGATAAAATTGATTTAATTTGAGTTACCAACACTTGTTTCGGACAGGAGTTTGTTCATATACACATGTATGCTATTTATTATTATTTTAAATATAAAATAATAATAATAATCGAAAATGATAAAATATTTAAGTATACAAATAGCATTCCCAGTTGATTTTTTTTTTTATTTGAGGTTATCGTTATATAGAGCTTTGTAAATGGAGTTCAAAACTGTTTGAATTATACAAATATCCCCAGTAGTTCAAAAGTTATGAGAATTTAAAGCCCCGAAATTTGGGTAAAAATGTGGACATGATTTTGATTAAAAAATCTGTCAACTCATGGACCATTTCAGAACAAGAAATTCAGTAATTTCTTCACCATTTCTTTATTTTTGAAGCAATTTTGATAAAACTTTGCATTCTTATGTAAAATTCTATGTTCTTTCTGATTCTGGTCTTAGATTTTAAGTATCTCCATGCTAGAACCCATTATTTGGGGAATAAAAAGTAGGAATGTCAAGATTTTTAAACATTTTTTTTCAAAGTTTATCACAAGATTATTCAACATTTTCATTTTTATACAGCATGTATTAGCATTACAAGCATTTAGCTGAAAAACACTGACATTTTCAAATTTGCGACCTTAATCAGTTCAATTTGCAATTTCTCGAATATTTCTTAACCAATCTTAAAAAGATTTATATGGATGGAAAGAGAATAGAGTAATCTTTCTAAATATGTAACTTTTATCGGTTTTCATCAATTGAATTATTTTTTACAGCAAGTTAAAACCGTATTTTCGGTCGAACAGCTGAAAACAAAAATATGACAGTTTTTTTTAAGGATAAATTTTACACGCTGTTATGTTTTTCAAAATCAAAGTAGTTAATCTTTATCAATATTCTTGAAATTTTGCACTCAAATAGAAGATACCTGGAAGTACAAACGGGGTCTTTTTTGTTTTGTTTCTAGGACCCGTGGAAATAAAAATATGAGAAGGCAAAGTTAAAGGTTATTTGTTTAAAAAATATGAAAGACGCAAAAAAGACGCACATGGTCTGTAATTTTAGAGACTTTCAAAATTATTTTCCTATAAAATTTGTGAAATTTAAAGATTGCGAAGTGCTTCAGGATTTGATCCGAAAGTTTTGATTTTGAAGAAAAACCTCGAATTTACGTTACTTTCGGTTGTAAAAACAGCCTGTCAACTGACGTCATAAATATGACCTTATTGATTTAAATTCACAATTTCTCGTATATTTATTTGTTCAATTTTTAAAATATTCATATGGTTGAAAAGAAAAGAAAATAATCTCTCTAAATATGTAATTTGTATGTGTTTTTATTAATTGAATAGTTTTTTACAGCGAGTTAAAAATGTATTTTGCTTAAAAAAAACGAAAATGCGTGATAGGAATTTTTTTCCGAGAATACATTTTACACTACATTTCTTTGGAAAATCTAAGTGGCTAATCTTTATCAATATTCTTGAAATTTTGCATTCAATTAGAAGACACTTGGAAGTACAAAAGGGAGCTTTTTTTTTTGTTTCTAGGACCCGTGGAAGTAAAATTACAATAGTGCAAACTCCAAGACTATTTGTTCAAAATGAGCATGATAAACGAAAAAAACGCACTCTGTCCATGATATTACAAAGTTTCAGAATTATTTTGATATAAAATTTGTAAAATTTGAAGAATGTTAAGTTCCTCGGCTTTTTATTAAAAAATTTGTATTTTGAAGAAAAAATTCAAATTTATTTGTCCGACAGGCGTACGACTTCTCAGCGAAGCAAGCTCGTTTCCTCAGCTAAGCACACAAAGTTTAAATTTGCTTATTTCTCGTCCAATTTTTAAAATATTTAATATATTAAATTTTATAATATATTTTAAAATAAAATAATCTTTCTAAATATTTAACTTTTATGTGTTTTTAATAATTGAATTATTTTTTACGTCCGTTTCAATTTTGGAAAAAAAAACCCCCAGGTTTGTGTGAAAACGTGTAAATAGATAATCTATTTCTTTCATGTAATTCAACATAAGCATTTAGAAATGTATTTTTACATTCAAAGTGATGTTACATATTTAAATTCTATACATATATTTACGTTTGAAAAATCAACCTGTGCAAAATTCGTAAACGTACAGTGTACTTTTCAATTGTGTATCATACATTTCAAAACAAACTATAACCCAGGAAAAACAGAACCCACAAATTTTGTAAGAAAACTATTAATTTTAACTAGGGGGGTTTAGGGTTAGTTTAATGGGAAAATAAATAATTTGGGTTCTGTTTTTTTCTTCTTTGTCACCCTGTAATATAATGGGATTTTGATCAGAATCTAGCTGTAATATCATGGGATTTTGAGTATGATTTGCAAGTTTTACCCAATATTTAACATTAATTTTTGGCATGAGAATTTTAAGATTCACACGTAAAAAAAATTGATAATTATCGTATTTTATGGAAATTTCTGCAACAACGAAATTACTATTTTTTTTTTTCTGAACTTTTTTTTTAGCTATGTTTTAAAGTCAGTAATCCTTAACTTTTTCCTTGTAAATTCCTACCATAAAATAAACTGAACCCTCATTTTATGTCTGTGTTTTTGCAATAAATGTTTTATTTTTCTTCAAAGTGATGTTATTTATTTGAATTAATACTATACATGTATATATATGCAGTATTATTATGAAAATGTTGAATAATTGGGTGTTAAACTTAAAAAAAAAACAAAATCGCTGCTATCTGTATCTCTTATTCTCTAAATAATGGGTTAAAGCATAGAGATACATACAATTTGAGTGCATAATCAGAAAGAACATACAATTTTACATAAGAATACCAAATTCTATCAAAATTGTTCCAAAAATAAAGAAACGGTGAAGAAATCACTGAATTTCTTTTTTTTAATGGTCCGTGATTTGACATTTTTGAAACAAAATCATGTCCACATTTGTACCCCCAATTTCGGAGCTTTAAATTCTCATAACTTTTGAACCACTGGGGATTTTTACATAATTCCAACGGTTCTGAACTCCATTTACACAGCTCTATATAACTAATGTGATTAAACAACAATAACCTCAAATAAAAAAATCAACTGGGAATGCTACATGTATACACATATATAATATTAATTTAAATATATGACATCACTTTGAATTTAAAAATACATTTCTAAATGCTTATGTTGAATTACATAAAAGAAATAGATTACCTATTTATATATGTTTTCACACAAACCCGGTCAGTGTGTGCATGTTTTGTTTACATCTCTCGTAATTTCAAGTTATTTTTTTTTCCAAAATACTGACGTAAAAAATAATTCAATTGATAAAAACACATAAAAGTTAAATATTTAGAAAGATGTCATTTTATTTTCAACGCTATAAATATTTTAAAAATTGGATGAGAAATAAGCAATGAATTTAAACTTTGTCTGCATAAACGATGCCTAGCTGAGTTTACGTTATGCCGTATGCCTGTCGGACAAATAAATTTGAGTTTTTTTTCTCAAAATACAAACTTTCGAAGCAAATCCCAAAACGGTATAGCAATCTTTACATTCTACAAATTATATATCAAAATAATTCTGAAACTTTCTAATATCATGGACATAGTGCTTCTTTTTTGCTTCTAATACACATTTTGAACAAATAGCCTTTAAGTTTGCACTATTGTATTTTTACTTCCACAGGTCCTAGAAACAAAAAAAAAAAAAAAAAAAAAAAAAAAAAAAAAAAGGCCCCGTTTGTACTTCCAGGTGTCTTCTAATTGAGTGCAAAATTTCAAGAATATTGATAAAGATTAGCCACTTTGATTTTGAAAAACAAAACAGCGTGTAAAATTTATCCTAGAAAAAAAAAAAAAAAAGAAAAAAAAAAAAAGTCATTTTTGTTTTCAGCTGTTCGACCGAAAATACGGTTTTAACTCGCTGTAAAAAAAATAATTCAATTGATGAAAACCGATAAAAGTTACATATTTAGAAAGATTATTCTATTCTCTTTCCATCCATAAAAATATTTTTAAGATTGGTTAAGAAATACTCGAGAAATTGCAAATTTAACTAATTAAGGTCGCAAATTTGAAAATGTTAGCGTTTTTCAGCTAAATGCTTGTAATGCTAATACAAAGAAAAACGTCCTTCTTCAGGGTAAAATGCTTGATATTTGAAGTTAAAAAGTTTTAACTTCAAATATCAAACATTTTACTCTGATGAAGGCTGTTTTTCTTTGTATACTTAAATATTTTATAATTTTCTCTTACTATTTTATTTTATTTTTGTGTGATAGGAGACAAGTATGCGTTAAAAAAAAAAAAAAAAAAATCTTAATATAAAATTTCCAAAATTCAATAAAGTCTAAAATACTTAGATATTAACTTTCATCAAATAAGGTCATTTAGTCAAATTTCCAGCACCATTTTGAATTTTAAACTATGTTCTATTTGTTATTATTTGTATTTTGGAGATGGGACTTGATGTAAATAATTTTGATATTCAGGTGTTCCTTGTTTACATTAGACTAAAGTTATCATCAGAAAGAGCACTCCTAGCAACATAAAATGACACCAGATTCATTGACAAATGTGATTAATATATTGGCTAGATCTAAATGTATAGTAAATTTTATTAAATGATATAGAAAAAATAAAATAAAGTGGCTTTATCACACCATGGATGGAAAATTACATATTCTAAAACCACTGATGACTTTAGTCTAAGGTAAACAGGGAACACCTGAACAAGACCCAAGGATACAATGGCCTGAATGTTGTATTTATACATACCACAATAAACAGTGCGAAACACCAAAATTATTCCATTTGCTGGATTGTATTTTTCATCCCCAAATGCAGTTTTGATAGTGAGCTAGTTTAAAGGTTTTTTTAAGTAAAGTTTTTTGATGTTGGAAAATATGGCACTAGAAGCTAGGGAAAAATAAAAAATGGAAAATGTTGAAGCAAAAAGATTAATGGCTAAAAAAACCCAAAAAACTATTACCACGGTGCTCATAGCATGCTTTAGATTTGTTCTAAATTGTTGCTGAAAATTGCAAAAGTTATCACAATCATGCTCATTACACAAATGTAAGAAAAAAAATCTATCAGCTATAACATAATGAAAAACCTAACAGACCCAAAAAACAAATTCAAAAGGTGCATAAAGTGTTACTTGAAAAGAAAAATGATTTATATTTCCAGTAATGAAACATGCACCTTTTATGGTATAATAATTACCAAATTAGGCTACTGGATTATTCTTCCAGAGTTCAATTCTCACTGGATGCCCCCATAATTCTGGCCTTGTACTAAACTAAGCTGAGTAAATAACTAATCATGCTAAAGTTGGTCCAATAAGTTTTGGAAAAATAAAAACTTTTTCTTTCTTTTAAAATTTATATTTAATTAACTTCAAAATGATGATACTGTCAGAAGAAGGGTGAGTGGGTGATGAAAGAGAACTAGATATGAAAATGTTGTTGTTGTTGGCATCCTTCCATCTACAAGAGACAATGGAATAGTGTCCAATTATTTATTTTTTTGTAACTACATAGCCTGGGCAGGTTCATATGGAGGATGAGCTGCATATCCCTCCATATTAATGATATTATTAAATAAGAATGAACAGAATAAAGAAGTGTTTTTTTTTTAATTCATAAAAAATACTATTCTGTAGGATGATAAACTGTGTGTATATGTGTTTTATATACTAAGCTTAGCTTATTTTTGGAATAAGGCCAGAAAATATGAGCACCCAGTGAGAATAGAACTCACTAAGAATAGTGAGCTAGACGAGGTTAATGACCATTACACAATACTAAGTACCAGTGCATATAAATCTGTTCAGATCTGTTCTTGAAAAACCTGTATTCTACATAGTGTTTTGCATGGTGTCATGATTAATGAGCTAATCTAGCAGACTTGTTTAGTGAGTTTATTCAAATGAACTACATAACATTTTTCACGTTCATATGTAATAATAATAATGGAATTTATTGTATACAGTGCTTAGGTGCACCACAACTCATCAAAGTCTCATGTCTAGTACATAGAATAATGTATTAGTGTCAGGAACATGGATAGCGTACATTAATAATATATATGTATGTGCATGCGTGCATGCATATGTGTGTGGATGGGGGTATCAGGTATAGTGTTGGCGGATTACAGGAAGCATGGAGGCTTTGAAAGATGCAGTGTTTCAACATCCCACTACGGATGCAGGCAGTTTATTCCATGCTTCGGTAACTCTGAGCGTGAAAAAATGTTTTCAAAAGTCATGTGAGCTATGCTGTTTTTTTCACATTCATATCATAGGATAAGTGTGAACTAAAAGAAAAACAAACCTCTTTAAAGATGTTGATTTTATGTAAATAGTTTGGAAGTCATAGAAGTTTAAATGACTCTTGCTGCTTATTAGAGCCAATTAAAAACCTTTCATTTCAACCTGAAAGAAAACTATTTATTTTTATACAAATTCAGTTCCATTGTGTAACAAAATGAATAATCTTTACAAGAATATAAGATTGATTAATTTCCTGTTAGCAGTTACAGTAATTTATAATTGGCTAAACACTTAGAATAAAAGCTTTGTCATGAATCTGAATTTTGTGCACATTCATAACACTTTTATCTGGGGGGGGGGGGAGTTTAGTGTGGAATAATAACTTGATAAAAGTAATTCTGTACAGCTCTAGAAATTTTTATAATTTGACAAGAACATTCAAAAACATGTATTTTCTATTCATTCATGATATTTTACACTTTCTCTGAAGAGTTGTATTAATTTGACAATAAAATGAGAACTGAACTTAGCTCACACAAACGACACATACTTTATACATCCATATAAAGAGGTTAGAAATGGTGGCACGGGGTGTAATGGTTAGAGTCGTAGGAAATGGACTTGTCCACTTGAGTTCAATTCCTGGATGAAGCTATTGGCATTTCACATGGCGCTAATACTCTTGGGAAAAGTATGAAACCAATTCTCCCTCCAGCTAGAGGTAAATAGCAGGGCAGACTGGGCTTTTTAACCATGGTTAGGTAACCAGTCTAGGAGAAGGAAAACTCTGAATTCAAACCTGTTAAACTCCGCTTAAGAAATTGACTGTGTCGCATCCTGCTTGTGTGGAGGGGTTGGTAAATATATTTACTGTGAAAAGTATCTCAGTCAAAATTAGAACTTTTCTTTTACCAATTGCAACAAATGTGACCAAAATTATTCCTAGCTACATTTTCTTTTAACCTTTCTAAGACTGGATTATTTACCTATTGGCAATGATTTTTTTTGTTTCTTTTTAGATTCAGATGCATCTTCTCTTAGTCATACATCCCAACATGATGTAATGGTCAGTAATTATTAATTAAAAGCAAGTTCAATCTTCGCTGGATGCTCCATACAACCTTCTGTCAACATCCTACCTGTGGTGAACAGGTTAGGTAAATACCTTAGTCTCTTATCATATCAATCTGTCTGTGACCTTGATAAGTTTATAGTTTATTCTCACCACGGCAAGTAAAAAAATTCAATCAGGAATTAAATTCATTCTTAAAATAATTCAAACAGAAATTTTAAAATGGTAAGTATTACTTCTTTTATGAATTCCCAGGTAAAAATTATATATATTACAAGCATTCTTCTTTACATACATGATACTGTTGAGCCTTGTAAACTTGTTGGGATTATGGCTTATTGTTTAATAAAAAATGTATTTATAAAACTTATTTTTGTCAATATTCACTAGCAATCTATGTTTACTCTTAATGCCCTACACCACCTCATTCCACCTGGCTGGAAGTCACATTTGTTTTCCTAATCAACTCCAAACAATAGCCTTTGTTTTAATACTAAACACATTTAACAGTCTTTGATTTACGGGAAATAACGGGTAGCTTTAAATGAAAAGGCCATTTTTAGTCATTTATCGATAAATCTTATAGAATGGAGCTCTGGACTTTTAACTCCTAAAATATCTAAATATGAGCAGGAGTTTTTTCTAATTCTTTATGAAGTATTAAGTTTATAAAGATTTCTGTTACGCAGTAATTCAATCTTGTTGACCTAAATTTCCAGACATTTAGATAAAAAAAAAAAAGAAATACTTAAAAATTACTTTTCTTATATTTTATCTCTTTACATTGAATTTTCATTCACAACGTTAGAGATTTAAGTAAAACGTGTATAGCAATAAACAAAAGCATAAACTATTATTAGATCTTGGTTAAAATAGGGTAATTATAGACTTTAGCTGTTATAAACTAGAGGTTTATACAAGACATCTTTATCACATGTCTTTAGCAAATCTTGTGCTGTTCAAATTTTCTTTTCTGGCTATATCATCAAATTAACACACCCCTAAGAACATTTTCCAGAAACCATTTAAAAATAAATATTACTGATTAACACAAGAATATTCGTATTGTTAAATGTGCAGAAAATAGGTTTTATATTATCAACTTCCATTATATATATATATATATATATATATATATATATATATATAATACACACACACACACACACAGATGGTGAATAGGTATGCAATCCTGCGTCCTGACGCACAATCTAAAAGGACGCAGTAAAATCGTATCCATGTGTCCCAGTGTTTTCTTTTTTTCTTCCTCATCATTTCAAGCTAACTGTAAATACATTCCAATAGTTTCTTGGAAACAAATTACACAGGATAGGTTACAATGTAGGAGGTAGACAGCTTAGGTGTGAACCATAAATTTTCCTGGGACTCATTCAAAGCAAATAAGTAAAAAAAAGCTATCAGCATCACTGTGTGTTTGTGTGTGTGTGTATATATATATTATAGATAGATAGACACCACCTTTATGGAAGTACATTGTGTAATGGTTATCATTGTAGGAAATAAACATGGCAACCAGAGTTTAAATCCTGATATGGCTGTTTGCATTTTCACATAGTACTAATACCCTTGAAAAAAAAAATTATGCATTCAACTATTCTCCCTCAGCTATGAGTAATGAGCAGACCGGAATCTTTAATCTTGGTTGGCAACAGTTTAGGAGAAGGAAAACTGACTTCAACCTGTTAAATTTTGCTTAAGAATTGGACCATATTAACTTTAGGCACCCTTTTTGATCTCGATTCAGAAGGACATCTTTTTTATTTACACCGTCAATATCCGCTTGTTTGTTAATAGATGATTTTTAGAGTTTTTTTAAATCATAAAACTAACCCTAACAAACAACCGGATATTAACAGTGTAAATGAAAACATGTCCTTTCTTAATCAAGATCAAAAAGGGGTGCTTAAAGGTCATATGGTCCAAGAAAGTATTATTTGCATTATTCGGACTATTGTCCTCATCTTCATTGTTATCTGTACAACATTTCGGCCCGATGTGCCCTTCAGCCTTCTTCAGGTATTTCTTGTCAGACTCGGGAAACTTCTTTTCGAACTTGTGATGGTTTCCAAGTTCGATTAGGGTTGAAATGACAGATATAATTATGAAATCTCAATTAGAATCCTTTACTCCTTTCTAAATAGAAGCATCATATCATCATGGAACACAGTTCAATGAGATGCCAATGGGTTCAAGGGTCATATTATATAGAGTAAAGATTTATTTATTCTAATTTGTGAATGCACAAATTAAGGTTACGTTTGTTCAGGTTAAAAAAAGTATGTTGTATGCACATAGAACAAGTTTATTCAGTGCAGCTCTACATTCTGAAGATTTTAATTTTCAGTTATTAAGTTTTGGACAATCTAATAATAAAGAAGAAAGCTAATATTGTAACACATCACTCAATAAGTCCAGGCCTAATTAATAAACAACTTGTAGGCAAAATTTGATTTTAATTCATCAACATAGTCTCTTCTAGGGTGATACACTGATTTACAACGCTTCTCTAACAATTCAATGCGTTTTTGTAGATTGATTTGTCTTTGGCCCAAAGTATGCTCTGATATCACTTCTTCATTGGAGCCAAATCTCTTTCCCTGGAGCATTCTTTGAGGTCAGCAAACAGCCAGTAGTTGCTGGGGTCAGATTAGAGAATAGGGTGGGTGTGGAAGCAATCCAAAGTCCAATTCATGTAGTTTTGCCATGTTGAGATTGACTTGTGACACAGTGCATTGTCTGGTGAAAGAGCACTTTCTTCTTCATCTGTGGCTGTTTTTTAATGATTTCTTTCTTCAAACACACCAATAATGCTATATAATATTCGCTATTGATAGTTCTTCCTTTCTCAAGGTAATCAATGAACAAAATACCTTGCGCATCCCAAAATACGGAGGCTGCTGATGTTGCATTTTGGTTGCTTTGGATGACTTTCACCCTGTGTCTGTCCATTCAGCTAACTGCCGATTTGATACCAGAGTGAAGTGGTGGAATCCATGTTTCATCCATGGTTACATTTTTGCAAAACTTCTTTTTGTTGCGTTGAAATAGTTGCAAACCAAGGCTCTGAATCATCGATGCGTTGTTGTTTTTAATCAACTGTGTTTAGATTTAGCATACCACCTCTTAACCATTGTTTCCAAAGGGCAGAGTCCGAATAACACTTATCAATCCGTGTGCTTTGCTAAACACTAGTTTTTCCCATCAGAAACATGCATTATCAACACACGGAATTCAGATTTTTCCATCGTTTTGAAAATTTGTAACAGTAGCTTCACTTAAAATTAACTGTATTTGTAAACTATATCCAATTTGGCTCAATTCTTGACAAACACGCATTTGAGGTTAGTACTTTACAAAAAACATTGATCTTTTTATTAGGGCGCTCTATTGCTAAGGCCTGGGACTATTAGTGATGTGTTAAAAGACTTACTGGGTATTCTAACGACT
This sequence comes from Doryteuthis pealeii, assembly GCA_023376005.1. NCBI lineage: Eukaryota > Metazoa > Mollusca > Cephalopoda > Myopsida > Loliginidae > Doryteuthis > Doryteuthis pealeii. Next base: position 45,057,449 of record CM042157.1, on the reverse strand, counting down.
AAAGCACATTTACTTGAGACAAGTTTATTTCAGGCTGGGGAAATAAAATTGTATATTATAGCCACAGAAATATGATATATATATTAGTTAATATTATAGTTATATATATTATAAGATTTTTAACACGTTTTTTTTAAAAATAAATAAATATGGCAGCTGTGTATGGGTCGTGAAGCTAACACCATAACATTTTTCTATTGATACAGTTTATTTTAAAACTAAGATAATTTTCAACAGCCTATTAGGGGTTTTTTTACAGAAGATGTTGGATCACTTCATTGTATGTTAATTTTTTATGTAGGTTTATTTGAGAGTGTTTTGCAGTTATATGATAAGTATCTAATAACGATAATTACATAGTTATATTAAAAGTAAGTCCGGGGCGGCTTATGTCAGTATTGGCCAGACAGCAAGGGAATCTATCCTTTTATAGCGCTAGACAGAGGAGATTTATTTAGCATCTGAGTGGAGCGTCACATACCATCACTCTCAATTACTTGGGCACATATCCTGTGCTAGCCATTCCTGAGTTGGAAGGGCCGGTATCGAACCACAGACTTGTGATTCCTAGCCAATACTTTAAACTGACTGAGCTAAACGGCCCTTTTGGTTAAGTAATGGAATAATCAATACTCTTAGTAAACATTAAAGCTTCAAATAATAATTAATACAAATTATTTACAGTACAACTGGTATCAAGTTATCCTATCTAATCTAATATTAATATATTTCAAGTAAATTAGTAAACTCTTAGTATAACAATCAGTAGCTTTCAAAAACCTCTACTTAATATAATAATTTTTAAACAGTCTTATTTGAAACCATATGATGGGTCTAAATTCTAACCACACGCAAGGTCTAGAGTGGACCTGGGAGTAAATGCAATTGAGGAGTATCCACTCTCCGAACTGGAGCCTTATTAGACTCATTGTTTTGTGGGGTAGCGGTGGGGAGGATTATCCCACTTGTAGGGGGCGATACATTTGGTATAATTCTAAGCCAGCTGTCTGGGTGCACACCCAGATGAAGTCAAGTTTTGAATAACATCAGTGTATATAATATACTTTCCCCATCAACAGAAATTTAGATAAAAGATTAAAGATGCGGCATTTTATTTCAAGTTGATGGTTGTGGGTCCCGTAAACTAAGGTTTACGTTCTTTTGGGAGCAGATACTTTTGGTTGAATGCTGAGAACCGACAGATTCTACTTGGCTATTTAGTTGGGGCTTTAGCTCAGTCGGTAAAAGCATTTGACTAGGAAGTTGCAAGTTTCCTGGTTTAAATACCGGACTTAGCCCACTCAGCATATGAAGTAGCACAGCGGATTGTGAGGTAAAGTGCGGAGCTGCAATGGTAGTGTGGTGCTCCACTCAGAATCTAAAAAACAATCTCTTAGTCTACGCGGGCAGTGAAAGGGGATAGACTCCCTCAGCTGCTCTGGCTGTGACCAACATTATGCCACCCTCGATTTACTTTTTTACTTATTAGTTGTTGTTGGCCTTCCCATTTAGATGTCATGAGATGTTGAGCCTATCAGTGTTTCTTGTTAACTCTGGAACTTCTGTTGAACTCCTCAACATGCTCATGACATCTAAATGAAGGCTCAACAACAACTAATAGTAAAAAGTAAAGTCGCAGAGGTGATAATCGTTGCGTATAAGCCACGAACAGTGAGGGAGTCCTATCCCCCTTTTCACTTGGCGTAGACTAAGAGATGTTTTTAGCATCGGAGGTGGAGCACCACACCTACCATCAGCTCCCACTTTACCTCACCAATCCTTGCTACTCATTGCTGAGTGGGGCAGGTCCGGTTTAAACCAGGAAACTTGCAATCCTAGTCAAATGCTTTACGACTGAGCTAAAGCCCCAACTAAATACAAGTAGATCTGTCGGTTTCCACATTCAACCAAAAAGTATCTGGCTCCCCAAAAGAACTAAAACCTTATTTTAGTTAGCACACTATAACTTGAAATAAAAATGCCATCTTTAATCTTTCTTATCTAAATTTCTGTGATGAAGTATTATTATTTATACACTGCAATGTTTCAAACTATGACTTCATCTTGGGTGGTGCACCCACGCATGGTTAGAATAACCAATGTATCACCCCCTGACAATGGATAATTCCCCACCGTACCCCACAACCCAATGCGTTAATAAGTCCCAAGTTCTGGAGAGTGGAATACTCCTTCATTGCCATTACTCCAGGTCCACTCTGAACTGGTGTGGTAGACTTGTTAGGATCCCATCTATGGGTCAGAAATAGATCTGTTTAAAAAAATTAATTATATTAAGTAGAGTTTTTGAAGCTATGAATTGTTTTACTAAGAGTTGTACTATTACTGAAACTATATAAATTATTAAGTATTAGATAAGGATACTTGATACCATGTACTGTAATGATTTGTATTAAGCGTAGTTATTTCGAAGCTTTATTGTTTACTAAGAGTATTGTATTCATTACTTGAGACCAAGGGCCGGGTTTTAGCTCATCAGTAAGTTTCGGTAGGAAATAAAGGTTCTTGTTCGAATCGGCCATTCAATCAGCGATGAGATAGCAAGGGATTGTGCAGTAAATGAGGACTATGGGTAGGTTGACTCCAATCAGATCAATAACTCTTGGTCTAGCGCTAGTGAGAAAAGGGGATAAGATTCCCGCTTGCTGTCTGGCCAATACTGACTACCGCCCCGATGACTTTACTTTCTATATACTAGTAAATTATCGTATTAATACTTAGTATCATATACTGCAAAACCAACTCTCAATAAACTACATAAAAATATAATACAATGAATCGTGATTCCTAACATCTTGTATAAATAACCTAGATAGCTGTTGAAAATTATCTTAGTTGTTAAATAAACTTTGGTATCAATAGAAAATGTATGGTGTTTATGAATTTATTTATTTTAAAATAAACGTTGTTTTAAAATGGCCTATAATATATAATTATTATATATATATTATATATATATATATATTTCTGTGCTATAATTACATTTTAACTTCAGCCTGAATAAACTTTGTTTAAGAAAATGTGCTTATGTAGAATTACAGTATAGTCTTACACATCACCAATATCCCAGGCTTACATATATGATGGCGCACAATAAAAGATAATGTTTTTTGGTAAAGTACTAACCTTCAATGCATGGTTTCAAAATTCTGAGCCAATTGGATTTATTAGTTACAAATTACAATTATTAAGTGAAGCTAACTGTTCAAATTTTCAAAACGAGGAAAATCGGAATTCGTTGTGTCTGATAATCATGGTTTATTCTGATGGGAAAAAACTAGTGGTTTAGCAAAGCAGGATGGAATAAGTGTTATTGGACTCTGTCTTTGGAAACAAATGGTTAAGAGGTGGTATGCTAACATCTAAAAAAAACACAGTTGATTAAAAACAACAACGCATCGATGGATCAGAGCTGTTTGCAACTATTTCACGCAACAAAAGAAGTTTTGCATAAATATGTAACCATGGATGAAACTGGATCCACCACTTCTCTGGTATCAAATCGGCAGTTAGCTGAATGACAGACACGGTGAAAAGTCATCAAAGCAACCAGAAATGCAAACATCAGCAGGCCTCCGTATTTTGGGATGCGCAGAGGTAATTTGTTCATTGATACCTTGGAAAGGAGAACCTATAATGGCGAATATTATATGGATTATTGGTGTGTTTGAAGGAGATCATTAAAAAAACAGCCCCGATGAAGAAGAGTGCTCTTTCACCAACAATGCAGCTGTGTACGAGTCCATCTCAACGATGGAAAACTACCAATGAATTGACTTTGGATGCTTCCACACCCACTTTCTCTAGATTAGACCCAGCAATATGGCTGTTTGCTGACATCAGAAGACTGCTCCAGGAAAGAGCTTTGGCTCCCAATGAGAATTGATATCAGAGGCTATTTGGGGCCAAAGACCCCAAAAAAATCAAACAATCCCCTAAACAAAAAAAAAAAAACGCATTGAATGTTAGAGAGCGTTGGAATCAGTGTATCACCTAGAAGACGACTATGTTGATGAATAAAATCAATTTTGCCTACAGTTGTTTTATTAATTAGGCTGGGACTTATTGAGTGATGTGTTAAATATTAGCTTTCTTTCTTTATATTAATTGTCCATACTTAATAACTGGAATTAAATTATCTTCAGATGTAGAGCTGCACTGAATAACTCTTGTTCATGTGCATTTACAAACATACTTTTTTAACCTGACTAAACGTAACCTTAATTTGTGCATCACAATAGAATAATAATCTTTAATCTATATAAATATGCCCTTGAACCCATTGGCATCTCATTGTACTGTGTTCCTGATGACTATTGGATAGCTTCTATTTAGTTTAAAGAGTAAGGGGATTCTAATTGAGATTTCATAATTATACTTGTCATTTCACCTAATCGAACTTGGAAACCATCACAAGTTCGAAAAGAAGTTTCCCCGAGCTGACAGAAATACCTGAAGAAGGTGAAGGCACACTCGGCCAGAAATGTTGTACAGAAACATGAAGATGAGGAAAATAGTCGATAATGCAAATAATACTTTCCTTGACATATGACCTTAACACCCTTTTTGATCTTTGATTAAGAGGATCATGTTTTTCATTTCCACTGTTAATATCCGGTTGTTTGTTAGGGGTTAAGTTTTATATTAAAAACTCTAAAAATCATCTATTAACAAACAAGCGGATATTGACGGTGTACAATAAAAGATGTCTTCTGAATCGGATCAAAAGGGGTGCTAAGTTAAATATGGTCAATTTTTAAGAAATTTAACAGGTTGAAGTCAGTTTTCCTTCTCTAAATGTTGCTAACCCAGATTAAAGATTCCGGTCTGCTTATTTATCATAGTGAGGGAGAATAGTTGAATGCATAATTTTTTTTTTTTCAAGGGTTTAGTACTATGTGAAATGCAAACACCATATCTAGGGATTAAACTCTGGTTGCCATGTTTATTTCCTACAATGATAACAATTACACATGTATTCAAAATGGTGTGGTCTTCTTCTATATAATATATACACACAACAAACCACAGTGATGCTGCATAGCTTTCTTTTTTACTTATTTGCTTTGAATGAGTCCCCAGGAAATTTATGGTTCACACCTAAGCTGTCTACTCCTACATTGTTAACCTATCCTGTGTATTTGTTTCAAGAAACTATTGAATGTATTACAGTTAGCTTGAAATGATGAGGGAGAAAACAAGAAAAACAACTGGGACACATGGATACGATTTTACTGCGTCCTTCTAGTGTGCGTCAGGGACGCAGGATTGCATACCTATCACCATCTGGTGTGTGTGGTGTGTGTGTGTATGTAATATATATATATATAATTATTAATATATATATATAATGGAAGTTGATTAATAAAACCTATTTTACTGACATTTAACAATACGATATTTTGTGCTTACATCAGTAATATTTATTTTTAAATGGTTTCTGGAAAATGTTCTAGGGGTTGTGTTAATTTTGAGATATAGGCCAGAACAGAAAATTGAACAGCACAAGATTTGCTAAGGACATGTGATAAAGATGTTTGTATAAACCTCTAGTTTATAACAGCTAAGTCTATAATTACCCTATTTTAACCAAGTCTAATATAGTTTATGCCTTTTGTTTATATGCTATACACGTTTTACTTAAATCTTCTAACGTTGTGATGAAATTCATGTAAACGAGATAAATTAGGAAAGTAATTTTAAGTATTTCTTTTTATTTTTTATCTAATGTCTGAAATTTAGGTCACAAGATTGAATTACTGCGTAACAGAAATCTTTATAAATTAATCCTTATAAAGACATTAGAAAAAAACTCCTGCTCATATTTAGATATTTAGGATGTTAAAAGTCAGCTCCATTCTATACAGGATTTATCCGTAAATGACTAAAATGGCCTTTTCATTTAAAGCTACCGTTATTTCCCGTAAATCAAAGATGTTAAATGTGTTTAGTATTTAACAAAGGCTATTGTTTTGGAGTTGATTAGGAAAACAAATGTGCTCTCCAGCCAGTGGAATGAGGTGGTGTAGGGCATTAAGATTAACATAGATTTGCTAGTGAACATTGACAAAAATAAGTTCTTAATAAATACATTTTTAATTATTAAACATAAGGCATAATCCAAGACAGTTTACAAGGCTAACAGTATCATGTATGTAAGAGATGCTTGTGAATATATATATTTTACCTGGGAAATTCAATAAAAAGAAGTAATACTTACCATCTTTAAATTTCTGTTGAATTATTGTAAGATGAATTTAATATCCTGATTGAATTTTTTTACTTGACCGTGGTGAAATAAAACTATAAACTTATCAAGGTCAAGACAGATTGATATGATAAGAGATCAGTATTTCCTAACCTGTTCACCACAGGTAGGCGTGAGAAGGTTGTATGGAGCATCAGCGAAGATTGAACTTTTTAATTAATAATTACATGACCATTACATCTGTTGGGATGTATGACTAAGAGAAGATCATCTGAATCTAAAAGAAACAAACAAATCATTCAAAGGTAATAATCCAGTCTTAGAAAGGTTAAAAGAAAGATGTAGCTAGATTTTGGTCCATTTGTTGCAATGTTGGTAAAGAAAGTTTAATTTTGACTGGATCTTTCCCAGTG
>CM042157.1:44948740-45050710 GCA_023376005.1 Doryteuthis pealeii | reverse complement strand
AGTTTTTTTCTCAAAATACAACTTTCGAAGCAAATCCCAAACGGTTTATTAGCATCTTACCCATTATCTACCAAATTATATACAAAATAATTCTGAAAACTTTCTAATATCATGGACATTAGTGCTTCTTTTTTGCTCTAATACACATTTTGAACAAATAGCCTTTAAGTTTGCACTATTGTATTTTTACTTCCACAGGTCCTAGGAAACAAAAAAAAAAAAAAAAAAAAAAAAAAAAAAAAAAAAAAGGCCCCGTTTGTATTCCAGGTGTCTTAATTGAGGTGCAAAATTTCGAATATTGATAAAGATTAGCCACTTTGATTTTTGAAAAACAAAACAGCGTGTTAAAATTTTCCTAGAAAAAAAAAAAAAATAAAAAAAAAAAAGTCATGTTGTTTTCAGCTGTTCGACGAAAAAACGGTTTTAACTCGCTGGTAAAAAAAATAATTAATTGTAGAAACCGATAAAAGTTAAATTTTAGAAAGATTATTCTTTCTCTTTCCATCCATAAAAATATTTTTAAAGATTGGTTAAAGAAATACTCGAGAATTGCAAATTTAACTAATTAAGGTCGCAAATTTGAAAATTTAGCGTTTTTCAGCTAAATGCTTGTATGCTAATTACAAAGAAAAACGGCCTTCTTCAAGGTAAAATGCTTGATATTTGAAGTTAAAACATTTTAACTTCAAATATCAAACATTTTACTCTGATGAAGGCCATTTTTCTTTGTATACTTAAATATTTTATAATTTTCTCTTACTATTTTATTTTATTTTGTGTGATAGGAGGCAAGTATGCGTAAAAAAAAAAAAAAAAAAAAATAATCTTAATATAAAATTTCCAAAATTCAATAAAGTCTAAAATACTTAGAAATTAACTTTCATCAAATAAGGCAATTTAGTCAAATTTCCAGTGCCATTTTGAATTTTAAACTATGTTCTATTTGTTATTATTTGTATTTTGGAGATGGGACTTGATATAAATAATTTTGATATTCAGGTGTTCCTTGTTTACATTACACTAATGTTATCATCAGAAAGAGCATTACCACTAATTCAAGGTACTCCTAGCAACATAAAATGATACCAGATTCATTGACAAATGTGATTAATATATTGGCTAGATCTAAATGTATAGTAAATTTTATTAAATGATATAGAAAAAATAAAATAAAGTGGCTTTATCACACCATGGATGGAAAATTACATATTCTAAAACCACTGATGACTTTAGTCTAAGTTAAACAGGGAACACCTGAACAAGACCCAAGGATACAGTGGCCTGAATGCTGTATTTATACATACCACAATAAACAGTGCGAAACATCAAAATTATTCCATTTGCTGGTTTGTATTTTTCATCCCCAAATGCAGTTTTGATAGTGTGCTAGTTTAAATGTTTTTTTAAGTAATGTTTTTTGATGTTGGAAAATGTGGCACTAGAAGCTAGGGAAAAATAAAAAATGGAAAATGTTGAAGCAAAAAGATTAATGGTTAAAAAAAAACAAAAAAAAAACTATTACCACGATGCTCATAGCATGCTTTAGATTTGTTCTAAATTGTTGCTGAAAATTGCAAAAGTTATCACAATCATGCTCATCACACAAATGTAAGAAAAAAAATCTATCAGCTATAACATAAAAAAAACAAACAAACCCAAAAAAACAAATTCAAAAGGTGCATAAAGTGTTACTTGAAAAGAAAAATGATTTATATTTCCAGTAATGAAACATGCACCTTTTATGGTATAATAGTTACCAAATTAGGCTACTGGATTATTCTTCCAGAGTTCAATTCTCACTGGATGCCCCCATAATTCTGGCCTTGTACTAAACTAAGCTGGGTAAATAACTAATCATGCTAAAGTTGGTCCAATAAGGTTTGGAAAAATAAAAACTTTTTCTTTCTTTTTCTTTTTTTTAAACATCTTTTAAAATTTATATTTAATTAACTTCAAAATGATGATACTATCAGAAGAAGGGTGAGTGGGTGATGAAAGAGAACTAGATATGAAAATGTTGTTGTTGTTGTTGGCATCCTTCCATCTACAAGAGACAATGGAATAGTGTCCAATTATTTATTTTTTTGTAACTACATAGCCTGGGCAGGTTCATATGGAGGATGAGCTGCATATCCCTCCATATTAATGATATTATTAAATAAGAATGAATAGAATGAACAGAATAGAGAAGTGTTTTTTTTTAATTCATAAAAAATACTATTCTGTAGGATGATAAACTGTGTGTATATGTGTTTTATATACTAAGCTTAGCTTATTTTTGGAATAAGGCCAGAAATATGAGCACCCAGTGAGAATAGAACTCACTAAGAATAGTGAGCTAGACGAGTTTAATGACCATTACACAATACTAAGTACCAGTGCATATAAATCTGTTCAGATCTGTTCTTGAAAAACCTGTATTCTACATAGAGTGTTTTGCATGGTGTCATGATTAATGAGCTAATCTAGCAGACTTGTTAGTGAGTTTTATTCTGAGTGTCTCATACTCCAAGCCTTATGCCAAATTCAGTTATGCTTATGAAATGACTACATAACATTTTTCACGTTCATATGTAATAATAATGGAATTTATTGTATACAGTGCTTAGGTGCACCACAACTCATCAAAGTCTCATGTCTAGTACATAGAATAATGTATTAGTGTCAGGAACATGGATAGCGTACATTAATAATATATATGTATGTGCATGCGTGCATGCATATGTGTGTGGAGGGGGGTATCAGGTATAGTGTTGGCGGATTACAGGAAGCATGGAGGCTTTGAAAGATGCAGTGTTTCAACATCCCACTACGGATGCAGGCAGTTTATTCCATGCTTCGGTAACTCTGAGCATGAAAAAATGTTTTCAAAAGTCATGTGAGCTATGCTGTTTTTTTCACATTCATATCATAGGATAAGTGTGAACTAAAAGAAAAACAAACCTCTTTAAAGATGTTGATTTTATGTAAATAGTTTGGAAGTCATAGAAGTTTAAATGACTCTTGCTGCTTATTAGAGCCAATTAAAAACCTTTCATTTCAATCTGAAAGAAAACTATTTATTTTTATACAAATTCAGTTCCATTGTGTAACAAAATGAATAATCTTTACAAGAATAAAGATTGATTGAGTAATTTTATAATTGGCTAAACACTTAGAATAAAAGCTTTGTCATGAATCTGAATTTTGTGCACATTCATAACACTTTATCTGGGGGGGGGGGGGGGAGTTTAGTGTGGAATAATAACTTGATAAAAGTAAATCTGTACAGCTCTAGAAATTTTTATAATTTGACAAGAACATTCAAAAACATGTATTTTCTATTCATTCATGATATTTTACACTTTCTCTGAAGAGTTGTATTAATTTGACAATAAAATGAGAACTGAACTTGGCTCACACAAACAACACATACTTTATACATCCATATAAAGAGGTTAGAAATGGTGGCACGGGGTGTAATGGTTAGAGTCGTAGGAAATGGACTCGTCCACTTGAGTTCAATTCCTGGATGAAGCTATTGGCATTTCACATGGTGCTAATACTCTTGGGAAAAGTATGAAACCAATTCTCCCTCCAGCTAGAGGTAAATAGCAGGGCAGACTGGGCTTTTTAACCATGGTTAGGTAACCAGTCTAGGAGAAGGAAAACTCTGAATTCAAACCTGTTAAACTCCGCTTAAGAAATTGACTGTGTCGCATCCTGCTTGTGTGGAGGGGTTGGTAAATATATATTACTGTGAAAAGTATCTCAGTCAAAATTAGAACTTTTCTTTTACCAAATTGCAACAAATGTGACCAAAATTATTCCTAGCTACATTTTCTTTTAACCTTTCTAAGACTGGATTATTTACCTATTGGCAATGATTTGTTTTTGTTTCTTTTTAGATTCAGATGCATCTTCTCTTAGTCATACATCCCAACATGATGTAATGGTCAGTAATTATTAATTAAAAGCAAGTTCAATCCTCGCTGGATGCTCCATACAACCTTCTGTCACATCCTACCTGTGGTGAACAGGTTAGGTAAATACCTTAGTCTCTTATCATATCAATCTGTCTGTGACCTTGATAAGTTTATAGTTTTATTCTCACCACGGCAAGTAAAAAAATTCAATCAGGATATTAAATTCATTCTTAAAATAATTCAAACAGAAATTTTAAAAGATGGTAAGTATTACTTCTTTTTATGAATTCCCAGGTAAAAATTATATATATTCACAAGCATTCTTCTTTACATACATGATACTGTTGAGCCTTGTAAACTTGTTTGGGATTATGGCTTATTGTTTAATAATCAAAATGTATTTATAAGAAACTTATTTTTGTCAATATTCACTAGCAATCTATGTTTAACTCTTAATGCCCTACACCACCTTATTCCACCTGGCTGGAAGTCACATTTGTTTTCCTAATCAACCCAAACAATAGCCTTTGTTTAAATACTAAACACATTTAACAGTCTTTGATTTACGGGAAATAACGGGTAGCTTTAAATGAAAAGGCCATTTTTAGTCATTTATCGATAAATCCTTATAGAATGGAGCTCTGGACTTTTAACATCCTAAAATATCTAAATATGAGCAGGAGTTTTTTTCTAATTCTTTATGAAGTATTAAGTTTATAAAGATTTCTGTTACGCAGTAATTCAATCTTGTTGACCTAAAATTTCCAGACATTTAGATAAAAAAAAAAAAGAAATACTTAAAAATTACTTTTCTTATATTTTATCTCTTTACATTGAATTTTCATTCACTACGTTAGAGATTTAAGTAAAACGTGTATAGCAATAAACAAAAGCATAAACTATTATTAGATCTTGGTTAAAATAGGGTAATTATAGACTTTAGCTGTTATAAACTAGAGGTTTATACAAGACATTTTATCACATGTCTTTAGCAAATCTTGTGCTGTTCAAATTTTCTTTTCTGGCTATATCATCAAATTAACACACCCCTAAGAACATTTTCCAGAAACCATTTAAAAATAAATATTACTGATTAACACAAGAATATTCGTATTTTTAAATGTGCAGAAAATAGGTTTTATATTATCAACTTCCATTATATATATATATATATATATATATATATAATATTATATACATACACACACACACACACACACAGATGATAGGTATGCAATCCTGCGTCCCTGCGCACAATCTAAAAGGACGCAGTAAAATCGTATCCATGTGTCCCAGTGTTTTTCTTTTTTTCTTCCCTCATCATTTCAAGCTAACTGTAAATACATTCCAATAGTTTCTTGGAAACAAATTACACAGGATAGGTTACAATGTAGGAGGTAGACAGCTTAGGTGTGAACCATAAATTTTCCTGGGGACTCATTCAAAGCAAATAAGTAAAAAAAAAGCTATCAGCATCACTGTGTGTTTGTGTGTGTGTGTATATATATATATAGATAGATAGACACACACCTTTATGGAAGTACATTGTGTAATGGTTATCATTGTAGGAAATAAACATGGCAACCAGAGTTTAAATCCTAGATATGGCTGTTTGCATTTCACATAGTACTAATACCCTTGAAAAAAAAAATTATGCATTCAACTATTCTCCCCTCAGCTATGAGTAAATAGAGCAGACCGGAATCTTTAATCTTGGTTAGGCAACCAGTTTAGGAGAAGGAAAACTGACTTCAACCTGTTAAATTTTGCTTAAGAAATTGGACCATATTACTTTAGGCACCCCTTTTTGATCTCGATTCAGAAGGACATCTTTTTTATTTACACCGTCAATATCCGCTTGTTTGTTAATAGATGATTTTTAGAGTTTTTTTAAATCATAAAACTAACCCCTAACAAACAACCGGATATTAACAGTGTAAATGAAAAACATGTCCTTTCTTAATCAAGATCAAAAAGGGGTGCTTAAAGGTCATATGGTCCAAGAAAGTATTATTTGCATTATTCGGACTATTGTCCTCATCTTCATTGTTATCTGTACAACATTTCGGCCGATGTGCCCTTCAGCCTTCTTCAGGTATTTCTTGTCAGACTCGGGAAACTTCTTTTCGAACTTGTGATGGTTTCCAAGTTCGATTAGGTTGAAATGACAGATATAATTATGAAATCTCAATTAGAATCCTTTACTCCTTTCTAAATAGAAGCATCAATATCATCATGGAACACAGTTACAATGAGATGCCAATGGGTTCAAGGGTCATATTTATATAGATGTAAAGATTATTTATTCTAATTTGTGAATGCACAAATTAAGGTTACGTTTAGTTCAGGTTAAAAAAAGTATGTTGTAAATGCACATAGAACAAGAGTTTATTCAGTGCAGCTCTACATTCTGAAGATTTTAATTTTCAGTTATTAAGTTTTGGACAATCTAATAATAAAGAAAGAAAGCTAATATTGTAACACATCACTCAATAAGTCCCAGGCCTAATTAATAAAACAACTTGTAGGCAAAATTTGATTTTATTCATCAACATAGTCTCCTTCTAGGGTGATACACTGATTCCAACGCTTCTCTAACAATTCAATGCGTTTTTGTAGATTGATTTGTCTTTGGCCCCAAAGTATGCCTCTGATATCACTTCTTCATTGGAGCCAAATCTCTTTCCCTGGAGCATTCTTTTGAGGTCAGCAAACAGCCAGTAGTTGCTGGGGGTCAGATCTAGAGAATAGGGTGGGTGTGGAAGCAATTCAAAGTCCAATTCATGTAGTTTTGCCATCGTTGAGATTGACTCGTGACACAGTGCATTGTCTGGTGAAAGAGCACTTTCTTCTTCATTGTGGCTGTTTTTTTAATGATTTCTTCCTTCAAACACACCAATAATGCTATATAATATTCGCTATTGATAGTTCTTCCTTTCTCAAGGTAATCAATGAACAAAATACCTTGCGCATCCCAAAATACGGAGGCCTGCTGATGTTTGCATTTCTGGTTGCTTTGGATGGCTTTCACCTGTGTCTGTCCATTCAGCTAACTGCCGATTTGATACCAGAGTGAAGTGGTGGATCCATGTTTCATCCATGGTTACATATTTATGCAAAAACTTCTTTTTGTTGCGTTGAAATAGTTGCAAACAAGGCTCTGAATCATCGATGCGTTGTTGTTTTTAATCAACTGTGTTTAGATTTAGCATACCACCTCTTAACCATTGTTTCCAAAGGAGCAGAGTCCGAATAACACTTATCAATCCATTGCTTTGCTTAAACACTAGTTTTTCCCATCAGAAAACCATGCTTTATCAACACACGAATTCAGATTTTTCCATCGTTTTGAAAATTTGTAACAGTAGCTTCACTTAAATAACTGTAATTTGTAAACTAATAATCTCATTTGGCTCAAATTTTGAACATGCCATTTGAAGGTTAGTACTTTACAAAAAACATTGATCTTTTTATTAGTGGCGCCATCTATATGTAAGGCCTGGGACTTATTGAGTGATGTGTTAAAGACTATACTGTAATTCTACATAAGCACATTTCTTAGACAAAGTTTATTTCAGGCTGAAATAAAATGTAATTATAGCACAGAAAAAAATTATATATATATATATATATATATATATATATATATATATTATAAGGCCATTTTAAACAACGTTTTATTTTAAAAATAAATAAATCATAAACACCATACATTTTTCTATTGATACCAAAGTTTATTTTAACAACTAAGATAATTTTCAACAGCATATCTAGGGTTATTTTATACAAAGATGTTAGGGAATCACATTCATTGTATGTTTATATTTTTTATGTAGTTATTTGAGAGTTGTTTTGCAGTTATATGATACTAAGTATCTAATACCGATAATTTACATAGTTATATAAAAAGTAAAGTCATCGGGGCGGCTTATGTCAGTATTGGCCAGACAGCAAGGGAATCTATCCCCTTTTCACTAGCGCTAGACCAAGGAGATTATTTTAGCATCTGAGGTGGAGCGTCACACCTACCATCAGCTCCTCACTTTACTGCACATATCCCTGTGCTACTCATTTGCTGAGTTGGCAAGGGCCGGTATCGAACCAAGAACCTTGTGATTCCTAGCCGAATACTCTACTGACTGAGCTAAACCGGCCCTTTGGTCTCAAGTAATGAATAACAATACTCTTAGTAAACAATTAAAGCTTCAAATAACTACTTAATACAAATTATTTACAGTACATGGTATCAAGTATCCCTATCTAATACTAATAATTTATATAGTTTCAAGTAATTAGTACAACTCTTAGTAAACAATCATAGCTTCAAATAACTACTTAATATAATTAATTTTTTAAACAGATCTATTTGACCCATAGATGGGATCCTAACAAGTTCTACCACACCAGGTCAGAGTGGACCTGGGAGTAATGGCAATGAAGGAGTATTCCACTCTCCAGAACTGGAGCCTTATTAGACGCATTGTTTTGTGGGGTAGCGGTGGGGGAAAGATTATCCCATTGTAGGGGGATACATTTGGTATATTCTAAGCCATGCTGTCTGGGTGCACACCCAAGATGAAGTCAATAGTTTGAATACATCAGTGTATAATAATAATACTTCATCACAGAAATTTAGATAAAAAGATTAAGGGTGGCAATTTTTTTTCAAGTTGATGGTGTGTAACTAAAATAAGGTTTTAGTTCTTTTGGGGAGCAGATACTTTTTGGTTGAATGCTGGAAACCGACAGATCTACTTGGATATTTAGTTGGGGGTTTAGCTCATTCGGTAAAGCATTTGACTAGGAATTGCAAGTTTCCTGGTTTAATATCGACCTTGCCCACTCAGCGTATGAGTAGCACAGGGATTGGTGTGGTAAAGTGGGGAGCTGATGGTAGGTGTGGCGCTCCACCACAGACACTAAAAAACAATCTCCTTAGTCTAGCGCAAGTGAAAAGGGGATAGACTCCCTCACTGTCTGGCTGATACCAACATTATGCCACCCTGACGACTTTACTTTTACTTATTTAGTTGTTGTTGAGCCTTCATTTAGATGTCATGAGATGTTGAGCCTTCAAGTGTTTCTTGTTAAACTCTGGAACCTTCTTGTTGAACTCAGGAGCCTTTGTGAAACTTTTTGTCTAACTGGACACATGGCGCAATGGATATAAGGGTTGAGTTAGATTCAGGGTTCGACATTAACGCCCTCCTGGGGACGATAAAAATTACATCCGGGACGATCAATACGTCATCTGGGACAGTTTGCTGGGGATGGTAAAATTTTTTCCTAAAAGTTAGAACTACATTCCAATATTTATCTTGTTTCTGTAGAGATGGAAAAACAGAAATTGATCAAATATAGTCAAAAAGCTTATTAATTAAAAACAATGATATTTTTCATTCTATTTCTATTTTGTTGTGTTTTTAGTTGTTTTGCATAATAAATTCCATACCAAATGCTAAAATTAAACAAAGTAAAAGTGAAATAGAATGAAAAAAGGAAGAAATCTACAGATTCATTGACTCAGAAATAAATTAAAATACGAATACTTGTTAAAAAATTCAATTTCTTGAACCACCGACTTGAAATCAGGGGCCCTAGTAATATATTTTCATTTGGTCCCCTATTCTAGGAATAATCAAGTAAAGGATAATGTACAAGCTATGGTCATGAAAATGTAATTCTGTGAATTTGAAATCAAAATTATTTTTTCTACCGGCACTCTGTAGTTAATGTAGTAGTATAGGTACCCCCCAATGGATTTTGCACAATAAATGAATACCTGACTGGAAAAGTTTTTAAAAATGTCCCTAAAAGTTATCTATTCATAAAAAGCTTTGTATCATTTGAAAGAAATAAGATTAAAGAATACTCCAATGTTTTTTAATATTTTTTTCGTATCATAAAATTACAAAAATCATGATTACAATTTTTGTTTATGTTTTTTTTCAGTCATACCAACATTTCCAGAATAATTAGCATTGAAATTTGATGATTGTTTTTTTGTCAACAAAATGATACCTTTTTTTTTTTTTTTAAATCTATCTAAAATCAGTTACATGTCCAATTTTAATGAAATTTTCAATAATTTATTTATGAATAAATTTTCTTTTGAAATAAGTTTTGTGTGAGAAATATTATTAGAACTATTTTTAATTTTTAGGTAGACCCCCCCCCCCAATGATTTTTGTAAAGAAAAAAAAAAAAAAAAAAAAGTTTTTTGTTTTTAACAAATAATTCACTGTCATATAAAGATAGATCTTTAAACAATTTAAATAAGTAGCCAAATATCCAGAATTATCACTGCTTCAACTTTTCTTAATGTTTTATTACATGTCATTATGCTACTGATGACTGACAAGTATAGATGATGCTAATGAATTAAAGAAAAAATATTTTGATTTCGGGAAGGTCCAAACCCCATTCGGGACAGTTGATAATTTTTGTTCGGGACGGTCATTAAAAAAGTTAGTGTCGGTACCTGGTTAGAATACAGTTCTAAGTGACAATCATCTCTAGGCTGCAGGTTCAATCCTGGCCAAGGTTTGGTTTGGTTTGTTTTGTTTTACGGCATATCAACCTCGGTGGGTCATTTAATGCCAACAAAGTTGTGAAATAAATTCATTCTTAATGCATAATACAATTTTGTTTATAAACTCATGTTTTTCTATTCAACCCATAAATGGGACCCTAACAGGTACTACCACTCCGGGTCAGAGTGGACCAGGGAGCAATAGTGATGAAGGAGTGCTCCACATTCCCCAAACCTCAAGAACTGGAACCTCACCATCAGATAGAGTTTAACGTCATTCCCAGGACATGTAGACCCTCAGTCACCACCTTCTAGCACCCATATGATAAGAAGGATTGGGGGTTGCCATAAGGGCAATAGGGTTGGGGAAATCATATAGGTGCTAGGGCTTTGTGGCCAGCCGATTGATCGGAGGGGGCCTCTCCGACCATTGGGGAGTCTTACCCCTCTGCAGAGGTGCAGTCTAACGCCCCACCGACAGGGCGGCCTGGCCAAGGCTGATAACTTAACACTTGTACCGGTCGTGTTTAATGGAATGAGAGCAATCTACCAGTGGATTGAATAAAGGGTTCGGTTTAAAGTTCCATGAAGATTGATGATTATGACATGAAATCTCTGAATTTGACAAGAAACACCTGAAGAAGGCTGGTGTCGGCCAAAATGTTGTGTATATAAAATGAGGACAATAATCTGAAACATCCAAATACAAATTCAAATATACCTGAAAAGTTGAAAAATAATTTAGAGGCAAAATAGGAAAATTTTAACCCACCCCCTAAAATTGGAACAGTAAGGTCTAGCACAAAATAATTTAGCACACTTTCCTAACTAATGAAGGGGAACATTTGTGCCAAATTTCAAGTAATTTGGTGTCGGTGGGTGTAATGCCCTGGTGAATTGACATGGAATGACCCTACTACCAATGCTGGTCACATACTACTACTACTACAACTAACAATCAGTAGAACTACTAGTCTTAAGAATGAGATACAGATTAGTGTATTGAATGTGATTTGAATGGAAACAATCTCTAAACTAATGAAAACAGAAGTTGGAGAAAAAAAGAACCATTTGCCATTTTCCTGATTATGCCTCCAAGAGATTGTTTTCTTTTCTTTGGAATATTTATTGTTGGCTGTTGTTGGAACCGAATCCACTTCGTCTTTGACTAGGTTGAGTTAAAAGAAAAAGAGATAAAAATAAGAGACACATCCTATTGAAGTGAGACAATTTTTGCATTATATAAATTTCTGTATCTTAACTTTTTTCCCCCCTCTAATAGGCAAAATTTTAGTCTGACTTTGTGGGTAAAATTGGGGTGAAAAAACACAAAACTAGTGGAGAAGGAGAGCTCCCCAAACCTGATTATATGCATCATTAACAATGCTGAAAAGATCTTTTCAGTTAGAAGCAGATTGTTCATTTATATGACCTGTAATGTGAATGACACATCACAAGTAACCATGACACCCAATCAATCATTCTGCTAGGTGCATGGTATCTGACAACTAATCTATGTGATCTAGAAATTTTAGTAAATCCACCCTGTGCTTTTATTCACCTTGTCAAAAATTTTATTCACCTCCAGAATCTATTTGAACCACTTTGAGAAGCTCTGATCTAGAGACTCAAAGAATTCCACAAGTATCTATTTTTGTACAGATTTCCCCAAAAAAGAAATACTAAATCATTTTCTTGAAATGGCTGCCAGAAGCATCTTATTTAAAAAGAAAATATTTGGCAATAAAAAATTTTGTTGAAGTTTATTAAAAATATTTATTTTCACAATATGTATTGGTTTTCCTTTACTGTTTTCATTTGTTATTTTTAGATGTTTTGTTGATATTTCTTATATCTAAATATAGACAAAATGTAAGGCTTTATTTTTTCATTATATATACTAGGTACCACCAAAATACATCACGTGATCAGTTTAGACCATATTGAAGGAAGAAATGTAAATATTTTTGAACTTTAAAAAAAATAGATCTCACAAAAAGAAATAACGAACATAAAGAGTTGTTACAAAGAAAAACAGTTAATTCAAAGATCAAATTATCAGACTGGGGGAAAATTACTCACTGTTATCTTGAAAATAAGTAAAACAGTCCGTTTTTTTTTTACAACAGGGCCAATTTCTTTATTGGTATTTTTTAGCAGAATTCTGTATTCATGGTTCTTTTACTAAAAAGCTGTCGTATTGAAACTTTTAAAAATCTGATATAATTCAGACTCATCTTTATAGAAAAAGAAAGTAAAAATCATTTTTATCAGTTAATTTTTTCATATATCTAAAATAAAATGAGGGAGGGGGGGGGAGACCTCATAAAAAAAAAAAACAAACAAACCCAAAAACATTCCCCCTAATATATTTAAGGAAAAAACTATTTCAGACATTTACATCATAGAGTAAGTAATTGTGGAAATTTTCGTGAAATAGGACCATTAATTGATTTTTCATAGAATTAAAAAAAAAGTCTCTAGTCATAACTTGGCTACATTAAATTTCAATTGATTTAACAGTGCAAAAATGAAAATATTATTTTTCGTTCATAATTTTCATTATTTCCCTAAGCTGAATTTTTTTAAAAAAAATCATCAGTTTTATTAATGTTTCTTCTTTCGAATGGACAAAATTTTTTTTCAAGATAATTAACTTTATGCAAGTTTCATTGTGTTAAATATAGGGGTAAATTTCAAAGGGAAAATTGGTGGTACCTAATATATACACTGTAAATTAAAGCACACATCGACTTTCATTTCAAAACACTCGATTACCAAACATCCCCGCACTCCCACAATAAAGATCATATTACATAGGAAAAATATATTTTCCTACAAAAATACAGTAGTTTGCTTAAAAGAAAACCTTTTAAAAGTGTTCTTTACTATAGTTTCTTCCAGTGATCCAAATGATCGATTCGAACAAGAAAGTGTCAACCGACAAAAAGCATCAATTCAGGATTAAAACAACAGAATAATGCTCAACCCCATCATGTTTATTTTCTTGACCAGGCAGACAGGACTCAAATTGTTCCCTTATATCACACCTTTTCAGATTATTATTATTTTTCTGGTCTTTACAGAATAATACACTTTGAAGGTTTTTATAACCCAATTCCCAGGGAGAAAAAAAGAAAAAGAAAAAAAAGGGCACCTAAAACAAATAACAGTATTTTATCTAAAAATGATCGATCCAAAGTTCTGGAAGTTTATGAAATTGCCTGAAAAATTCGGTCACGTGATCAGTTTAGGCCATCTTGAATAAAACGAAAATAAATATTTCCGAACTTTGTTTATCAAAAATCTCGTAAAAAACAAAGATCGTACAGGGTTGTTACAAAGAAAAACAGTTAATTCAAATATAATGGACATACTTTTAGCCAAAATTTACTATTAAAATGAATAAAAACTTGAAAAATTTAATATTAAAATTTCACAGTGAAATTGACGTTAAAAAAAAAGTCTTCGGTTTTAGTATTAATTTTTAAAATAGAAAATGAAAATTTGAATATTTTTTTCTAAGAGAAAAACTGATAAAATAATCAATCTAGGGGTAAATTTCACAGGGTAAAATTGGTGGTACCTAGTGATCGATATCTTGTTGTTAGGTGACCAATGGTCACTTAACAACAACAAGGTTACCTTAAAACGGAAAACACGTCAGTTTTGGGTTGAATATTCCACAAGAAAAAATATTTAAAAGTAAAATAGCGACACAAACAAATGGTTTCAGTATTGTTTGAAATAGAAATTAGGAATTTTCTAAACTTTCCGTAATCGTAGAAATAAGGAGATCTGTATTAATAAATAAATAAAAGGGATATTTTCAATTTTCTGGACAACAAATATAGTAGAACCATTAGGTACCACCAATTTTCCTTGTGAAATTTACCCCCCCCCCATTTAACACAATGAAATTTGCATATTATCTTGAAAATGTTAATGAAAACATTAATAAAACTTGATTTAAAAAAGATTATTTCGGCTTACGGAAATAATGAAAATTATGAACGAAAACAATGTTTACGTTTTTGCACCGTTAAATCAACTGAAATTTAACGTAGCCAAAAACAAGTTATGATCTAGAGGCTTTAAAAAAAAAATTCTATGAAAAATAAATTAATGGCCCAATTTTCACAAAAGTTTCCAGAATTGCAACCATAAACAAAAAAAAAAGAAGAAAAAGTAAATTCAATAAAGGAATGAATGATACTTATAATGAGGATAAATGATATATCTTGACAACCGAATATTTGTTTTGATCTAAACATTGCTACATAAATCTAGTAAAAATCGTTAGAGAAAAATTAAGTAAAAAATTATACAATTACGACGAGGAGTTAAAAATTTTTTTTTTTATAGAGGTGGTGGAATGTACACAAAACTTTTGACAAACATACGACGCACCTTAATAAAAATGTCCAAATCTTTTAGAAAAACTGTTATTCAATAACAAATATCAAATTTTTTCTCTCACAACAACAGTTACTGTAATAAAAAAAAGGCCTTCCCAAAGATATTTGTGCAAAAAGTTAAAAAAAACTTTTAAAAACTGGCGAGAATTTTGTACATTTATTTGATAAGTTAAAAAAAAATTTACAAGTAAAAAATAAACGAATTTTGTAGGCAAATTAGAATCTAGATTTTATTATATCAACCAAAAAGAAGTTAATTTATCCGATTTCAATAAAATTTTCTGTAATTTATTCATTTTATGAATGAATCATTTCTAAAAATATTTTGTAGGTTTGTGGAAATATTTTTTTTTATAACAATCACTCACTTTTAATTTTTTTTTTACTTAATCAAATCTCAAAATTATCTATTTGGATACTAAAAAAATAACATTTCTTTTTCAAATTCACAATATGTTTGTTTTGGGAAATAAAATCTGAAATATTAAAAACCAGAAGTAACAGACAAAAAAAAAATCCAACCTAGTTAAATTTGACATACAAAACGTGAAAGAAAAATTGTTTTAAAAAATAAATAAGCTTTAGTTTCACGTTACACATTCATCTATTTGTTATACTGTTATCTCTAAATATTTCTACCCCGAAATCACTCGGTTTACTGACGGAAAGTTACAGGTATTATTTTTTTTATATACACTTTTTATTTATATTATTTAAACTTGGACATGTCATTTTACTTATTTTTATCATCGTAGTTACCGGGAAACGTTAATACATTAAAAAAAAAATTCTAATAACTGCAAGCAGAAAAAAAGTATCATATCTTATGAACAATTTTAACTACCTGTTTGTTCGCTTGGCCTTGGTATTTTCCTTTGGTGCCGGTTTATACAAAGACTTTTTAGAAATTCCAGATTTTGAACTTCTCGTCACCGACGCCATATTGAAATTTCCCGCTGATAACAACGGCAGTTCGCGAACGACACCTAGTGATGATTTTTTGATTATGCGCCAAGGGCAGAGAATTGAGACGATTTCCGACTTTTGCCGAGTACTACCGAAAAGTCGTGTTCAGCATGAGCCTCTCCTCTATAATCCGCTCTTCTCGAGCTCTGACTAAACAGCTGGTCAGACGTGGTTTTACGCAAAGAATATATAACAAAACACGTGTGTCGTCTTTAACGACAACAAATGTAAA
This sequence comes from Doryteuthis pealeii, assembly GCA_023376005.1. Lineage (NCBI taxonomy): Eukaryota > Metazoa > Mollusca > Cephalopoda > Myopsida > Loliginidae > Doryteuthis > Doryteuthis pealeii. The sequence goes on along the minus strand of CM042157.1, from coordinate 45,034,657 downwards.
TATGGTAAATTGTTTCTATTTATTTGTCCTGTGATTTCGAGTGTCTTTAATGATGCCGGTTAGTGGTTGTATATGTGCTTTTAAAGGTCGTTGTTGCGCACAGTGCGCGATTGTTTGTTTTTGTTAAGAAAAATGTAATCAATAATGTCATTCGTAATTTTTGTTTTTCAGAAAGCTAATCTAATGCCAAATGTTCCCAGGGGTGGGGCTTTATGTCAAACGGCATTAAGTTTAAGTTGTAAATAAATACTTCTAAAACCCCCATGCTAACGATGACAGTGCCTTACTTGACTTTTAAAAGGTTTCGGAACATTTTTGTTTGTCAAGGTCAGTTATGTTTTAAAGTTTTAGTTAGAAATCTTTCGAAAATTAAAATGTTTAAAAAAATTATTTCTAAATCACATTGAACTATAAAAGCTATATTTGGTCAATGAATTAAAAATCATAATGTAATTAATGCAAGGATCACACACTTGTCGCAGAATGACACGTTAATATTCATGTAACAACAACAAAAAATATTCATCCATATAAAACAGTTTCAATGAATTTTCATAATATATATCATTAAAAAAGAAGACAGAAAAAACTTATAAATATATAAATAAAATCCATGAAAAAAACTAGATTATTTATTCTTGAATTTGTTGTGTTCACGCCAGGAGAAAAAAGCTGAACATGTGGAAAATCAATAGGAACAATTTTTCAATGCCATCATACTCACATTTGAAAATTCTCAATTAAAATTTAACATAAAATGAAATTTATTCATTAGTAGTAGGTTTGAATTAGATTTTACTTTAAAAAAAAACCTTAGTGTGAATAATCTTTTTTTCGTAATTACGACACAGCTTATTTTTTTATCTTCTCTATCTCGATACCAAACAAAACAACATGAGTTGGAAAGGTAAATAGAAATCACTGCAGAATTTTAAAATTAGCCCAATTAAAGTTAACGTACTGGAACAGAACATGAATATTTAAAAAAAGCTAATACAGATATGAAAAAAAAAAAAAAAAAAAAGTAAAAAGAAAAACTGCAACAAAAAACAAAAACTAAAGTACTTAGTATTATTTTGTTTAGCAACTTTTTAAAAAAAATATTCGTTAAAATATATTTTGTTATAGAAAGGTTTATAAAACTAAATATTCGCATTAATTTTTCTTGATCTTTAAAGAAATTTAAAAATTAGATTAAAATCTTTTTAATGTCTTGAGCACCTGCAATATTTTTTTGTTTTGTTAGTAATAAGAACCGCGTTGTAATAATTTAGAAATATGTTAATTAACCAAACATTTAAATAGCAGCCTGATATATTAAAAAAGAGAAAAAAAATTGTTTTTTTTTTTCCTATTTATTTTTTCTCCAAATTATTCAATTTTTTTGTGTGTGACTTTTACATAATAATTTGATTATCTCCCTTTGTCCTTTTTCACATTATGGCGGATAAAAAGGTTAGAGCTAAAAACTTGTTACATTTATCATTTTAGTGTTATGTCAGCACACAGCCAAGGCCTTCTAAGATATCATATATCTTAGAAGACGCTGACACACATAATTAACTATACGGAACTGGCAAAAAAACATCACTTCAAATTTCTTTTTGTCATTTTTGGTCCTCCACATCAAACAGGGTTTTGTTATCTGTTGTCACAAAGATTTAAGTTTAAATTTAAAATTTTAACACGCACGTTTGTGTTTGCGAACAAAAAAGTATATAAAATTTTTTTTTTCTCTCTTCAAAATCCATTATTTAAGAAATCGTTAAATGATTAATTTTCAAATTTTTGGAATGTTTTTGAATTATAGTTTATCTATTTGTCGACGGACAGGTATGGATGGTAAATCGAATTTTTGAATTTTCTAAACTTTGCTTAATCTCGTGGCGTAATGGTTAACGTGCTCGGCTAGCAGATGACCGCGTTCGATCCTCACAAGATGCCCTCCTATATGTCTGACCTTGTCTTACAACTTAAAAGCTTTACATTAGCACATGAATTGCTTACGTATAACTTGCTCTCCCTTAAGTGGCTAGTTATTTAAGCAATGAAAAGGTTTATCGCTACTTAACTCAAGCGTGACTTGATATAATTTTTGATAAAACAGTCTAAATCCATTAAGCAAAAATAATTTAAAAAAAGATGTTTTATTAAAAAAAAACACGACTAACTTTCTTGCAATTAGGACTAAAACGAAAACATTAAAAAGGATATTTAAAATTGCAGTACGTTTTAAAATTATTAAAAATTGGTAAAGTTTAGCGTTAGAATATTTTTTTTTTTTTTTAGTTCGTCATAACTCGTATTAAACCGCAAACTTTGTCATAAGATGTTCTGAATACTTAACAGGTTGGCGACCAACAAATTCGCTTTATTAAATAACATTATTTAAGCAATTCAGGACAAGTTAGCTGTGTAGTTTTTCACACCTTGGTTTATTGCGCAATCATAGACCATGTGGTGTTTGTGGGAATTAATGCACGTGGCTCAAGGAGCATGTGGCATATATGCTCCTTGAGGTGTACCCAAAATTGACGTAAAATCCGTTTTTGACAAAATGAAATCCCTCCCCCCTACAGAAAATAATTTACCAAAAATCAGGGAATTATCGGATTTTAATGAAATTTTCAGTCTTGATTTTTCAATGAATGAACATTATAATGCATTATTTATTTTATTTCAAAACTTTCTCATTTTTTTCCAGGTCGCTTAATTTTGACCCCCCTTATGTTGGGGGCGTAAAATGTTTTTTTCAAGCTGGTCATATATTGTACTAATTACAGTATAAATAATGAGATAAAAGACCGAACTTATGAATAGAAACAAACAAAAAAATTTTTTACGGTTGCGCTTCTATGAGAAAATGAGTACCGAAAATCGGAAAATAAAATGTAAAAAAATAATAAATAATTTATTTTTTGGAGATTTCTTTTTTACTCATTTCGATAATTATTTAATTGGCTATTATTTTATAAAAGAAAAAATTATACATCGATGTTTTCTCTGCTTAAAAAGTGGAGGGGGTACATTTTCAATCGAGTTTTTCAAAACGTATAGTTTTTTCGAAAAAATAAGCTTAATAGTAAATATTTATTTTTAGAATCTAAAAATATAACATTTTAAACTTAAAATCCGAAAATTTTTATTTTAAATGAATTTTATATATTAATTTTTCATAGCAAAAATACTAAATTAAAGTTTTGAAATAAAATAACTGATGCATTATAAAATTCATTAATTGTTAAATCAATACTGAAAATTTCATTAAAATTGGATAATTTTTTGGTAAAAAATTTTTTCCATCCCAAATGTTACGTTAAAATTGTAAACAAGTGCCTAAAACCATTGAAAAACAGCCAAAATGGCGGATCGCGTTCAAATTGACCAAAACAAATAGTTTTAAATCTTTTAAGAATAAACTGCATATGTAATTATATTTTTCTTTTTTTAATGATGGTTATTATGTTACTACTTATCGATTTAGACAAAGTTTAACATTAAATAATAGATTTAATTATTCTTAATTTGCTTTTAAAACTCGTATCCGATTTTTTTTGCCAGTCCCTAGGTTAATTAATGTATAGTAATTTGTTCTTTTTGTTGTTTATTTTTTTTAAGCAATACGTAATTAAAAACAACCTTAATCCCCTAAAACCGTAACCCAATTCGCAAAATGTTAATTCCTAGACTGTAGTTAAACTGTCATTGGGGATCACCGAAAGCATTTTCTGTTTTAATTTTCCGACCTAAATCAGAAGTCAGCCAAATAAGGTTTGCATCAAATAGATATTTATTTCTAGAATCTAAAAATATAACATTTTAAACTTAACATCAGGATTTTCATATTTTAAATGAATTTTATATATTAATTTTTCATAGCAAAAATAGTTAAAGTTTTGAAATAACTGATGCATTATAAAATTCATTAATTAATAAATATATACTGAAAATTTCATTAAAATTGGATAATTCCCTGATTTTCGGTAAATTTTTAAAAATCGCTAATGTTACATAAATTTTGTACACACGCCATTTATAAAGAGTTTATGGCCGAACACAATCGAAATTGACTGAAAAAAATCATTTTAAATTAAACGTGTAATATCATTTTGTTTATTTATTGATGGTCATTATGTTACGACTTATCAATTTAGACAAAAGTTTGACCTTAAATAATCGATTTAATTAATTTTAATTCTTTTTAAAAAAAACATTAACTGAATTTAGCAGCCGATTTTTGGGCATACCTAGCATATGCATTAACATTTATTAACACTATATGTGAATGAATGTTATTTGCTGTAGTATGTTTTAATGTTTATTTGTTTGTTTTTTTTTTTTTTTTTTTTTTTTTTTTTTTTTAGATATTATATAAATTTTCTGAAAATCCATAAAATTTATTTTGAAATATTTTTTTCTGGTGCTAAACTTGAACTGGTATCATTATAGTATGTGGCCTACCTTTTGAATGTGGCTTACAAAATCATGTCTCTCTTACAGTATGTGGCCTACCATAAAAAGCATATTATAAAGTTATAATAATAACTCTTAACCCCTAACCTATTTCAGAATTTTAGAATATTTAAAAATTAAATAGATCCCGGATTCATGTAAATTATGGATAAATTCTTTTTTAATTATTCTTAATTACTATATACAGCTTATGACTGAATTCAATTTCTTGAAATTGAATATACGTCGACACGTACATACCAAACTTCCTTTTATATAGATAGATAACTAGCAGAATGAACTCAGTTCTACTTAGAGATTAAATGAAAATTTCTTATTTAAATTTTCATTGCTAGCATTTTGCTTTAATTTTAAATCATTCTTTTCAGTTATAAAAATTTATTTTTTGTTTTGTAGACTGAAAATGTCCGTGTTGAAACGGACAGCTTTGGTCCCATGCCTGTACCCGCAGACAAATTATATGGGGCGGTCACTGCTCGTAGTTTGTCCAACTTCGACATTGGTGGAGACAGAGAACGAATGCCTGTAAGTTTTTATTTCTATTTTTGTTGGAATTTTTTTTTCTCAAGTATAATGTAAAAGTGCATATATATATATATATATATATATATATATATATATATATATATATATATATATATTTCAATCTTCTTCATTTCTAAAAAGAAAGGAGACATCTCCACACTCGACGGTAAGCCTCTAAAGCCAGTAGAACAATTCACATACCTAGGTAGTAATATCTCATCCACAGAAAGTGATGTTAATACACGAATAGGAAAGGCATGGTCAGCCATAAACGGATTATCAGTCATGGAAATCCGATCTCACTGATAAGTTAAAGCGACAATTCTTCCAGGCTGTGGTTATATCAGTGCTATATGGCTGCACCACTTGGACCTTGATGAGGCACCTTGAGAATAAGCTAGATGGGACCTGCACAAGAATACTGCGTGCAGTCTTGAACAAGTTGTGGAAACAGCACCCCACAAGGAAGCAGCTGTACGGCCACCTGCCCCCTATCTCACAAACCATCCGAGTGAGACAGACAAGACATGCTGGACACTACTGGAGGAGCAAGGACGAACTCATAAGCGACGCTCTCCTGTGGAAGCCAACACATGGACATGCTAATTTGGGCTGCCCACCAAGGACCTACATTGACCAACTCTGCGAGGATGCTGGATGCTGCACAGAGGACCTCCCTGTGACAATGAATGATAGGGAAGGTTGGCGAGAGATTGCCATGGATATCTGTACTGATTGCGCAACATGATGATGATGATGATGATGATTATGACATATTCAAATGAAAATGGTTAAAAAAACGAGTCCTTATTGTTTACAAGTTTTTTCTTTTTTCTTTTAAGTTTTCTATCAATTTTTTTTATGTTATCATCTTGAAAGACATTAATCTGTTATCCAAAAGAGTTATTATTAGTAAACCAAGTACTTTTGGTTCTTTTTGGACAACTGATTAACACTTTTCAAGATGATAACATCAAAAAGATTGTCAGCAAACTTGAAAAAAAGAAAGAAAAAAACTTGAAAACAAGGATTCTATTATTTATTAACCAAACGTGTTTGAATGAAAAGATGCTGCCCAAATATACATATTTCGGAAGATTTAAAATCAATTAAATTCATAGAAGGTGGCAAACTTACTGCACGCGGAATCTGTAAAGAGTAAATTAGACTGAAACCGGGATGAACAGTGGATTCAATTTTATATTTGTAGTAGTGTGTAGTGCCTCCTACTGACTGTGGTTTCCCTATTTAAGAGTTCGAATTTTTGTGAAGTTTATTTGAAGCAAAATGTCAATACTAGCAGCACGTAGCTTACAGGGTGGCAGCTTGAAGATACCGGATTCAAATTGGGGCTGCTATCAGAGCTGGTATGATGCTCAAGAACCTGTAATCGGCGATGATGATAGTGCATCACTGACGACCACCCTGTATGCATCCATAAGATGTATTGTATGACATTGTTTATACATGTGTCAAATTTTGAAGATTCAAACTTAATGAGGAGGATAAAGTGCAAACCTTGGCTTTAAAAATCAATTCTATGAATTAACAATCCTTTGTATATGTGATAAAATAAATTAATTACCATATAAAATCATTTGTTTACAAAGATTTGGAAGCGGAAGTTACCGGTGATGAGTTAAAATGTGAACCTTTCATTAAGTTGATGATTTGGGGTGCCTATTGGTTACTTGGTCCATTATTCTTACCATTTTTAAAACGGACTGCACATCTTAATCTGTTTTTTTTTTTATCTTAAAAATGTTTCCACAAATTCAAATTATTTTTATTGAATTTTATGAATTTTTTTTTTTTAGGCCGCCTTAATTAAAGCATTTGGTATTTTGAAAGCTGCTGCTGCTTCAGCCAACCAGGAATTTGGTCTTGATCCTAAAATTGCTGCTGCTATTAAAGCTGCTGCCATGGAGGTTAGTATCTCTTCTATTTTCTGCTAGGATTTTTCCGCTTTAAATGTTTGTCAAAAGCAACAAGATTTGTCATTTGTTCTGCATTGTTTTTGTAAATAAAAACTAATAACTAAGTTTTATGCACCACATCTCAACTACAATAACCCATTACTAAATCCATGGTTGGTAATTCCAAGTCAATTCACACTGGATTGTCCAATTAGACACATAGCCTAGTGAATAAAGGAGTTAGGTTCTAAGTGACAGTTATCTCTAGACCACAGGTTCAATCCTGGTCAGGGGCAGCAGTAACATGGAATAATGATTAACACAGCTTAACACCTGTACCCCAGCTATGGTTAACGGAATAAGAACAGGATATCCCCATGAACTGAATAAAGGGTTAGGTTCAAAGTTCCATGATGGCTCCCGATTATACCTGAAGAAGGCCGGAGGGCACATCGGCTGAAATGTTGTACAGATAACAATGAAGACAAGTACAATAGTCCGAATAATGCAAATAATACTAATTCCTACTATGTAACGCATTGGCTTATAAATCACAATTTTTTATTTGATAATATAATGTATAAGTTCTGTAATTATTTAACCTCTAAAAAAACATTTTTTTAAATTAAATTATTTTCTAGAATCTCAAATTGTATTTTGTAATTATTTTACCTCTTAAAAAAATGTAGGGGTGACAAGACTTTCAGACCACCCTGTATTATACGCCCTGTCAGCTGAGGCGTTAGAATACACCGACTGCACCTCTGCAGAGGGGTAAGACTTCCCCAATGGGGCCACCTGTTGGCCGTGGGTGGCAACCCGTGATGAAACCCAGGTGGCTGAACAGTCCACGACATGCAACACTCCACTTTGGTCCTTACTTAGGCTAGAGGGGCGGTCAGAGAGGCCCCTCCGATCAATTGGCTGGTAATGTCAAGCCCTAGTACCTATATGATTTTCCCAACCCTATTGCCCTTATGGCAAGCCCTAAGCCTTTTTATCATATGGGTGCTAGAAGGCAGTGGCTGAGGGTCTTCGTCCTGGGTGTGATGTTAAACTCTATCTGACGGTGAGGTTCCAGTTCTGGAGGTTTGGGGAATGTGGAGCACCCCTTCATCAGCATTGCTCCTGGTCTAATCTGACCCAAAGTGGTAGTACCTGTTAGGGTCCTATCTATGGGTTAAATAGAAAGATGTGTTTATAAAAAAAAAATTGAGTATCCATTAAAAATTAATTTATTTCAAAATTTTGTTGGCATTAAATGACCCACTGAGGTTGATATGCCATAAAACAAACCAAACCCTGTATAATATTCCTCATTTCAGAAATTCAGATAAAAATGACTTGTTTCTCTTTGTACCAGTCGCAGGATGAACAAAGATTGTTTTTGGTTTCAACGGGCGTTTATTTCACATGTATCACTTGACTTAATTCTTTGATACAAATCGATTCATAAAGACGTCATAAACTACAATAAATGAATATACAATAATAAACGGACGTATGATAATAATAAATAAATATACAAACAATTCAGACATATGGAGAAGGAAAACTTAATGAAAATTACACTTACCAAAACTTTAACCTTTCCTGTGCTGGTATTAACTATACTATCTTTAACGTCTTAAAAGAAAATTTGATTTGAGCGTTTATTACAGACGCCTAACATCACTACTATGAATATCCAATTTAAGGGAACAACATCTCGTGCTGGTACATTAGGTACCACCAAAATAGGTCATGTGATCAGTTTAGGACATATTGAAGGCAGAAACGTAAATATTTTTGAACTTTTTGTTTAAAATCTCACAGAAAAAAAATGAACATAAAGAGTTGTTACTAAGAAAAACAGTTTATTCAAAGATCAAATTATCCGATTGGGGAAAAATTACTCACTGTTATCTTGAAAAATAAGTAAAACAGTTCATTTTTTTACAACACTGTCAGTTTCTTTATTGATATTTTTTTAGCTGAGTTCTGTATTCATGGTTCTTTTAGTAAAAAATTCTGGCATTGAAACTTATAAAAATCTTCTGATATCATTATTCAAACTTATCTTTATAGAAAAAAAAAGTAAAAATCATTATTTGTCTGTTCATTTTTTCAGATTTCATAAAATAAAATGGGGGGTGGGGGGTAGACCTAGTAAAAAAAATATTTCCCCTAATATATTTTAGGAAAAAACTATTTCTGGCATATTTTCATCAAAAGCTAAGTAATTACGTAAATTTTTGTGAAAATTGGACCATTAATTGATTTTTTTTATAGAATTTAAAAAAAGCCTCTAATCATAACTTGTTTTTGGCTGTGTTAAATTTCAATTGATTTAACAGTGCAAAATTGTAAACATTGTTTTTCGTTTATAATTTTCATTATTTCCCTAAGCTGAAAAATTAAAAAAAAAATAATCAAGTTTTTTTAATGTTTCTTCTTTTGAATGGACAAAAAATGTTCAAGATAATATTAACCTTTATGCAAGTTTCATTGTGTTAAATAGGGGGGTGGGGATTTTACAGGGAAAATTGGTGGTACCTATGTTACATCTATTTCGAATTATTTTTTGCCTGAAAAGATCAACTTCTTTTAATATTATATTAAAAAAAATTCAATGTCTGTTTTTTTTGTAAATAGGTGAGCACTGGTAATTTGAATGAGCATTTTCCACTGGTTGTATGGCAAACTGGTTCAGGTACACAAACTAATATGAACACAAATGAAGTGATCAGCAATCGTGCCATTCAAATGCTGGGAGGAGAGCTCGGAAGTAAAACACCTGTACATCCAAATGATCATGTCAATATGAGCCAGGTAAGTCAGCAATCTCAGTCTTTTTAGATTAATTGTAGATACAGTGGTGAACCAGAATACGAATTCCCCATTGTTTGAACAAATTGAAAACTAAACAATTTTTCCCCCATTTAAAAAAATTTTCCTTGTATTATTTGAAAAAAATTTTTTTTTTTTTACCAGACTATAATTTAAAGTAAAATTGTTGGAGTGGCCTATTGTCGGGTATCAGCCGGACGAGGAAGAAGTCTATTCCTAGCGTGCTAGACAAGAGAAATTGTTTTTACTTTATCGCACAGATCACATTACCCAGTCTGTGCTACTTCATGTACCTGAGGTAAAAATTCACAAAAAAATGGAGTACAAAACATTTAAACTTCACTCCAGTTTAAATCTACCCTATAGAAAGTAAGGCTATGTATGGTCAACATAGTTAACTTTTTATTACAAGTATCTGACATATGCTCTCTGAAACTGAAATATTGGGCTTACAATGTATAGGAAAGTATTGGGTTCAACATTGATTGTACTAGGTGTACAATCCTTCAATTCAAATTTGTAATAATTTTTTCATGAAGATTTCAATTTTATTTTATTTGCAAGTTATATTTTAGAAATAGGAAATACTTTAAAATTATTTGATTGTAAATTATCAATATTGAGTGACCCCCCCCCCCCCAAAAAAAAAGAACCCTAATAAATTTTCTTTAATCTTATCAACGTCTATAAAATTTCAAGAAACTTGTTGGACTTAAACGCCACTCTTTGTACAATCATTCCTCAAAGTTTCAGTTATCTTAGTTGTTTTGCTTTAAAGGATTTCTGTTTAATATATGCTCCAAATGGGCACTGCAGCCTTGGAAGCAAACTTTTTTTTTTCCGTCCTAGCACTTACCCTCTGACCAGAATAAGTGTCTCTTAGACCTTTAGAATTAAGATTTTGAACAGTTCCAAACTCCCTGAATTTCTGGACCCAGTCAAAATACCTGCTTTTTGATGGAGCACAGTGAAACTTTCTCTGAAAATTGGCTTGCACTACAGTGTATGATTTTTTTGGTGAAATAGGCCTCCATGCAAAATGTTTTTTTCTTGGTAAACCATGACATATTGGGGAAAATTATTTTTACAATATTTTAAGCACCAAGTTCACTGTATATTCTGAAAGAAAAAAAAATTAACAGTTTTATTACAAAATTTGTGGATGGGTTCTGTTTTTTTTTTTTTTTTTTTTTTTTTTTTGTGGGGTCACCCTGTAGTTTTCTATTTCTAACGTAAAAAATGAGTTGTAGATTTTTAAAACTTTGAGATATAAAGTAGACATTTCAGAATTACTCCTGTCTAAGCATCAAATGGTTAGATATAATATATCCATTCTTGGTGTTACCTTTAATCACTTACTCCTGTGGTTCTCAACCTTCTTTTACTGATGGCTCCCTTGTAACTTATCTTTAGCTCCCTCATAGATTTTTTTTTTAATATTCTATTTATATTTATCTTAATTATTAAAATACAGAAAATGGGAAAGTTCAATATATCCAAAACCTGTGAGTTAATTAAACTGATAATGTGTCCCCTTAATTTTTGGGTAATCTGAACATTAGCTATATAAATTATAAAATGTGTTCTTAATAACAAATAAGTTAATTTCAAATAATGCGCAAGCACAATTTAGAACATATTTCATGATATTTTCGTGTTAAAACATGCAGTTGTATTGATTCAAACAAATTTGTATTTTCAGTGTAGATCTACGGTGAAATGAAAATGGCCGCCCAAAACAAATGGCTTCCTCAAAATGAAACAAACAAGGGGAGAATACTCTCATATGTTCAGATTACCAGATTTGAATAATTAGACAAAATTCTTTCATCAACATTTATGATGACCATTATCTAATCTGAAATGTATACCAGTGATCCAATGATAGTTCAGCTGATGTTCAGATTACCAATTTTTGTTCCTCTTGCAAGTCTGAAAAAAATTTTAATTTTTTTATTTCTAGAGTTCCAATGATACATTTCCCACAGCAATGCATATTTCTGTTGCTGTTGAGATCAACAACTGTTTGCTTCCTGGACTTGAAAAACTTCGGGATGCACTTCAAGAGAAGTCTATGGAATTCAAAGACATCATCAAAATTGGACGGACACACACTCAAGTCAGTAACTTTCAGTTTTTCACAATTTCTTTTCATTTATTTTTTTTCTCATTAAGTTTCTTACATTTTTTGTCATGAGTACATTTTAGTATTTAACAAAACAATTTAGAAATAAGAAAAAAAATCAAAGAGAAAGTTCAGTTATATTAATTTTAAATAATGATTGGTATTTTTAAAAAAAATTGCTGATTAGGATTTATAATGATTTTTTTACTATTTGTCTGAATTATTGAGATGAGGCTTGATAATTTGTATTATTTGGATTTTTCGGGCTATTGTCCTCATCTTTATTGTTATATACATAATGTTTCGGCCGATGTGCCCTCCAGCCTTCAAGTGTTTTTGTCGGGAGCCTTCACGGAACTTTGAACCAAACCCTTTATTCACTCCATGGGGGTAGACTGTTTTCATTCTGTTAACCATGGCCAGATACAAGTGTTTAGCTATATTAAGTATTCTATGTTATAATCACCCTTGGTCAGGATTGAACCTGCAACCTAGATATGATTGTCCCTTAGAACTGTATTGACTCAATCCTTATATATGTTGCACCATGTGCCCATTGGGCAGGAAATACCTGAAGAAAGCCCAAGGGCATATCGTCTGAAATGTGAATGTAACAATAAAGATGAGGACAATAGTCCGAAAAATCCAAATAATACAAATTCTTTTCATTTGATTACCTTTTTTTAAAGGACAGAAAATAGCCATTAAACTTTTCAGTTCCTTTTCTGTAGCTGTCACAAATTTGAGGAATTCTTTCTAATTAAAATTTACTGCTAAAATCATTTTAAATCACTAGAATATGATTCTATGCACAAAAATGCAGAACAATATCATGATATTTTAACTATGAAATATCCAGGAATACTTGAAACCATATAACTCTGTAGAAATGATTATTATCAAATAGACTTATTAATGTTAGATATGAAGAGTTGAAATCATTTAACTGTATGCAAATTATTTATATTAAGAATAGTTAATTGAAGTTTTAATTGTTTACTAAGGATTATTAGTAGTAGTTCCTTGAAAGCATAACTGTGCAAACAAATCTTATTATAATGGAGATTGTGGGTTTGTCGGTCTGTAACCGAAACTATATTACTATACAAGTCACAATTCCCTTTGTTATTTACATCACATTCTCCATGATTTTATTTTTATTCAAACCTCAATTATTATCAAAATTGTTTTACATCATTAAGACTGTTTACCATATCTACAAGCTAATGACACGCAGTTGTACTTATATATACAACAAAATAGCGGTTTACAGTGTTAATGGGAAGGCTAATTTGCATATTGATATTAAAAATTTGATTTTAATAAATATATGCTTAGTATTATTGATTTCTAATTGTTTGGTGTTATCTTAATGAGTATAAGCAAAAATATCGCGGATAAATCTTTAAAAGAAATCCATTAACAAGAAGAAATAACTGTAATATTATTCTTTACTTCCTATTTTAACTAAATAGTTAAATTAGGAAAATTTACCAATGAAAGACGGGAGTAATGGAAAACGATGGAAGAGTTAGTTTCAAAGTTGTTCTATTTTTCAATCATACCCAAATGTTCCAAATCGTTTTATCTGCATTTTTATTCAGTTTTATTAGCCTTTCTAATTTAATATGATATTTTATTATATTAAAAGTTAAATACTTGCACCCGGAGGGTGCATATATTTGCTAGTAATTATAAAATAGAAATAGTTACTTAAAACTGTGTAATTGTATAAATTGCTAGTATTGGATAGAATTGTGAATGTTAGGAAAACTTGAAACCATATCGTCGTCAGGGCTGCCTAATGTTGGTATAAGCCATACAGCAATGGAGTCTATCCCCTTTTCATTAGTGCTAGACCAAGGAGATTGTTTTTTTGTTTTTTTTGAGTCTGAGATGGAGTGATTAATTACAGTTAACTGCGGGAGTTCATGTTGTAATTATGACCATTGAAAACTTTCAACGGTCATAATTACAACATGAACTCCTGCAGTTAGCTGTAATTAATCAATATCTTGATTAATTCAGTGGATTTAACTCTGAAGATCCTTATGATGAAACTCGAGTAGGTTATTTCTGCACACATAATAATAATATATATTAGTATATAATAATACTTGTGTTCCTTAATCTTCTGACCATTATCCTCTTGCAACACCCTCTGGTTAAAAATGAGATCGTTGAAATCGAAATGCAAAAATTGTAAATCCTAATTATCTGGTGTTGCTTAGTTGCCAAATTCTTATCTCTTATGAATGTTGTCACCTCAGCTAAATAATGGACCAAATATATTAAGAAAGAAAGAAAAAGAGTAGGGGAAAGATAGATTGATAGATAGAGGTAGTGAGCGCGTGGAAGCGATAATGCTAATCTGTTTCAATCAAATTTGCTAGTATTTGAAAAGATGAAAATAAGGAAAGAAAGAAAGAAAAAAACAAAGAATGAGAGAGAGTTAGATTAAGATTATTACGCTCTTTAGATATTGAACTATTTTGTAATGGCTCTTACATACCCAATGTAATAATTAAATTATCATACTGTAGTATATCCACAGGTCCTGCTAGTACACAAATAATTGCTTATACATTTTTCTCAGATTTATTACATAAAGTTGAGTTGATATCTAAAAGTCTCATCTGTTTTTCTTTTCTTTTTGTAGGATGCTGTTCCGCTTACTCTTGGCCAAGAGTTCAGTGCCTATGTCCAACAGTTGACCAATGGTATTGAACGGGTTAAAGCAACATTGCCTAGGCTTTATGAATTGGCTATTGGTCAGTTTTATTTTATTTTATTTTTTTTTTCCAATAAAATAATACTTTGAAAATGTTGAAAGAAATTTAGATATATTTACTAAGCATGGCTTAGATGCGACACAAGACCAGAAGTATGGGGCACCCAGTGAGCATCAAACTCATTAACAATGGTCTGCTAATCTAGCTTGCTAACAATTACACCACATGAGATGCCCAATTTAGATGTATATAAAGTAAAGTAAAGTTGTCGGGAATGCCTAAAGTCAGTATCAGTCAATCAGCGAGGGGATCTATCCCCTTTTCACTAGACCAAGGAGATTGTTTTTGCGTCTGAGGTGGAACGCCACACCTACCATCAGCTCCTTACTTTACCTCACAGATCCCTGTGCTACTCATACGCTGAGTTGGCGAGAGCTGGTATTGAACTAGGAACCTCTTGATTCCTAGCCGAACACTCTACTGACTGAGCTAAACCAGCCCTTTTCACTGAAAAATATTTGATCTATATGATTAATATGTAAAAAAAAATACATTGACAAAGAATCCCTGCTGTACATGTGATGCTTAAGGCTGGAACCCTGGTCGCTGAGCAGTCCATGACATGCAACATTCTACTTTGGCCCTTACTTAGGCTAGACGGGTGGTCGGAGAGACCCTCACTGATCAATTGGCTGGTCACAAGCCCTAGCACATATGATTGTCCCAACCCTATATTACCCTTATGGCAAGCCCCAACCTTTTTTATCATATGTGCTAGAAGGCATTGGGTGAGAGTCTTAGTATCCTGGTTATGATGTTAAAATCTAACTGATGGTGAGGTTCCAGTTATGGAGATCTGGGAAATGTGGAGTCCACTTTAACCCGGAGTGGTAGTACCTGTTAGGGTCCCATCTAGGAGTTAAAAAGAAAAAAAAGGAGTTTAAAAAAAATTGAGTGTCAATCAATGTATAAAAGTAAATGTCCTCAACATAAAATAACCCAACAAGGGTTGACATGCTGTAAAATCCTACCTGCTGTACATGTATTCAGGTTATATTAAAGCACCTGTGTGTTATAGTTATGGTCATAGGAATTGGACACTGTGAGATGATTTCAAATCACATAGAACTAATGCCATTGGAAAAGGTGTGAATCTATTCTTCCTCCAGCTATGGGTAAATAGTAGGGCAGACTGAGCTCTTGGTACGGCAACTGGTCTAGAAGAAAACTCTGAATTCAAACCTGTTGAACTCAGCTTAAGGAATTGACCGTGTGTCACATCCTGCTCATGTGGAGGGGTTGGGTAAATACATATACTAAGTATGTAAAGTCGTCAGCGTGGCCTAATGTCAGTATGAGCTATACAGCGAGGGAGTCTATCCCCTTTTCACTAGCGCTAGACCAAGATTATTATTTTAGCTTCTAAGGTAGTGTGCCACACCTACCATCAGCTCCTTACTTTACCACACAGATCACTGTGCTACTCATATGCTGAGTTGGCAAGGGCCAGTATCGAACTAGGAACAAAGCTGACACTATTTCTGTGATTTTTTGAGATGAGGCTTGATAATTAGTATTATTTTGATTATTTGAACTATTGTCCTCATCTTCATTGCAAAATTCACACATAGTCTAATGGATAAGGGAGTTATGTTAAGACAGTTCTAAGTGACAGTTATCTCTAGACTGCAGGTTCAATCCTAGTCAGGGGCAGCAGTAACATAGAATAATAACACCTGTACCCCAGCTATGGTTAGCGGGATGAGAACAGTATATAAAATAGTATATGTAGTATATAAAATTCTAAAAATCCATTTTGTTTGTCCTGATAAAATTGTGAGAGAGATGATATAATAGCTATAATATTTGATAACTTTTCTAGGTGGAACGGCTGTTGGTACCGGAATCAATACAAGAATTGGATTTTCTGAGAAGGTTGCTGAAAATGTGGCTCAAATAACTGGTGAGTTGGTCAATTCCTTTTTTTATTTTGTTTTTCTAAATATGATTGTTGGGTCAGTAAAATGGTAATTCCTGTGTATAGAGTTAAGTGAGGGAGAGGCTTTCTGTGATTGGATATACCAATCACATAATGTGCCCAGATGTTTTGGCTCAAAATACCAAAATCCCCACAGACAGACCCAGCAACGACTTTAAAGTCTCTCCAAGAAACCACCCTAAGATACCAGATATCTTCACCTGCACGCTGGTAAGTCTCCCAAACTCAACTTTATACACAGGAAGGACTTTATATTTACCCATCGTTTTATTTGCTCGTTAGAATTAAACTAAGTTTTAATTCATTTATTTGTTGCTGTTAGTCTTAGAATTAAATGCTATACTAACACAATATGATCTTTGGTCCCTTTAAAAAAAAAAAACGTAATCTTATAGAAACTAAAATATTTATATAATACTACTTGTGTTCCTTAAAAGTACAACCATTATCATCTTGCAACACCGTCTGGTTAAAAAAGAGACGGTCCAAATTGTCCAAGATGAAATGCAAATATGTAAATCCTGATTATCTGGTGTTACTTATCCACCAAATTCTTATCTTATGAGTGTCGTCACCTTAGCTAAATAATAGACCATTCAGTTTTTATTATAAAGAAAGGGAAGAAAAGAGACATGCTACACATAAGAAGAAAAAAAAGAGTAGGAGAAAGATAGTGAGTGAATGCATAGAAGTGATAATACTAATCTATTTCAATCAAACATAATGAAAAGAAAGAAAGAAAGAAAAAAAAGAATTAAATCAAGATTATTATACTTTTTACATATTGAACTATTTTTGGTGGATATGTGCTTAATTGAAGTCATACCTAATTTTGAAAATTAATTAGTTAATAATTAATGAATTTAGGCGGGCATATATGTTCAAATGTAAGGCTAAACATTGAGAAAATGTCAATCCCTGAATGTACATTTCTTGATTTGTTTAGCCTTACATTTGAATATATATGCCTGCCTAAATTCATTAATTATTAACTAATTTTCAAAATTAGCTATGACTTCAATTAAGCACATATCCTCCAAAAATTGTCAGCTAAAAGCCATATCAAATAAACACATTGTTTGTTTACTTACTCTCATATTGAACTATATAAAATAGCTCTTAAGTAAGCATATCAAATGTTGTAATAATTAAATTATCCTACTGTGGTATATTCACAGGTCCTACTAGTATCAAATTAATTTTCCCCATTGAAATTAACTGAAATGCCATTAATTAGTTCTAGCTCCCCACCGCCAAGATATTGTGGTAATCTGAACATTAGCAACATAAATGAGAGTAACCTTCCCTTGTTTATTTTATTATCCACAGGTCCTGCTAGTTTGTAATATTAGTTATAGTCACCAGGATGCATGACAACATTTTTTAATTTCTCAAATTGTGAATGAAAATTTTAAATGTGTGCTTTTTCTTTTTTTTTCTTAGGTTTACCATTCACTCCAGCACCAAATAAGTTTGAAGCTCTGGCCGCTCATGATGCTATGATTGAAGTTCATGGTGCTTTGAATGTCATTGCTTGTAGCTTGATGAAAATTGCTAATGATCTCCGCTTCCTTGGTTCTGGCCCTCGCTGTGGTCTTGGAGAACTTTTCTTACCTGAAAATGAACCAGGTAGCAGCATTATGCCAGGTGAGACAAAAATCATTTTAGTATTCTTTTAAATTTTTTAACTCTAACATCCTGTTGAGAATTTTCTAGGTCCAGAGCCCCATTCCTATAAGGACTTATAAAAAAAAAAATGGCCTTTGCATCTAAAGTTACCTGTTAAATATGTTTAATAAAAGTGAAATGTGAGGCCGTATATATTAGTAGGCTGTGTTTTAATACTGAGCATGCATACGCAATTCCTGAGGGGGCCTTATGGCAAGCCCCAACCCCTTTTTATCATATGGATGCTAGAAGGCGGTGGCTGCGGGTCTACATGTCCTGGGAATGACGTTAAACTCTTTCTGATGGTGAGGTTCCAGTTTTGGAGGTTTGGGGAATGTGGAGAACCCCTTCATCACCATTGCTCCCTGGTCCACTCTGACCCGGAGTGGTAGTACCTGTTAGGGTCCCATCTATGGGTTAAATAGAAAAATGTATTTATAAAAAAAAATGTATTATCCATTAAGAATTGATTTTATTTCAAAACTTTATCGGCATTAAATGACCCACTGAGGTTGATATGCCACAAAACAAACCAAACCAAATTCCTGAGGGTATTGTGACAAGCATGCATCCAAGGCAGTTAGACTTGCCAGATTCTAGTTCTGAAACTTTCTATTTGTTGTTTATTTACAGGTAAAGTCAACCCAACACAATGTGAGGCAATCACAATGGTAGCTGCTCAAGTTATGGGGAATCAAGTTGCGGTCAGTGTTGGAGGAAGCAACGGTCATTTTGAACTGAATGTTTTCAAACCTCTCATTGTCAGTAATGTTTTGCAATCAACCCGATTGATTGGAGATGCCTGTGTTTCCTTTGCAAACAATTGTGTTGCCGGAATTGAACCCAACCGCAAACGTCTTGCAGCCATCCTGAACGAATCTTTGATGTTGGTCACAGCACTTAACCCCCACATTGGCTACGATAACGCTGCTAAAATTGCCAAATTGGCTCATAAGGAAGGCTCTACACTGAAGGAAGCGGCCCTGAAGCTTGAATTATTGACTGAGGAACAATTCAATGAAATCGTCAGACCAGAAAAAATGTTAGGGCCAAAGTAAGAAAGAGGCAGTAGCTGAAATGTTGGATAATATGTGCCTTTTTTTTTTTTTTTTTTTTTTTTTTGTGACTTTCTAAGGCTCAAAGTATTTCTGAAGTGTGTAGACTCAAAACAGGAAGAAAACAAAAAACAAAACACCCCACATAGGCTTAACCAATTATAAATAAACATATTACATATATATATGTTCTCTGGTGTTTTTCCTTGCATGTATGTATTCTAGCTAGGAAAATTTGGCTCAGGACCGCCCTCAGTGGCAGAAGGCACTCTGTAGAGGACTGTTCATGTCTGAAGTCACCTTGGCGCTAAGAGGTCTATCTTCAGGGACAGCCTTCACATGCGATATCTGTGGTCGAGAATGTTTTTCAAACATAGGAGGCGCTGTAAGTTCAGGGGCACAAAAATTATATTATATAGTCTTCCGAGACTGAAATTCTAATAAATGTAGGAGGTACAACCTTGAAAGAACTTTAATCCGGTAATCTGAACATTAGCTACATAAATGAGAGTAACCTCCCCTTGTTTCTTTCACTTCATCATAAATCTACACTGAAAATACAAATTTGTTTGAACCAATAAACGATTGCCTTTGTTTAAATGTAATATTAAGTCCAGAGCACCATTGCTATAAGGATTTATAAAAAAAATGGCCTTTTCATTTAAAGTTACCTGTCATTTCCCTTAAATCAAAGACTCCTAAATATGTTTAATATTACATATAAACAAAGGCTATCGTTTGGGGCACATTAGGAAAAGAAATGTGACTTCTGGCTGGGCGGAATCAGGCAGTATAGGATGTATTTGCAGGGCTGGGAATTTAAAACTCATCCTATTCAGAATTTTCCAGCCAGATATATTACAAGCTCCATAAGATTCTTATTCCTTAAGTTGGATAACAAATTTTTTTATTTTTAAAAAAATGGATCCTTTGTATCCACAAACACTTTCACTAAGTGGAAGGTATTTGCCTCATCCCATTTGAGGGTGTGACAAGGACATTTTTATGTGGGACCACCCACAAACCAAAGCTCATGGGTGGTAGGCACAAAAAATGCGTTGATCCTGTTGGCATTCTTCTTCAAGGGGGCGCCTCAGGTGCTAGGCAATAAACTCAGCCCTGCCACTTTAAACCAAGGGGGCAGGTATTGCCTGGGGGTGATAGCCCCCTGGGATTAACGCTATTAATTTTACTTAGCCGCTCCAGAGGCCGAAGCAGTCTGAATCCGGCTCAGTAATCACGCCGATGTTCTAAAACAGCAGTGTACAAATAGTCCTGGACCAGCGCATTCACACTCTACAAAAGGTAAGATATGGCTAGTCCACAACAGTACCCGCCAAATACTTATTTCTAATGAGTGTCGTCACCTAAGCTAAATAACAGATCAGTCTGTTTTTATTATAAAGAAATATTCTGTCGGCAATAAACCTAGCCCGGCCCCTTTAAATCAAGGGGGCAGGTATTGCCTGTGGGAATAGACCCCTGGGATCAATGCTGTTAATTTTACTTAGCCACTACAGAGGCCAAAGCACCCTTAAGCTGGCTAAGCAATCACCTCTTCCAGTAAGTGGATTATTTTGAGAGTGTCATGAGATGTCACAATAAAAAAAGAGAGAACACTGATTTATAATTGACATTCATTTAATTTTTATAGCAAGTAAAATGTTTAGTGCTTGAATGTTATGTTCCTTCTTCTTCTTCCATATCTTCTTCATCCTCTTCTTCACTTGAAGTGACATCTGCATCTCCAGATTGGGCCACGCATTTACTGCACATACAATTGAATAGATAATTATCTCTGAAAGATAAAAAAAATAAAATACATATATGAATATGGAAGTACGATGAGGAAATTAATACGACAGTATGTGGAGAACATTTTTTTAAAGAAATCAGGATGTCATGAACGATGGAAACTCTTTATGTTGATACTCAAGTATTTTGGTTTAAACCCCCCCCCCCCAAAAAAAAACCTTCTTCAGGACATTTTATCACACATTCAACATACACTGAACATCTTTCACTCATACAAATTTTCAATGTCGTGAAGAAGATTTTATTAACCCCCCCCCCCGAAATACTTAAGTATTGACATAGTTTCCATCGTTCATGACATCCTGTGTTTGTTTTCTTAAAAAAAATTTTCTCCACATATGAATATTAAATTCACTAGTTTTAATACAATTGAATTAGAAAAGCTAATGAAATTCAATAAGAACACAAAAAGGATTACACTTATTTAAATTATTTTTTAATTGGTTTCTATCATTCATAGGATTGTGTTTAATACGTTCGAGAATAAAACAATATCAGAAATCAATAAAATCAAGTAATTATTTATTAAACCCAGTTTTGTTAAAACCAGTATGCAAATTAACCACATATTATGTAAACCTCTTTCTTAGGGATATATAACACGCATTGCAGGATTTTAAATGCACCAATAATATGAACTGTTTTGAGGCAAAACTGACTCGGATTTATTCTATGTATTAATGATTTTAACTATAAATTAAATACTCTTATAAACTTGCGCAATTTTGAATGTAATTGAGATGCAAGATGTGATGCAGTTTCAGTTAGAGACAGAAACCAAATCTCTATTATTAATAGATTTGTAGCCATTTAAACTTATAAAAATATAAGATTCCAGAATGTGATGACTGATAGTTTCTTTATAAAATAATAATAAAAACATTTTGGTAGAACATTTTAATGAATAGTGTTACATAATGTTTTATTTTTCATTATATGTAAATTTTTAAAATAAGCACAAATTTGTTAGATACTGTATTTCAATGGGTTTTGAAATCAAGGGTAATCCTGTAGCTCAAAAAGTTGTTGTGATATATTAAAAAAAAAACTGGGGTCATTTTTGGATTCAGGTCAAAATTTGTTGAAAACAAGTCAGATCCAACTCAATAAGTTTAGTGGAAATGGAATGTGAGTGACAATGTAACTCTGTATTGACCCCTTCTCTGATTCGTCTGTGGGAATTTAGTTTAGAAAATCAGATTTTGCTGAGTGCCAGGTTGAGTACGACGTATGGTGTCTCTTGTCGCAGTAGCCAAAAATCTCAGCACATAGAAAGTTGTGTCATTTAATTAAAAACAAAAAATAACAACACAGGACATCCAGGATCAGATCCAGAATAACGGAAGATCCAGCTAAGACAACATCTACCAGCACAGATTAAGAAATCCAGTCACCAGCCCAGAGATAGACATATCCAGCCCAAGCTAAGATGGAAGATAGCAAGATAGAAGAAACAAGCTAAGTATCTAAGCAAAGAAGATAAGTATATCTGTATAAAACCACAGGTATGGAGGTATACACTACGGGCATACTATACAAGATGAGTATGGTATACAACAATAGGAGCTCTCAAAGTAGTTTTTGACTAAGAAGAAGAGGGTCCTTTCTTTTGAATTCAGTTTTCCTTCTAGACTGTTTGCTATACCAAAGTTAAAGAACCCAGTTTGCCTTATTTACCCATATCTGGAGGAAGAGTAGTTGGATTCATAACTTTCCTAATATTATTAGCACTGTGAAATGCTGCATCCACAATTTGAATTTGTCTTGCTGTTTCTCTGAATTTTTTTTAGGTGAGGCTTGATAATTAGTATTATTTGGACTATTGTCCTCATCTTCATTGTTATCTGTACAATGTTTCGTCCGATGTGCCTTCAGGTATTTCTTGTCAGACTTGGGGAACCTTCTTGTCATTATCGGGAGCCATCACGGAACTTTGAACTTAACCTTTTATTCAGTCCATGGGGATATGCTGTTCTCATTCCGCTAACCATAGCTGGGGTACAGGTGTTAAGCTGTGTAAATTATTATTCTATGTTACCGCTGCCCCTGATCAGGATTGAACCTGCAAACTTGAGATAACTGTCACTTAGAACTGTCTTAACCTAACTCCTTTATCCACTAGTGGATAAAGGAGTTTGAAGGTTCCCGATTACGACAAGAAGTAAGTATCAAATTAATTTTCCCCATTGAAATTAACTGAAATGTCATCAATCAGTTCTAGACCCCTGCCAACAGCCTAAGTTATTGTTACGTTATAAAAAGAAAGAAAGAAAAAGCACTTTATTATATAAAAACATAATAAAATAGAATGTAAAGAAATAAATTGTTTTTCTTTAATTGCTACAAGGTTTTTTTTTTTCACTTCACATTTGTTTAACCATTGCTTTTTTTTCTCGTTTTCACATTGCATTTCTCACTCTCATCTGTACGGCGTTTCAATAAAAACCTGTCCAATTTAAACATAGAAATTATTTTTTTTATGCCAAATAGTAGTAAAAAAATAAGCTTTAAAAAATTTGTTTACTTATTGTGTAATTGAAAAAAAAAAAAAAAAAAAAAAAAAGTTAAATTGAGATGAATTAAAAAATTAATATTTGGGATTTTCTTCAAAAATTGAAATATTAATTCAAACTAGCTAAAGTATGCCCACCCCCCTCAGGGGCGCAACTATTTAAGTTTTAATGTAATAAAATATATTAAATTATAAAGACTAAAGAAACTAAATAAAAATAAATACAAAAATATTAAACTTATTTTAATGTTATTTCAATTGATTTCTATATAAAATTTATAAATGATTGCTTTTAATATGTTTGAGAATAACATAATATTAGAAATCAGTAAAGTAAAGTAAAGTAAAGTCGACGGGGCAGCCTAAAGTCGGTATCAGCCAGTCAGCGAGGGAGTCTATCCCCTTTCCAATAGTGTTAGACCAAGGAGATCGTTTTAGCATCTGAGGTGGAGCGCCACAACTACCATCAGCTCCTTACTTTACCGCACAGATCCCTGTGCTACTCATACGCTGAGTTGGCGGGGACCGGTATCGATCTAGGAACCTTGTGGTTAAACCTAGTTTTGTTAAAATCATTATGCAAATTATTCCCACCATATACTATGTAAATCTTTATTTCTTTAGAGATATATAACACATATTTCAGGATTTTAAATGTATTAATATGGGCAGTTTTGCAGAAAAAAAATTATCTAGCTAAAAAAATTGGACCAAGTATCCAATAGGCACCCCAAATCATCAACTTTAATTAAGACATCATTGATAAATAAGAAGCTAATTAAGATTACATAATGACTATTTCATAATCGTTGAGAATATAAATGTCACCACTGATGTCACAATTTCCTTAGTTATTTAAAACTAAGGAATTTGTGACATCAGTGGTGACATAGTTATAGTTACAAACAGGTACATAATCTCTGTTATAAGATTTCATAAAATTTTTAGGTAATGTTATAGTTTCATATCGACAAAACATAGGGCAGTGTGCAAAATGTAAGCTTACAGTAAGGAACATCCTTTCTTTGACGTAATAAATTTGGAAACTTAAATGTTTTTAGTGAATCTATTAAAATAAGCGTACCTGCTTATACCACAAAATTTTAGCTCTCAACACAAAGCAAAAAAAATCAACTGAGTGACAGTTCGTAACTCGGAAAATTCGTAAGTCAAGGTATCACTATTTTCTATAAACTCCAAAGAGTTGTCTCCCTTTGATAGACTGGAAATAGTGAATGTTACTGAAGCTCTTAAATATAAAATGTCTGCCGAGGATAATTTTTTTTAGCTAAATCGGACCAAGTATCCAATAGGCACTCCAAATCATCAACTTAATGAAAGTTTCATATTTTAACTCATCACCGGTAACTTCGACTTTCAAATATTTGAAAATAAACAAAGAGTTGATTTTTTGAAATTATATTGTATCTGACAAAAACAAATTTTGCGATACTATTTCTGAACAGCATCCTTTTATTTAAATAAACAAAAAATATTTTGTAAATAAAAACTGTATTTTTATTTAAATAAACATAATTGCATTTCTCTCCTGATTAAGTAATAACTATTTTAGTATAAAAACGTCTTTTGTCTTTTTTTAAATCATCATAAAGTATTGAAAAATACTCATAATCTTCTGATTAAAAAGTATTTATTAAAAAAAAAAAAAAAAATGTTACTATTGAATTTTAATTTGATTACGTGTACCAACGATCTATTTATTTATCATAAGCTCAAGATCTCCATAAACTTCTAATTAAAATTTGTTTACAAAAATTTGGAAGCGGAAGTTACGAGTTAAAATGTGAACCTTTCATTAAGTTGATGATTTGGGGTGCCTATTGGATACTTGGTCCAATTTTTTTAGCTAGATAATCTTGCCATGAAAAACTGTTTAGATTAAAAAGACATACAAACATTGAGTAATATTGAAGAAATGAACAATTGATTCAAATTGAATCTATAGTCAACAATTCTGAAAATGCTTGAAAAGGCATTTTCAAGTTATGTAATAATGACAACAATTTGATGTTATGAAATAAAAAGATAAATAGAACATAATTTACCTCAAATGCTTCTGCCTGCTGTGTCGGCTTCGTTCTAACATGCAACCATCTAAATAACTCACACAGATTTCCTGGAAAAAAAAAATCCAAGTTATAATTAAGATTTAAAACCTTTTTTTTTTTAAACAATATAATAATAAAACCAATCACAAAAAATAGGTTAATCTGAATATTAGTTACATAAATGAGTAATCTCTCCTTGTTTGTTTCACTTTGAGGAAGCCGTTATGTTTTGGTCGGCCATTTTCATTTCACCATAACTTTATAAATTGTGTGATACCATTTCCGAACATCCTTTTATTTAAATAAGCATAAAAAATATTTTGTAAATAAACACTATTTTCATTTAAATAAACTTCTGATTAAACAAAAACTATTTTAATATAAAAATGTGTCTTTTGTTTAAAGTTTTATAATTAAAAAAAAAATCCTATTGAATTAACAACAACATGAAACAACTAATTAAAAAAAAATTAAAATCAAAAACTATTTTCGTATAAAAATGTGCCTTTTGGTTGTAAATATACATGAACAAACTTTTAAAAAATCTTACAGTGAATTTCTAATGCAAAAAAAATCATCTTGTTTGTAAACAAACAACCAGGAGTTTATGGTGAAAAGCAAAAGGTGTTCTTTCAAAACATCTCACAGATGGGGTGCCTATTGGTTACTTGGTCCCTTTTTATCCTTAAAAATAAAAATAAAAAGTTGACCAATTTATTTTGTAGGGTGCAACACAGGGTCAATTTCTTAAGCAGGTTTGAATTCAGAGTTTTCCTTCTCTTAGACTGATTGCCTAACCAAGGTTAAAGAGCCCAGTCTGTCCTACTATTTATCCACAGCTACTCAACACAAATGTGTCATACAGTATGCATCAAATTATAGGGGGAATCATGCAATCATTTTCACATTTCAAATTATATCAATTCCTGCATAATTGAAGTAAATAATTTATTTGATAGATGGTTAAATCATATAAATTAAATCTTAATGCAAATTCAGGTGAGGTAATATAAAATTAAATCATAAATAGTAATTACCTCTCCAGGTGCAATGTTTTCCAGGGCCACTACCTGCAATTTGTGGGAATTATGAGGAAACTGCACCTCAGCATTAGGCACACAGCTGTGATTACCTGTAATAATAAAAATGAGATGAAAATATAAATACTTTGATATAAACATTTTTAATGAAGAGATTAAAAAACCCCAAAGCAAATGGAATACCATACAAATCTATAAATACTACAGCACAGAATAAATAGAATTACCCCCACCAAAAAAACAAAACAAAAGACAACAATAAATAAACCTATTTATAAACGTTTCAAAATTGAGAAAAATCTCATCTAATATAAGGTTTGAGATTGATTGATTTTAACAGCATTTAAACATATCTAAGTTATTTTGTGCCTAGAGGTTTGAGAAATGCTTTATTTTGAAAATAAGCCTATAACTGCTAATATTACCAATTTTATGCCTTTTTCTTTACCAAGTATATAAAATACAAAATCTTTGAACCTTTAAGCTCTCAACTTGAACCAGACCAACTTTAACTTTCATTGATAAAAATGACCATCCTTAGAATCATCACAGCACTAACTAACCTGTTGATTATATATATATAGGTCCGGGTTAGCTTAGTCGGTAGAGCGTTCAGCTAGAAACCACAAGGTTCCTAGTTCGATACCCGCCCTCGCCAACTCAGCGTATGAGTAGCACAGGGATCTGTGCGGTAAAGTAAGGAGCTGATGGTAGGTATGGCACTCTACCCCAGATGCTAAAATAATCTCCTTGGTCTAGCGCTAGTGAAAAGGGGATAGACTCCCTCGTTGCATGGCTGATACCGACATTAGGCCGCCCCGACGACTTTATATATATATATATATATATATATATATATATAAATGAGAGAGAGAGATGGAAATATATAGTAAAATGAAATTTCTTGAACAGGAAGTAAGTATAATTTGAGATGTTGATGTTGCCTTTGTTACTGTTTTGTGATATCTGGGTTATCAACTGTATCCAAAATGTAACCATTTAATCGAATTGTAATTATATTAATTTATTTTATATGAGAGTTGTGCTCTTCTATGTCTGCAGATGTTTGTAGCTAAAATAAAGTTTGGCTTTTTAAGAAAATATTGTAATTTCTTATTTAAATTAAGCTTGTGTTTGTATGGATGTAATTTTAAATATTGTTGTAATTGTAATTAATATAAGGCCAGTCTTGTTTCCAGGGAAACATGGTATTTACATTTTTGTGTAGTTGTTTTTCTTTTTAAATCCCTTTATTTATTGAATGACTTGTAAATAAGGTACTTTCTTGCACAAATTAAAATTAATTTTGAATTAGATTATATTCTAAACAAATTGCCAATGATAAATAGGATTGGAAATTTTCTAATTCAACAAAGGGAAGTGGCTTTGTCTTTTCAACAGAAACGAAAAAATATCTATAAATCTGCTAAGATTTTATTTTTACTTTTAGATAAAGCATTATCAACCATTATTATAATTTATTAGTATAACTGGCCGGTCTAGCTCAGTTGGTAGAGTGTTTGGCTAGGAATCACAAGGTTCTTTCGATACTGGTCCTCGCCAACTCAGCGTATGAGTAGCACAGGGATCTGTGCGGTAAAGTAAGGTGCTGATGGTAGGTGTGGCGCTCCACCTCAGACGCAAAAAAATAAAACAACAATCTCCTTGGTCTAGCGCTATTGAAAAGGGCATAGACTCCCTCACTGATTGGCTGATACCAACTTTAGGCCACCCCAACGACTTGACTTTACTTGGTATGACTTTAAATAAAAAGACTTAAGTAAAAATTAAGATGAAAGAAAATGCTCGTCAAAATTAATTCTAACTTGCTAATTCTTAAAATGTTTCTGAATTCATGAAATAAATCTCCATAAAAACATCATCCAGTTTTAAATCGATAATAATTTTGGTCAAATGATTTCATAGGTCTTTACTCTATAAAAGACATGGGCATCCGATTGTGATTGCAGTGGTTTGTAAGATAGTCTTGTAAATTCATTACTACTAAATAGCAAGTTAGGGGAGTAAACCCCGAGAACAAATCCGGAGCCGGAGTCCCTAAAGTGGTGTGATGCTGAAATCCAGTGCTATCCAGCAACTCCTGCAACACTACCACTGCCAAACTGCATTGGTTCCTTACTTTTCCTTTGGATCACAACGGCAGTGTGGAGAGGGGGGGATTTGCTGACTGGGCAACAGCTCATCCTCCATATGAACCCACCAAGGCTATATAGTTGAAAAAAAAAAAAAAAGAAAAAAAAAAGGACCCTACTCCATCGTTTCTCGTAGATGGAAGGATGCCAACTAATAAAATAGTGAGTTTGATCCTTGTTGGATGCCTTTTACTTGTGACCTTGTATCACGGGTTGGGTAAATACCTACTCTATGAAAGACCAATTCAGAGAGAGAGAGAGAGAGAGTGCTGGTTTTAGCTGGAATGTAAATTAATTAAAGAAAGAAAGAAAACATGAAATAAAAAGAAGCTCTTTTGTAGTTTGTGTAAATTATGGAATGAATAAAACTTACAGCAACTTTGCATCGAATAAAGTCCTGAGCCTTCACAGTTGAGAAATGTTCCTGATTCTGAGGAAAAAAAAAAAAGAAGAAAAAAAGGCAAATGAAAAAAGAAATTATAAATACTAATTTAAAGTCTTAAAAAAGGAACTTAGTTACAATATGGAAAATATTAAACTATTATATACAAAGCAATATAATACTTTTAATAAATATAACAGTGTGTATACCCCAGTTTCAACTGGAGGGTCCGGTGGCTTCGGCCCTGGACTGCGTAAGCTATCATTGTTGATCCCAGGGGGCCATCCCCCTAGGCAACACCTGCCCCCTCGATTTAAAGGAGCAGGGCTGGGTTTATTGCCCGGTGCCTGAGGTGCCCCACTTGAGAGGGAATGCTGACGGGATCAATGCATTTTTTGCACCCACCTCCCATGAGCTTTGGTTTGTGGATGGTCCCACATTATAGGGCCTTGTGCCTAACTCGGGTACGTGGTAAATATTCAGTGTGTATATGTGTGCATGTGTGTATGTGTGTTTTATATATGCATTAAGATCTAATTTAGATGTAACCATCTATCAAATTATTATATACAAAGCAATATTTTATAATACTTTTAATAAAGACGTGGATGAGTGCATATGTGTGTGTGTGTGTGTGTGTGTAGGTCATGTGTATCTGTAACCAAATCTACATTACCACCAACATCACAATTGATGTCTCTATTAAAGTCTATTCGAGTTAGATTTTCCTCAAAATAGACCCTGCTGTTGATGCATTTAAAATCCTGCAATGTGTTTTATATATCACTAAGAAATAAGATTTATAAAACTATATGGTATGGATAATTTGCATACTGGTTTTTACAAAACTGGGTTTAATAAAATAATTACTTGGTGCTTATTGATTTCTAGTATCATTGTTTTATTCACGAACCAAATGAGAATAGATTTGTAGATTAACTCTTAACATCCTATACCACCTCATTCCATCCGACTGGAAGTCACATTCATTTTCCTAATCTACCCTAAACAATAGCCTTTGTTTAAATGTAATATTAAACATATTTAGAAGTCTTTATTTTAAGGGAAATAACAGGTAACTTTAAATGAAAAGAAATTTTTTAGCCATTTTTTTTAATAAATCCTCATAGGAATTGGGCTCTGGACTTCAGATTCAACCAGATTCTCAACAGTATGTTAAAAGTTAAAAAGTGAAATTCAATATGAGTTAGTGTCTGAAAAGAACTTAACAAAAAGTTATAGAATTAAAATAAATAAAAAAGATAAATAAAAAAAAAAAAAAATCAAAGCTTACCTCTCTCTAGATCATTATATAACTGATCAATAAAATCATCTAATGTCACGCGTTCCTCAGCAGGTAAATCCATAGCATCACAATTCTGACACCAAATACTAATTGAACTGAGAAGAGAAGAAAGAAAAAAAGGAATTAGCACACAAACTGGGACTGTTAAATAAAAAGAAGGTACAAATACACAATAGCACGCAAGCTGTTTAGCTGTCAGTAGAGCATCAGGCTCAGAACTACAAGGTTCTGGATTCAATACGGGTTCATACGGATTTTATTTGAAGGAGTCCCTGGGAAATTTGATGAGTCCCAACTAAAGTTACATAATAAATTGTAGGGTTTTTATTTATGGATTTGAAAGTTTTCTTTGATGAAACAACTAAAGCAGTATAACCCCTACCCTGTACTCAAATTTTCCTTTATAAAAGAACATGTACTTGGTCATTGTACAAACAAATATATATATATATATATATATATATATATGAGCCTTACATTTAAACAGGTATGCCCGCCGAATTCATTAATTATCAATTAATTAATTTCCAAAATTATGTATGACTTCAATTAAGCACATATTCTCCCAAATATATATATATATACACATACACACACAGAAGAGTAGCCTTAACAGCAA
Organism: Doryteuthis pealeii; assembly: GCA_023376005.1. Lineage (NCBI taxonomy): Eukaryota > Metazoa > Mollusca > Cephalopoda > Myopsida > Loliginidae > Doryteuthis > Doryteuthis pealeii. The sequence goes on along the minus strand of CM042157.1, from coordinate 45,003,439 downwards.
AGAGAGCCAGAAAGAGGGAGAAAAGATAGCATCCCCAGAAAGCATCACAGTTTGTGTGCAGTCAGTGCACCAAAGACTATTACTCAAGAATTGGCCTGCACAGATGCAGATAAATTTTTTAAAATGTTTATTTTAAAAAGAATTTTGGGGGATACTATGCCATCATCCTTAATGAATGGAAAGATGCCAACAAATATATATATATATATATATATATATATATATAGCAATAGCATATATGGGGATTTTTGTCCCCAGAAAAGCACTGTTTAAACCCTACGTTTTGTAGGAGGATAAACCGTTCTTCGGCCGCAGTGAGGAGATGGGCGCTGATTTGAAGAAAGGAGACAAATGACTTTTTATAAAACAAATGTTTACTTTACATGTAAAACATAAAACAAATATCAACAGGGGTATCAACATACATAAAATGAAACAACCAAATGAGTTTAAAGAATGTTCATAGAGTTCAGTTCAAGTTAAACAGCACCAAAATATGGTATAGCTGTAATTAGTTAGTTAGATATTTAGGTATAGTTTAGTTAAGAGTTCAATGCGTTTGGTTGGTAAAGAATATTAAGGAGAATTGAATGTAGTTAAAAAGGTAGGTTGTAGATAAATAAGCCTGCGGAACTTAGCTGAAATCTTCTAGTTCTGTTCCTCGTAACCTGTTGAGCCCTGCAGAATGGATTTTAGGTGATCGTTTGTCGCTCCAACGTCTAACGAGGTGAGAAGTTCCGATTCGTCGCCGTCTGGGGGCTTTTAACGATACGGAGAGGTGAGGGTTCTGATTCGTCGCCGTCTGGGGCTTTTAACGATACGGAGAGGTGAGGGTTCCGATTCGTCGCCGTCTGGGGCTTTTAACGATATGGAACAAGCAACTCTTTTGAAGTGTAGGTTGAGAGTGTAAATAAACAGACCGTTAACTCCGAACGCTAGCATCCAAATGCTCAGAACTATTATTTGTTTATTTTTAATTTAATTTATTTAAATCTCCACTGGTCGCCGCCGGTGTCCGGTGAAAGAGGATCACTATTACTTTCATAAATTCTTTACAGATCACTGCCGTCCCTCACAATCCTATAACCCCACTACCAGAACCTTTCCTCTCATGAGACCTCAAATAACTCATCAAACCTACTGCAGATCCACAAAGTTTGATGCAAATATGACATAGCAAGGACGACCAGAAGCTGACTTACAGACTTTGTTACAGGTTGCACAAGACACTGCATACATATATATATATATATATATATAATATATATAATACACACACACACACATATAGAGTACTCTGGTTTAGTGAATAATACAGATATGGATCACAAAAAAAAAAAAAAAAAAAAAAAAAAATCCTGTAAGCATGGACAGCAGAAAGAGAACAATCCACCCCTGTGGATTGAATAATGGTTTAGATTAAAATTCCCAGTTTAGAAGGCCAAAAAATACAATGGCAAAAATGTTGTGATTACAATAACAACCAAGGTGAGAACACTAGCTCTTCTAATTTGTTTGTAATCTATATAAATTATTATTCAAGATGAGAAATTCTAAAAAATTCAAATGATAATGACATACCTTGTGCCAATTCCTTGCCCATTTCGACCAATCAAAGCAAACAATGACTGGAAGCCTTCAGAAGTAAACCACTAAAAGTAGAAAAAAAAACATACATATTTGTTTTAATTGGCTTAAATATCTTATTATAATGGAGATTGTGTGTATGTATGTAGTCAAAACTACCCCACTACCAATGTCACAATTCCCTTAATTATTTACATTATATTCTCAAAGGTTATTAAATAATCATTATTTAATCTTAATTAGCATTTTATTTATTAACAATGTCTATGAGATAGATTTGCTTCAAAAGAGCCCATATTATCAATTTGTTTAAATTCCTGTGATGGTGTTATATATCATTATGAAATAAATGTATACTTAGTATAGAGTGTGAATAATTTGCATACCGGTTTTAATAAAACCGTGTTTAATAAATAATTACTTGTCATTAATTTCTAGCATTATGATTTTATTCTAAGCATATTAAAAGCAATTCTATACATAATTTTGTATTCAAATCAATTAAAAGTAAAAATAAACGGAATCTTTTTTTCTGTTTGTATCTAATTTCATTAGCCTTTCTAATTCAATGTAATATCTAATTATATCAAAACTTAAATAATTGTGCCCAGGGGTCAAATTTTTTTTTCTAGTCTTATCAATTGCATAAGGCTGCATTTATTTAAAAAAAATAAAAAAAAGTAATAAGAGAATGTCCTTTTTTCAGACATCTACCATATTCAAGAAGTTAAACTTTTGGTAATCTGAACATTAGCTACATAAATGAGAGTAACCCCCCCCCCACACACACACCTTGTTTCTTTCACTTTGAGGAAGCCATATGTTTTGGTTGTCCATTTTCATTTCACCATAAATCTACACTGAAAATACAAATTTGTTTGAATCTATACAACTGCATGTTTTAACATGAAAATATAAAATGTGTTTTTAATTGTGCTTGTGCATTATTTGAAATGAACTCAATTGTTATTAAGAACACATTTTATGATATTTTCGTGTTAAAACATGCAGTTGTATTGATTTGAACAAATTCACATTTTCAGTGTAGATTTACGGTGAAATGAAAATGGCTGACCAAAACATACATCTTCCTCAAAGTGAAACAAACAAGGGAATGTTACTCTCATTTATGCAGCAGGTGTAATAGACATTTTAATATGTATTAAAAAATAATTACCTGTGGAATTTGTTCATCGTATAATGTTTGCATTACAACAGATCTTAGTGTTTCCAATTGGGCCTGATAATAATAAAAACAAAAAGGTAAAAATTATTCAAAAAAGCAAACATAACATAGATAAGATATATCATTAATTATTTAATAATCTTAACTAATTTATAATGATTAGTTAAAAATCCACCTTACGTGAGGATTTTAAGTAATCATAAAATTTAAAAAATAAAAGAAGTTGGTGCCGTTATAGTATGTGGCCTACCTTTTTGATTTTGTTATAGTATGTGGCCTACCCAGTTTGAGTGTGTCCTATTTCAGTAAGAGTATATTTATAGATATAAGTAGTAGGCAATTTATTGAAACTAATTATTTTTCACATATATTCAATTTCAAGAAATGCAATTCAGTCATAAGCTGTATATAGTAATTAAGAATAATTAAAGAATTTATCCATAATTTACATGAATCAGAGATCTATTTAATTCTAAAATTCTGAAATAGGGTTAGGGTTAATTATTATAACCTTATGATATGCTTTTTATGGTAGGCCACATACTATAAGAAAGACATGATTTTGTAGGCCACATTCAAAAGGTAGGCACCACATACTATAATGGTACCAAGAAGTTATAACCTTGCTTTAAAGCTAGGAAAATTTCATCTAGATAAAACATTCTGAGTTCAAATCCTGAACAAGGCTGTTTGCATTTCCCACATTTTGGAAAGATATGAAGCCAACTGTTTTCCCTCCAGCTATAGTAAAATACTAAGGCAGACTGAGCTCTTTTAACATTGTTTAGGCAAAACCCCAAAACCTGTCAAAGTCTGTTTAAAAAATTGACCTTGTGTCACATCCTATTTGTGCAGAGGTTACTCAGTCAAAAGAGCACCTGCTTCGGAATAGCAAGGTTCTGGGTTTGATACCAGTCCCTACAAATTCAGTGCATGAGTAGCACAAATTAGGTAATCTAATTTGTGCGGTAAAGTGGGGAGCTGACGGTAGTGTGGTGCTCCATCTCAGAAAGAAAAAAAAAAATCTCCCTGGTCTAGTGCTAGCAAAAAGACAACTTCATCGTTGTCCGGCTGATACTGACAATAGGCCACTCCACTAACTTGCTTATATATATATATATATATATATATATATATATAAAGAAAAAGTGGAAGTGAATCCGACAGTATGTAATATTATGAAAAATTGAAAAAACACACAAGTTCTTAAACGTGTAAAAAATAGTTGAATGAAACATTGAATTAAATAGGATAAATTTTTTTTATTTTGATTAATCATAATTCAATACAATACATACTCATGCTTACACACACACACACACACACACACACTTCCTCACCTAGCGCAAATGAATCAGTCATTTTGTTCAGTGTTTGTTTACGTTTTCAAAAATCTATGACAGCCGTTTGTTTCGGCCACTGTTTACATTTTAAAAATCCATGAACGCCCAGGTTTCATTCAACAATTTTAAATAGACTTACTGACCATAAAGCAAGAGTCTTGTTGATTTCTTATTTTCTGTGATACATTTATTTTTCCTCAAACTAACAAAAGCCCCAATGAAGATCTATTGAAACAGATCGAAACACTGCAGCATAGGCAAAATAAACATTACTCGTTTATGAACTTGTGTTTTTTCAATTTTTCATAATATATATATATATATATGTGTGTGTGTGTTGTGTGTGTTTCCCAAATGACAAGAGTCTATAGAAATCAGAAAACTATTAATATATACTAACTAGACAAAATGTGACCCATTCAGCTCTGGGTAGATAATTGAGATTAGGGAAAAAAGGAGTTAGCAAAGCGAATAAAATTTTTAAAAAATAAATACGTATGGACAGAACCGCAACATCATTTTTTTTAGCTTTTTAAGAAAGGAAATGTTTAACCTCATTTAAGCTACGAGTTGCTGGTTGTGAAATTTAACATAGAAATACATTTCAAATTCTCCTGGCTCTCTTTATACTATCCAGAGAAACATTATATAACGAGGCGGTAGTCAAGAGATACATAGAAGGAAGAAAGAGATAGACACAGAGTAAAGTAAGAGATTGGTTGGTTTTTGACTTAATTGCAAATTGCGACTAATTAGAACCAATTGAAACATTTTTTTTCAAACGTAATTCAATCCTAAAAGGTAAGGAATAATTTAGTATCGTTTTTGTGTCATTAAACTAAACAGTAAAAAAGCCTTTAGAAAGCAAAAGTGATTAACTCAGCTTTAGTATAATAATAGATGTCAATTGTTTGGTTTGTTTTGTTTTACGGCATATCAACCTCAGTGGGTCATTTAATGCCGATAAAGTTTTGAAATAAATCAATTCTTAATGGATAATACAATTTTTTTATAAATACATTTTTCTACTTAACCCATAGATGGGACCCTAACAGGTACTACCACTCCAGGTCAGAGTGGACCAGGGAGCAATGGTGATGAAGCGATGCTCCACATTCCCCAAACCTCCAAAACTGGAACCTCACCATCAGATAGAGTTTAACGTCATTCCCAGGACATGTAGACCCGCAGCCACCGCCTTCTAGCACCCATATTATAAAAAGGGGTTGGGGCTTGCCATAAGGGCAATAGGGTTGGGAAAATCATATAGGTGCTAGGGCTTGACGTGACCAGCCAATTGATCGACCGCCCGTCTAGCCCAAGATAGGGCCAAAGTGGAGTATTGCAAGTCATGGACTGCTCATCCACCTGGACTCTATCCTTAAGCATCACGGGTTGCCACCCACGGCCAACAGGTGGCCCCATTGGGGGAGTCTTACCCCTCTGCAGAGGTGCAGTCTAACGTCCCAGCCGACAGGGCGGAGATGTCAATTGGTTATAAATATTGACTTCTTACCCGGAATTTTGATCCAAGCAATTTATGCATAATTTTTTGTTCTTCGTTTACAGTAGAGTTTGTGAATTGTGAGAAAGCTTTCAATACAGCTGATTGATCATCTGCCTAAAAGAAAATAACAAGACATTGTTAAGAACAAAAAAACATTTTAAGGTTTTGATGGATTTGAATAATATTCAACAGCAAACATTAATAAAAATAAGTAACTGATTTGGGAGAAGGTTAATATTAAATCCATAATATTCATCCTCTGATTTTAAATCTGCTCAGCTATTTTAGCATGAGCACTTCATATGCTAATACTTTTCACATTCATTCTCCATTATATACACTAGCAAATATATGCACCCTCGGGTGCAAGTATTTAAGTTTTAATGTAATAAAATATTGTATCAAATTAGAAATACTGATGAAACTAAATAAGAATGCAAATAAAAAGATGTGTGTATAATCAAAAAATAGAACAACTGAAACTTACTCTTCCCTCACTCCTGTCTTTCATTGCTAACTTTTCCTGATTTAACTATTTAGTTAAAATACGAAGTAAAGAATAAAATTACAGTTATTTCTTTTGTTTATGGATTTCTTTTAAGATTTATCCCAGAGATTTTTGGTCATATTCATTAAGATAAAGCTAAATAATTAGAAATCAGTAATACTAAGCACATATTTATCAAAATCAGATTTTTTAATATCAATATGCAATTAGCCTTCATATTCACACTGTAAACTGCTATTTTGTAGTATATATAAATACAGTTGCATGTTATTAATATGTAGATATTGTCACCAGTATTAATAATGTAAAACAATTTTATTAATAATTGAGGTTTAAATAAAGATAAAATCCTGTAGAACGTGACGTAAATAACTAAGGAAATTATGACTTGAATAGTAATATAGTTTCGGTTACAGACAGAAAAACACACAATCTCCATTATAATAAGATAAGTATCAACTTACCTGTTTTACCATTGCGATCATTTTAGCCAGCAACATGATGCTGCAGGATTCAGGAGGAAAATGAATATTTCTGCAAAATAAAAAAAAGTTATTATTAAAATTATTGCTATTATGATAGTTGCTTTATCTTTTTGGAAAGATCGAGGAGAATAGGAGAATATCATAGAAAATGTGACATGGTTATAGCTGCTAGGAGAATACAGTGTTACCTTGGAAGTCGAACCTATATATTTTGTTCAAAAAGTCCTACGCGTCACTCAAATACTTTATAAATGTTTCGGTCTCTGCCAGGAGAATACAGTGAAAACTTGGTTCTCAAACAACTTGGAAGTCGAACAAAAAATTTGAGTAAAAAAGTCCTCAATTGTTGAACTAATTTTCGGACTTTGAACACATGAGCCGAGCTGATGTAAACATTGCAGACAAAAAGGTAAGTAAAAATAATAAAGATTTAGGTTAAATATTACTTATATTATGCTTTTCTTTTTTGTATTTATATTTTCATGTGTTACATGTCTTTCCATATTATATATAACTGTAGGTACATAAAGAATGCCTCTTCATCAATCTGATGGACAAGAATGCATCAGTCCACTTTACACTATTTCTTATGGGAAATATTGGGTAATCTAAACATTAGCTACATAAATGAGAGTAACCTCCCCTTGTTTGTTTCACTTTGAGGAAGCCATATGTTTTGGTCGGCCATTTTAAATTTCACCATAAATCTACACTAACAACAGCAACCTTGAGCACCTTTTTGATCTCCATCTTTCTAACACACGTGGGCATGCCTACAAAGTCAGAAAACAGCACTGCTCACGTGACTTTCGGAAACATTTTTTCACGCTTAAAGTTGCGGAGACATGGAATAAGCTGCCCGCGTCTGTTGTAGGCTGCCGAAGCACTGAGTCTTTCATAGCCTCCATGCTTTCTGTAGTCCGCTGACACCATACCTGATGCCACTCTCCACATACATATGCACACACATACATGCATATTATTACTGTAAACTGTTCATGTTCCTGACACTAATACATTATTCTGTGTACTTGACATGAGACTTTGATGAGTTGTGGTGCACCTGAGCACTGTACACAATAAATTTCATTATTATTATTATTATTATAAAAAAATACAAATTTGTTCGAATCAATACAACTGCATGTTTTAACATGAAAATATCATAAAATGTGTTCTTAATTGTGCTTGTGCATTATTTGAAATGAATTTAATTGTTAATTTTATGATATTTTCATGCTAAAACAAGCAGTTGTATTTTTATTTTCAGTGTAGATTTACAGTGAAATGAAAATGGCCGACCAAAACAAACGGCTTCTTCAAAGTGAAACAAACAAGAAAGTTACTCTTATGTAGCTAATGTTCAGATTAACAAATATTTTTTCAGTTTTCAAACAAATTGGTTCTTGAACATAATTTAGGAACAAATTATGTTCGAGAACCAATGTTCCACTGTATTTTAGAAAGTTGAATCATAAAAATTAAAACCTACCTCCATGCTGCTTGTAAGATGCCCAATGGATGAGATTCATCACCTCGTGACGGTCCCATACATAAAGTACGGTGATACTGGTTCCAAGCAATCTCCTGACACTCCTTACTACAGTAAGTAACCTGTTCAATAAAGAATTTAATATAAGAATAGAAAGTAATATTAACACATAATGGTAGTGTTTTCTTATTGGAGGTATTATAGTTAATTAAGGAGAAATATTCACCTGACAATGAGGACAGTGGACATGTAGTTCAGGTCGTACAAGACAATTCTGCATGTGAGGTAATGCTAAGGTTGAAATGGACGTAAGCCGTTTGGCCATCTTTTCTGCCGTTTCTAAAGATTTTAAACAGAATTCACAAGCATGATATTTGTAGAATTCATTCCACAAGAATTGGGAACTGACTAATGGAACTTCTTCAAAGATGATATCATCTTTCTTGAATTCTTGACAAGCAAACAACCCTTTTCCCTGGAAGAAAAAAACAAAAATTTTTTTTACATTGGTTTTAAAAGTAAAAGGAGGTTTATTTCATTTATTTTAAACTGTAGACAAAAAGGAAAACTTGAAACTGTAGAATTGTGTATAAATTGCTAGTATTGGATAGAATGGTGAATGTTAGGAAAACTTAGCTCAGTCGGTAGAGCGTTCGGCTAGAAACCACATGGTTCTTAGTTCGATTCCGGTCCTCGCCAACTCAGCGTATGAGTAGCACAGGGATCTGTGCGGTAAAGTAAGGAGCTGATGGTAGGTGTGGCGCCCCACCTCAGATGCCAAAACAATCTCCTTGGTCTAGCGCTAGTGAAAAGGGGATAGACTCCCTCGCTGATTGGCTGATACAGACTTTAGGCCGCCCCGACGACTTTACTTACTTACTTGAAAACATAATCGTATGCAAATTATTTGTATTAGATAGGAATAATTGAAAACACAATCGTATGCAAATTATTTGTATTAGATAGGAATAATTGAAAACACAATCATATGCAAATTATTTGTATTAGGTAGGCATACATGAAACCATATACTTGATATCGTATCACTGTGTAAATCATAGAATGCAATTCCAAAATAAATTTGAAGACAAAACTGTCATAAGCAGTGGCTATCTATATATTAATACTCGTTTTCCTTAATCTTCTAACCATTATCATCTTGCAACACCCTGTGGCTAAAAATGAGAGCATCCACATCGACCAAGATGAAATGCAAAAATGTAAATCATGATTTTATGGTGTCGCATATCTGCCAAATTTTTATTTCATCCATTTTAAAAATGAATTGTTCCAAACGCTGTGATTTTTCTTTGGATGTTGTATGATTGAAATTTAATGGTATACATATTTTTACTATATTTCTATCTTTATTGGATGTGTTATTATTGTAATTTATTTTTAAAAAATAATTACCTTACATTTCAAAATTTTAATTGGATGTGTTATTACCAACAATTAATCTGAATCACGGTTGTATCAGAAAAGAATACAGAAGAGACTGTCTACAAAACAGGAGAAACAGTGACCAAGAGAGCAGAAATACTGTTCGGGGAATATTTTCAATATTGGTAATACCGTGTAATTTACATGGGTCAAGCTAGTCTTTATTAATACCTGTACATATTCAACATATCTGAATTTTTTAAATGAGGCTTGATAAGTTGTATTATTTAGATATTTTGGATTGTTGTCCTCATCTTTATTCTAATGTACACGTTTCGGCTGATATACCCTCCTGCCTTCTTCAGGCGTTTCTTGTCAAACTCAGAACCAGTTGGACACATGATGCAATGGATATAGGTGTTGAGTTAATACAGTTTAAGTGACAATCATCTGTAGGTTGCAGGTTCAATACTAACTATGGGTGAAAATAACAGAATACTTAACACAGTCGTACTCGGTCATGGTTAACAAAATGATAACAATATACCCCCAATGAATTAAATAAAGGGTTTGATCAAAGTTCCATAAAGGTTCCAGAGTTCGAGAATTTTTTGAATGAACTCCCGGTTCAAGGCTGTTACCAATCAAACTCCATAAACTTACAGGGATTTACCCTTATTGTTAAAATCTACACTAACTTACAAAAATGCTAGGCTATGCCTATTCATTTTGTAACAATTATAAAAGTGAAATACAAGATATCCTAGGGCATGGACAACAGAATGAAAAACAGTCAAACTCTATGATTAAAAAAATGTCTGAAGAAGGCTGTAGGGTACATTAGCCCAAAATTTGTGGGTAATCTGAACATTAGCTACATAAATGAGAATAACCTCCCCTTGTATGTTTCACTTTGAGGAAATCGTTTATTTTGGTTAGCCATTTTCATTTCACTGTAAATCTACACTGAAAATATGAATTTGTTCGAATCAATACAACTGCATGTCTTAACACGAAAATATCATAAAATGTGTTCTTAATAACAATTAAGTTCATTTCAAATAATGCACAAGCACAATTAAGAACACATTTTATATTTTCATGTTAAAACATTCAATTGTATAGATTACTAATTAGTGAATATAACCAAGATGAAGACAAGAATCTGAGATGTGTAAATCATAATCCCAATCTCAGATTTAATTTTCTATTTGAAACATACAGATAATTCTTATTTCTTTAGTAAACATTTGAGTCAGTAATCATATTAATTTGTACTTTTAAAAAGCGATGGCCCCAAGATAAAAGTGCTGATATGCTGACGTCAACAAAAGGTGACAGTGATTTAACAATTTTGCATTAACCAGAAACTATTTTTTAAATTTAGAATTAAAAAAAAAAAAAATGTTAAAATGAAGTGACTTTAATTAAAAAAATATCAATTATAGAATAATCTATTTTAAAAGATGTTACAGTAAAGGTGTATCATGCCATATAACTAAGCTTAGCTTAGTTGTGGCACAAGACTGGAAGTTCGATGCACCCAGTGAGAATCGAACTCTAACAATGATCTGCAAATCCAGCTTGCTAACCATTACACCACACCACGTGAGGTGCCCATATAGAGAAATATGGAGTAATATATTTTTTGAAAGAATCAGTCGTATAGTGTAGTCAGCCCATTCCTAGTGGGACCATCTTTTTGTAAAAGTACTTTGTTATTATTATTAAGTTAGACCGACTGTTAATGTTACTGGGACATAGTAAAATAATAATTAACTTAACATAGCTCATGAAAATAAGAATTGTGTACGGTCACAAGATGAGTTTTAGTGTGGCCATGTGGTTCACAAAAATGGGAAAAAAATCCATTAGTACATTAAATGTTCATACCTAATCGTTATTCTTTCCTTTAAATTAAAATTAAATAATGAATAAACAGTTTAGAAAAATAAGAAGAGATAATATTAACAATAACACAAGTTTTTAGTTTTTTTTGTTTTTTCTTCTGATAAACTTTTAAAAATATCACACACTCAAACAAGACGTTAAAAAAATTCTATCCCCAACTTCCAAATAAGTCATTAAAAAAAAAAGGAAAAATGTCTTGGATTATCTTTAAAAAATGAACGTGTCTTTCTTTGTTCTTAAAAAAAAATATCAATAAAATTAAAAACGTAAATAAAAATATTTTCGTTCTTATTTATTTATTTCAAGTAGAGAGGGAAAAAAGTGGGTACCAATAATCAAGAGGACGGGTTGAATTATTGAAACAACTAGGACATTTTTTATAAATGAACAAAAAATAAAGAATGGTGAAACAAAACTTTAAACTCTATGTCCAGATTGTTGATTAAATTCTAAAAATTTAAATTAAAAAAAAAAAAATCAAGCTAGCTGTGAAATGTTCCAACAAAGATGTAAAAAAAAATAATAATAAAAAGAAGCTAGATAAGTACAATCTCATCTTATAGCATTAAGATCTTCTTATAGCATTAAGAGTTATATATTTTTACCTAATCCTTAACTAATGCTTTATAATCCGATAAACAATTTCTTTAAGTTGGTAGGTAAATTAATTAACGGTTGGTCATCAAGAAAATTACATTTGACCCCTTGGCCCAATCTTCACACGACCCCCGCACAAACAGAGAAAGAAAATAAGATATTTACAGAAAATGTCAGTATATATTAACAAATAAAACATCATTAAGCATGCAAATCAAATACAGACATTTATCAACGATGTCATTACGGAAATAGATAAAATACTTACTTTATCCGAATTAACAATCTTCACCTCCACGCCACTAATAGCCGGGGTAGCCATTTTTTCAAAATCTCTGACTTTCTTAAAAATAAAAATAAATCCTGCAGTTACTTCCCTTTGTTTTACTATCTAGCCGATCATTTAAGCTTGTAAAATCTCCAAAACTTTACCATATAAGAAGTGTTTGAAGAAGACTGTGAACCACTTGCTGAAAAGCTAAACACAGCTTCAGGGACAGTTTTTTTTTGTAGAGTGGTAATGGTTAAGAAGCAGTCCTTGCTGATCATTGGTACATGGTGAATTCGATTCTCACTGGGTGCCCTTTGTGATTAAGTTACGTTGCCACATGCTAGTAAGTGGTGTAATGATGTTTGTTTAAATAGTAAACATCCACAGTGAGAAAATGTAATAAATAAATAAGAATTAAAGTGTCATTGCTCAGGAGTTAAAAAATTAATAAAATAAAATTAGACCTTTCAATTTTGTGTAGAGATGACTTTTATCAGTACTTTCAGTTTTTAATCGTAATATTTTTTAAAGAGTGAATATTAATAATTTTTTTTAATGAATATATGAAGCTATGGAAAGAAAAAGGAATACGTTACATTACTTCAAACTGCTAAAATAAAGAGCAAATTAATTTAATTTTTGAGGTTAGTCATATATTCAGAAATAAAAATGAAAATTAAAAAAAAAAACTGTATCTTGCTATTTAAGTTCCCTTTAGCTTAGTTTTGCATAATAATGCCTGTGGTATACGGAGCACCCAGTGAGAATCGAACTTACTAACAATGGCTCACTAGCCGAGCTCGCTAATCATTTTTTTTTACATCATGCGAGGCACCCAAGTTGTTTGTCTCGACCTAATAAAGCGCCCTAACAAAAAAACAAATAAACAAAAGTAAACGAAATAAGTTTGTGTCGAGCAAACTAAACAACACAAGAAGTTTTACTGTTTTCGACATTTCAATTTAAAAAAAAAATTTAAAAATACGTTTCCTCCTCAGCGATGTTTTTTTGCCCTCCTGAAGTTTCTCTACTTTTTTGGCAAAGAATTGCGGTTTTTTCCCCCTTTTATTTTTAGTAACATAAATTGAAAAATCGCACGAGAAAATTCATATCTTAATCCGATAATAAATTAACAGAATTCTTTCTATATATATACATATATTGATTTTTTTCTTTGCTTTTGTTTAAAGTTTTCTTGTAAAAATATTGAATTATTTTTTAATTCTTTAAAATAAAAAATATCTAAAACTTACCCACATTAAGTACGAAACTAATAATAATAGCTTTAACGTTTAACATTTTTGTACTGTAGTCACTCCTACTCCAGTTAAGTTTTACTAAGTGAATTTTGCTCAATGATTGGATTAGTTTAAGTAAAAATAACCCCTTTTTTTTTTAAAGAAACAAAAGAAATATTTTGAACTCCACCTTGTTTTAAAATGTAAATTACTAAGATCAAACCACTCGAAGTGCACTAACCATTAAAAAAAATTATTAGGTGAGATTTTTTTTAAAGCTCTGAGGTAAATATTTTATTTTTTCGAATTTAAATATTATTGTTTGTAATATTTAATTAAAAAATGTTTTGATATTAAATATAATTTAAATAAAAAAAAAGCATAATACGAATTTCAAACCTTTCTCCTTGTGTTAAAAAAAAAACTGAAATAAAATTCTATTCAACAGGTCTGTTTAGTACTAACGACAGACGATTAAATAAACAACAAATTCATTGACCCAAGAAAAATCAGCTATTATTTTTAAAAAATATTTATTTATTTTTCCCGTAATACACACCTTTAAAATACAGTGCTTACCGCTATTTCACGATTTCATGTAAAAATTGTTTTTTTTTATCTTTTAATTATTTTTTTAATATTAATTACAATACGCGTGCGTACATTAATCTTTGATCTAGACCGACATCAGAGATATTTTGATCTTTTAAATATAGTAGTCATGAAAATGTTCTTTTTTTTCTTTAATTAATTTTCGGGTATAAATATCAATAGTGTTAATAACAACAACAATAATAATAATAATATTATTTAATCCAAACAAAAGAGCGAAACGTGAGATCAATGTTTTCGAACCGGGTTCCCCTCCTCCTTTACTTCCGCTGTTATCGTTGTTTTGTGCTTTTTACAGAGCTAGGCTCCCCTGAATACGAAACTAAACGCACAGATCAGTCAGAAGCAAATTCCTATTTGGATAATCCCAGTCATTTTTCACATTGTAATGATTGTTTAAATTCTTCAATATAATTATCACCGCCTCTCACGTGCCATTTATGCGTCTTGGACGCGTCGACGGTTGAGTAAAGTTCTGCGGAAACTTGGCATTTTAGTGGATTCGACGCATCTAGTGCTGTGATGGCTAATGGCGGTCGTATAGAGAGTCGGGTGCTGGCCAACTCTCCGTAACCGTCAAAAGCTAGCCTAGCAGCGTGTCTATTATACAAAAAAACATGGCAGGAAGAAAAAAGAATACCTCCACCGTAGCAGAGAAGAAAATAGACATCAATCAGGCCAGTGTGGAGGAGCTTACATCACTGGACAGAATCGGCCTCCGAAGAGCAGAAAGCATAGTCGAGGCACGTAAACGTCTAGGAGGGTTCAGTTGTGTGGATGATCTTTGCAAAGTAAATGGGATTAGTTCTGAATGGTTAGAATCCAACAAACCAATCCTAGGTTGTTTAGCCTCCAACGCCAGGTCTTCACGACGATCGAGGCAGGTGGCTGCCTCCTCTTCTAGCAGTACTGAAACAACTGATGCGAAAGAAGATAAAGGTGTCGAGACCCCCGCCTCTATTTGCAAAACTCTCTTTTCTCCTTCAACTGCGACTACTATTTCTAATACTTCATCTTCATCGTTATTTACACCATCATCTTCATCTACATCTACATCTACCTCTTCTGTACCTTCAACTCCGACCGTATTTCACATATTGAAATCTAAATGCGAGCCTTCTACAAGCAAGAGTAGGGCTTCCTCCACCTCGAGTAACCTTCGCGTGCATCGCACCAGCGACCACCAGTCGATTGGCCACGCGGAATACTCATCAGAAGGAACCAGCAGCGTGGACAGTAGCAGTTCAAGTTCAACTAGTTCCACCTTCGACCGGGGTGAACGAGACCTGCTCGTTGCTAAAGAAAATCCACACCAGCATCTTACAGAAGATAAGGTTACACTTCAAGAATCCCAAAGGGTAACCAGCCCCAGGGCCCAAGCAGAATCTAGAGACAGCACAAACAATTCTACAGATTCTTCAGAAATTTGGAGAACCCCTAATAAGTTGGGGCCAGTTGAAAGTGGTGAAGGAGGTAATGATGAAGTTTTTATTAACACAGAAGCAATTAAGGTGGGGGGCCATAGCAGTGGGGTCTCCACTGCATCAGGAACTACTAGTGCCCACCATAATTTTGGGTTTTCCCATTCTTTGAGATCCCGCATTCCTGTCCCCATTCCTAATCACAAGAAAAAATTAATAATGAAAAGAAAACCCAATGCAGGTTGGGAAGAAGACGAAGAGACGACCCCAGGGAAGAAACTTTGCCGGCCATCTACTGAACTTTTGAGTCCAGATTCTCTGCGTACTCACAACGTACAAATGAATTACCCACGGAAAAAGATTCCTTCGAAAAGCAACCCACCTCCCGAATTGGCTCAGTGGCTTCACACGTTCCAGTCCTGGAGTAATCCGGAACGTTGCCTCGCATTGGACGAGATGATCGAGTTATGTGAACCAACCCAAGTGAGACACATCATGCAAGTAATTGAGCCGCAGTTTCAACGGGATTTCATCTCTTTACTACCCAAGGAACTTGCCCTTCACGTGCTCTCCTTTTTAGGTCCTAAGGATCTTCTTCGTGCTGCCCAAACCTGTCGTTACTGGCGGGTTCTCACCGAGGATAACTTACTTTGGCGTAAAAAATGCAACGAAGAAGGCATCGATGAATCTCTTGTGTTTGGATATAGTGTTAGAAGACGTTCACAAGGAATGCTCCGTAGTCCCTGTAAGACTCTTTACATGAGACAGCATCAAATTGAGCAGTATTGGAGATGTGGGAAAATACGACCCCCAAAGCTTCTCAAAGGCCATGAGGATCATGTGATAACTTGCCTTGAATTTTGTGGAACCAAAATCGTCAGTGGATCTGATGATAACACTCTAAAAGTTTGGTCTGCGTTGACCGGTAAATGCCTAAGGACTTTATTCGGCCACACCGGTGGGGTGTGGGCATCTCAAATGGCTGATAATATCATAATTAGTGGATCAACAGATCGGACTCTCAAGGTGTGGAATGCTGAAACTGGACAGTGTATCCATACCTTGTATGGTCATACATCTACTGTGCGCTGTATGCATCTACATGAAAAGAAAGTGGTCAGTGGCTCTAGAGATGCTACGCTTCGTGTTTGGGATATCGATACTGGCCAATGCTTACATGTTCTCATGGGACATGTGGCTGCTGTTCGTTGCGTCCAATATGACGGCCGCCGAGTGGTCAGTGGTGCCTATGACTACACAGTTAAAGTTTGGGACCCGGAGACAGAGGCCTGTCTTCACTCTTTACAAGGACACACTAACAGAGTTTACTCATTACAGTTTGATGGTACTCACATTGTGAGCGGCTCTCTGGATACATCCATTCGTGTGTGGGATGTTGAAACTGGTACTTGCCTTCACACACTCATTGGTCATCAATCACTGACCAGTGGAATGGAACTAAAAGAGAACATTTTGGTCTCTGGCAATGCTGATTCCACAGTCAAAGTTTGGGACATTCGAACAGGCCGTTGCCTTCAAACACTGCAGGGTCCAAATCGACACCAGAGTGCAGTCACGTGTTTACAGTTCAGTAAGAAATTTGTGATAACCTCATCAGATGATGGGACTGTGAAAATATGGGATTTGAAGACTGGTGAGTTCCTTCGGAACTTGGTAACTTTGGAAAGTGGAGGCAGTGGTGGGGTTGTATGGCGTGTACGTTGTACTAACACCAAGCTTATATGTGCTGTAGGTAGCCGCAATGGAACAGAAGAGACAAAATTAATGGTATTTGATTTTGATGTTGATGATCGAAAACAACCTGTATAAAAATTGTGAAACTTTATGTTCACCTTCATGCCCACCCCCCTCTTTTTTTTTCTCCTCAAAGCAAAGTGGCAGGGTCATTATAAATACCTTCAAAATTATTACCCTCCCCTCCTTTTTTTTTTATATAGTCAATGTTTAGTTTCTTCAAATTCTATTAATCTTCCTAAAAAAATTTTTTTTTTCTTTTTTTGAAGCTTATTATTTTGCTTCAGTTTCATTATAGCAGCAAGGACTTTATTACTGCTAGTTTGGAACATTAATAGGGCATATCTACCATTTTTCTTTTCTTTTTTTACCTAAATTTTTTTTATCTAGTTTATTCAGCTCTCATATTTGTTTTATTTTCCCCCATCCCTTTATTTTGAAAAAAAAAATCCAAAAAAACAAAAATTGTCTGATTTTATTGATACCTTGTCTAACATTTCACTGAGGAAATCTTTTTTTCCTTCTCTAATGTGATTGCTATGCTTTGATTTCTTTTTT
The DNA here is from genome assembly GCA_023376005.1 of Doryteuthis pealeii. Lineage (NCBI taxonomy): Eukaryota > Metazoa > Mollusca > Cephalopoda > Myopsida > Loliginidae > Doryteuthis > Doryteuthis pealeii. Next base: position 44,985,585 of record CM042157.1, on the reverse strand, counting down.
TCCTCTTTGAATTGTTTAGATTTTGTCAATAGCTTTAAACCAGCAATTAATAACTTTTAAATAGATTGTTAGGTATATTCATTAAAAACAAAATTAAAATATACCTTTTTGTGGTATTAACTTGGTGTTTGGTACATTATTTCTAAAATGTACACTGCATACATCCCTCAAGTGCAAAGAATAATTGTTGGTAATGTTTTTTTTTAATTCTCAGTCAGGGTGCTATTTACCAACTTGATAGTCACAGGACTCTGAGTTAGTTTTATTTGAATATTTTACATTTTTTGGATAATTAGTTAATTTCTTTCTTAGAAAACATTTTTATCTGTGTCTTTATTTGATCCAAACTATTCACATTCATATCAAAATGAATATTATATTCATTTATTTGATTAGAAAAAAACAAAACAAAAAAAACTGTAATTCAGGTTGGTCCCCTCACCCCCCACATAAAACAAATATCTGCCTGTAGGTTTTGATTATTCAGTTGAATTTTTTTTAAATCAACTGAATTGGATTTTTTTTTAAAAGAAAATAAAACAAACAAAAAAAAAGATTGATTAAAGTATTTTCTCCCAAGAATGGCAAAACAAAAAACAAAAATTGCTATTGAATTGTCAGAATTGGTTATATTTGTTTTTCCATGCTTTCATAACTTGATTCTCATCCCTTATCCTGCCACTATTAATTTCAAAGCCTTCCACTTTCTTTATATATATATATATATATATATATATATATATATATATAATTTTTAAAATTTTTTTTTTCATTGTTATGAATTGACTTGGGATTTTTTTTTTCAAATTGAGTGCCACATATTTTATTTGGCTCTCATTATCTTGAGTGTCTTGATGATTCTTGTTGTTTTTTATATATGATTCAGGCTTCAGAAGTATTGCTGGAAAAAAAAAGTATTGGCTCGAGTCCGTGTTCTAATATGCAAAAAAAAAAAACAAAAAAAAACAAACAAAAAAAACCTATATACAAAATATTTTGTTGTGTCTCAGTGCATACCATATTTGTCAGCAACTTTCAATTGTTTATTAACATTTTGCTTTGCTTTATTTTATTTATTTATGTTTTTTTTTTTCTTTTTTTTTCTTTGCAATTTCCACCTTTTTATCAGGTTTGTTTACTGTTTCTTTTTTCTCTGGTTTGCATTTAGTAGTCACGCAAGGGTATATGTTGGGTACTTGCATACTGTGTTCTCATTTTTATTTTTTTTTTAACCCAGCTGTATATTGAAGATTATTGTACAGAAGATAAGCCCATGTGTTCACTTGTATTTACATTGAAATATCTTTTCATTTGTTCCAGATTTTTATCATTCATAAAAGTGTTCTTGTCATTTTTGAAGATGTCACAACTGTTTGAGCCATTGTCATCATTTGTCTTTTGATTCTTCTATCCTCAAACCAAACCTGCCAAATAGAAATCTACAAAAAAAAAAAAAAAACATTTTCTTATCATTGCCTATTGTCAGTAAGAAGAGTCAAATATGTTTGTTTGGAGAATAATGTTTGATCTTTACATTTGAATATGTAATAAATCAGTCATTATTTATCTAAACATCCTAATAGTTTTAATAATGCTTTATGTTGTCCTCATAGCTTAAACTGAGCCTCCTTAATTTTATTACATTACTATAATAGGGAAAAAATTATTTTAGTCTCAAGACAATTTTTATTTAAATGCTCAGCATATGTTTCTTCCAGATTTGTACAATTATTACTTCAAAAACATTAAAATTTTTTTATTTCATTTCACTATATTAGAAGAAAAAAAAACAGTGTCTATTTTCTTTACCTATGTCCTTTGGGAGTTGGATATTTTGAATTTGTAAAAATCTTTCAAAATTAGAGTAACTACATTAATAAAAAAAAAAGAAAAAGAAATTTAAAAAATTCACTATAGTGAAGTAATTTTTTTTTATTAATTGTAATATTAAAAAAGGAAATTAAAATAATACCAGTTTTTTTCAGAGATGAGAACTGAATATTTATAGAGCTAAACGGAAAAAGTAGTTCTTCTTTCTTGAAAAAAAAAAAAAAAAAAAAATAATGCCAGTATTTACAGAGAAGAGAATGGAAAAAAAGTATTTATTTTATATTCTTTTAAAAATTAACCCTTTTGCAAGCAGATAAAATGACAAAAGGGTTAAGTAATCTATTAATTTTTTTATTTTTCTCTCCAAAATAGTTTTATTAAAAGTTAAAACAGATCCTGCTCAAGCAGTTGACACAAACACAAGAAAATTCTTAAAATTTCCCCCTTTTAATTCTGTTTTCAACATCTGAAATATCTTTTAAGTCTTTCCATTTTATAAGAAATTTTTCTATTTAATATTTTACTAAATTGCATTATTTATTTATGTGTTTATATGTACACATAGGGACCGGTTTAGTTCAGCCGGTAAAGCATCTTCCTAGGAACTGCAAGGTTTTGGGTTCAATACCAGTGCCTGCCAACTCGGCACATGAGTAGCATAGCTTGGGTAATCTGATGTATTGTAAAGTGGGGAGCTGTGGCGCTCCACTTCAGCACAGTCTCCCTGATCTAGCGCTAGTGAAAAGGGGATTCCCTTGCTGTCCAGCTCATAACGACAATAGGCCACTCCACCAACGACTTATATGTACACAATTCTATTTTGACCAATTTTCCAAGAGATTTTTCTTGGACGAATAAGAATATAATTTCTTCCATTACAATTCATTAACATTTGTCAGTCTCCTGCATTCCATTTGAAGGAGAATCTAAATACATTACTGCAAAATGTACCTCCCCATTCCATTTTTCTTTTTTTTTTTGGTCACCTTTAAGCCCACAATATATTTCAGTACTTAACAATCTGTTAACCATATAACCTCAGTGATGCTGATAGCTTTTTGATCTAGTGCGTCCTGGGATGCACATATTTACTTTGAATGGGTCCCAACTAAAGCCATCTAACTCCTACCTTGTAGCCTATCCTGTGTGATTTATTTTGAAGAAATTATTGAAATGTATTTACAGTTAGCTTGAAATGGTGAGGAAAAAAAAGAGAAAAACATTGGGACGCATGGATACAGTAATACTGCGTTCTTTTAGATTTTTGTGTGTCATGGATGCAGGACGTGTACCTATCAGCATCTTTGTAATGTTAACTTTTATCCTCTGTCTACTAAGAGAAATGTCTCTTCTGCTCAGTTTACTAACTAGTGATTAGTTTTCCTAAATTAATAAGTAATAGAAAGTTAATTTATTAAAAAGAAATTAAGTAAATATATCATAAGATGGTATTTTGTTATATTTAAACATTTCAGATTTAAAGATAGATATGAAATATTTTTTTTAAATTGTGGAGTAATTTAAAAATATAGCTCACCAGCCAACAACTTGTTTAAATGCTGATCACCCTATTAAATTTGGTTAGAAACAATTTATTTCCCATAATAATTATGTTTTAGTGTGTGGAATTTGTCAGTACAGTCTTTCAGGATCAGAACCAACTTCCTTGTTGCATTCTCCTTAATCTCATCCATGGTCTGAAATCAAATCAATAGCAATTTTCTAGCGTTGAGGAAAGACAGAAATCAAAGGATGCTGAATGTAGATTATAAGGGAACTGCTGATATTATATTTTGTCAAAATCTTTGAATGAGATATTATTCTGAATTTAATGGTCACAAAACAAATATTTTCATTCAATTGTATTTCACTGACAACTCTATTACCCATGGAGAAAGTTTCATAGTTTGCCAAATTATACCAAAACCTATTCTGATACTTTCTGGAGGTCCTCTATATCTATACATATATAAACAGCAGTTGGTGTGTATGTATGTATGTATGTCCAGATGAAACTATGAAGATAAATATATATAAACATTAGATATCACCACTTCTTGCTTTTTGTGCAAAAATTATGAAGATTTGATTTATATTCAAGGATATTTAAAAATTAAAATATACATAAAAATAGCATTGAAAGTCTACTTAAAAATGTCCAGCATTTGTAAATCTTAAGAGTAAACAAATCAATAGACCAGTTTCCCCCTCTACCCAGGTGATGCTGGGTAACTGCTTCTAGTGTGTGTGTGTGTGTATGTATGTATGTATGTATATATATATATATATATATATATATATATATATATATTATAGATAGATAAATTTACATTTCTTTTTAATAAATAAAAATAATTACTCTTTCATCTTCACTAGAAACAAACATTAAACATTCCTAATATTAAACAAACCAGTCTCACTGTAAAATATTTCAATCAAATTATAATTTGGTTTTTCTCAACATTTAATTTCAAGTGAACAGACATAACTTTCATTTTTAGGCCTACAACATTTTTCTACTGATAACATAAAAAAAAGAATACTATCAAGATAAAGAAATATTTAAAAAATTACATTCACAATAAACTCTAATATATAATACTACTTCTGTTTTTATAATCGTTGCTATATTTAGTGTAAGGAATGTATGGCAAAATATTTGCTATATTTCTAAATAAAAGAAAAAAAGATGAAATAAAAAAAAAATGAAAAATGTTATACTTCATTAATTCATTGCTTTGAAGCATTAAATTAAAAAAAAAAAAAAACATGGAATAATTTAATTTACATTTAATCATATTTTTGTATTGTTTAAAATAGCATCAGGGTTATATTTAATGCTGTTTTCGAACTAATTTTAATATCAGTTCTAATACCATGCATCCATTTGCAATTTTTATTTTTATTTTTTTTATTTGTTTTTTTTTTTTTTTTTTAATTTTTTTTTTAGAATATTAAAATCTATAAATATAACAGGTGCAGTTTTGAAATTTTCAATTTTTTCTTAACTTTGAACAGTTTAAAAAAAACTGCTATTAATGAGATGAAAAGTTATAAACATAACCTTTGATAAATATTACCAATAATCAATAGAAAATATAATACACAAATGTAACAACTATTATAGGATAGAAGTCATATCACTTTTTGACATTTGTCTTAGTAAAACAAAAAAGGATATTTGACATTTAAGTTAAAAATGCAAATTTTTCAATATTTTATGAAAAACAAGGCCTTTATATTATTAACCCAAAATATTTTGAAAAATGAATTATCCAATGTATTGCATAAATTTGAGTCACAAAATCATAAGTTTTATTCTTCAAATATTTCATATAGACTTAATTATTACTATTAGTATATTAAACTATTTGCGAATATGTTTGGACCCTGTTGTAACAGCAGTCCATGATGATATTGGTGCTTCTATTTAGGAAGGATTCTAGGTTTGCATTTGATGGTCATTACAATTATATTGAGAATTTGGATGATTAAAAAATACTGTTCAGCATAAATGCAGACCCCAAGTAAGTCAATTATATTTCTTGAATATTAGCCCAGTTTCACTATTCTTTCATGCTTAAAAGAAACAAAAACAAAAAACCCAGTACATTTATTTATTTATATGTATATAAATGTACAATGTTTATTTTAAACATTGAAAGAATAGTTAAACTATGAGTCCAATTAGACTCATATTCAAGAAATATAGTAGACTTACTTGCTTTGTAATACAGTGATGCTTATAGCTTTTTAATTTAGTGTGTCCTAGGAGGCACGGAATTGATTTGAATGAGTCCCTGAGAAATTTGATGGGTCCCAACTAAAGTTTCTTAATAAATTGGAGAGTTTTTATCACTGAACAAAAAAAGCTGGGTAACCCTTAACTTGTATCCCATGCAAGAAAATATTGAAATATGTTTACAGATAGCTGAAAATTGTGGGGGAAGTAAAAAATCACTGGGATGCATGGATATGATTTTTCTGTGTCTTTTTAGATTTTTATGCGTCGGTGACGCAGGACATGTACCTATCAGCATCTCTGGTAATATATTATCAAATAAGTTAATATTTCAATTAAACTGCTTTTAGTCTAACAGGGAAGATAACATTTGAACCTAAAGATCTGTTTTATTTCAGTCAATCAAATCCTAAACTTTTTTTTCAATGGATACATACAAAGTTTTTAGAACTCTAAAAAAAACAAAACAAAAACATTTTTTTTTCTTCCTCTCAGCTAAACTGGCAGTTACATTTTAATCTCAGACAATTTTATCTGTTGGTGCCTCTTTAAGCACCACTGACAGATGGTACCACATGTTACTCTCACCCAATTATCTAACTTCACTAGTTTCTGACCCATTTTCACACAAATCTTATTATAATGGAGATTCGATGTCTGTCTGTAACCAAAACTATCTCACTGCTTACATCACAATACCCTCAGGAATTGCATGTTTATCAATGTGTATTTAATTTATATTATAGTCAAAATCATTTATACATAGAATAAATTTTATTTGTTAATGATGTCTCTGAAAATCTAGGTTAGATTTGCTTCAAAACAGCCCATATTATTAGTGTGTTTAAAATCCTGTAATGTGTTTTATATAGCACTATGAAATAAAGATTTACATAATATCTGGTGGGGTTAATTTGCATACTGGTTTTAACAAATAATTACTTTGTGTTATTGGTCTCTAATATTATTGTTTTTTTCTCCAACATATTAAAATCAATCCTATGAATAATTTTATATAGAACCCAATTAAAATATAATTAAAATAAGTGTAATCTTTTTATGTGTGTTCTGATTTTATATTGTTAATCATTCTAATTTAGTATATTTCATCACATATTCTTGCTATAAAAGATAAAGAACAAATGTATAGAAAAATAATTTTTATAAATCTATATGTAAATATATATAAGAGATTTATTTCTAACATTTTAGGTCTTTGCAACTCTGGGTAACTCTGCTAATTCATATTAATAATCTTTTTTATCTTTTATTTCTTTAATTGGAATTTAAAAAACAAACAAAAAACAAACATGCATTGCATTTGGTGCTGTTAAACTCTTTGCTTGCAGCAGAACTCTAGCAATGCAACATTTTTTTTCTTAATTATTTTTTTTTACACTTTTTTTTAAAAATGGAGTGATCAGCATTTAACTAAACTAAAAAACAAAATGGCTGACTGTTTAATGAGGCAGGTGATATGGCTCATCCAGTAAAGATGTTGTCTTTACCTTTTACTAATCCTTTATATCTCCCCATTTCTTACACTGATATAATCCGAGATGGATTTAGGACTTAAGAGGCCCCTGGGCTAATATAATTTGGCGCCCCTTCATTGCGTATGTTCACCCCCCCCATCTGTCTATTAAAAAAAAATTATATTGAATTTAAAATACCCACTCCAACTAGTGTAGCCTGAATACTAAATTGTTTCAAATTAGTTCAAAGGAGTCACACTAAATCTGAAAAAAAAAAAAAAAATCTCTTATGTTTTTTTAAAATCTTTTAAAAAAATTTTAATAAGTTTCATGATGGACCCAAGACTAGAGGGCTGTTAAGACCCCTTGTCTGCAGCCCGTATGTAAATCTGGCATGGGATATAATTATCTACTTTTCTTTCTTTTTAATCAAATCATTTAAATTATTTCCCTAAATTTATCCTACCCACCTGAAAATATCTCCCAACATAAATTTTATTAGGTAATAAAAGAAATAGAAATCTAATAAAGAATTTTCCTAGTTAATTCTAAGATTAAATGTAATTTTTAGACAATGGCTAATATAAAAACAAATTAGAATTCTTATCACTTAAAACTGATTGCTGATAAATTCATTTAAAGTAATTATATCATGCAGTGATGCTAATAGATTTTTGATTTAGTGTGTCCTGGGACACACATATTTGCTTTGAAGGAGTCACCGGGAAAATTTATGGATCCCAACTAAAGTTTCTTAATTTTTTAAGTAGGTTTTTTATTTATGATCTGGGGAAACAACTAAAGCCATCTAACTCCTACCTTGTAACCTATCCTGTGTAATTTGTTTCTAAGAAACTATTGAAATGTATTTACAGTTAGCTTGAAATGGTGAGGGAAGAAAAAAGAAAAACACTGGGATGCATGGGTATAATTTTACTGTGTCCTTTTAGATTTTTGTGCGTCAGGGACGCAGGGCGTGTACCTATCAGCATCTCTGTCATGGTAGATAAATCATTTGTTGAGTTAGTTGAAATATAATCCCATTGTGAGCAAATATATCATTTGTAAATTTATTGTCAGGTTTTTTTTTCATTACAGTAAATATGTTGCAGTAAAAAAAGATTTTAAATAAAAAAACAAAAAAACAACATTTGTCTACCCTATTGGCGAGGCTTAGAATATGCTGACTGTATCCTCTGCACAGGGATAAGACCCCCCCCCCCAGTAATGTCCTCCCTCCAAAAATAATAAATGTAATTTATTTTATTAACAATGTATTCGGATGAAAAATAAAGATTTAAGTGATACTATCAAAATGACTTATCATTCGCACCTAAAAAAATATATAGCATTTAAATGTATAAATAGTGTTTGGTGATGGTTCTCAACCAGGGTCCATATAACATTTTTGGGAGTCCAAACTAGCAAAATATATTTAATTATAAAAGTACAATAGGATTTTTAAACATCAAATGGCTGGGGAGGGGGGGGGTCACCAAAGTAAAATAGGAATCAAAAGGGTCCATTGTTAAAAAAATAAATAAAAAGGTTAAGAACCATTGATTTATACTGCTATGAAAAAAAACCTGACCATAAATTTATTGATGATTGGCTTGAAATGAATTTATCATGCAATGTATTTATTATAATATATAATTATCCACAATGAATATATTAGAGATAGTTACAATTTTAAAGTTGTTGTTCTCTGGTTTTGAGCTATTAAAACAATTGTAAATATCTTAAACCCTAGGAATATATTTTTTTAATGTTTTTAAGGATAAACTTGTAATTGGTACTTAAAATAACTTTTGTTTAAACAATTTTCTGAAGACTGATTCCCTCCCCCTCCTCCATTACTGATTATGATGTTAACATTAATACATGGTGTCCATAAAGTCCTGGTGCACTTTAAAGAATTTATAAATTTAAAGTGCACACTGACTTTGTGGACATGCTGTATACCCTGGCTATTAACACTTGTGATATAACAAACAAGGCTAAGCATTCCTTTTGTAAAGGAAATTCTAACTGCTCTTCTTATTGTCAACAAACAGTTTTATTTTCGTATTTGTAGACTGGAATTTGTTTTTATATAATTTTTTTTTTTTTTATATTTCAGTTTATTGTTGTTTTTTTTGTTTTTTTGTTTTTTTGATGAAATGTTTGTAATTTTACTGGATTTTGATACTTGTAGTTTTTTTTTCTCATGTTTTTTTTTTCTTGATATTGTTTCTTGCTGTTGTTTTGGTGGTCTGTTTTTTTTTTTCTTTTTTTTTTCTTTTATTTTTTCTCTTGATCATTGGCTTTGAGGGTAATTGAACATTTAAATGCAGATTTTCTAGGCCAGACAAAGGATTATGTTTGTGCCTGTGCATATTACCTTTTTTTTTTTTTTTTCTGTTATGGCTGAACTAGAAACTTAAAAAAACCCAAAAAAAGCTTGCTTGAAATTACAACCATGTTTTCCAAAAAAAAAAAAAAAAAATTACAGAAAAAAATTACAGAAAAAAAAACCAAACAAACAAAAAAAAAACTATTTGTCTTAGACATATTTGAGCTTTGCTATACCTAACCGTTATTTTTGACTTTATTGTCATAAAATGGCGGACGATATTGACTCTGCTGACAGATTACTACAACCAAATAATGATTTGCATCATAAACACATTAACTGAAAATAATTAACATGTTTAGGTAATAATGTGTTAACTACATTAACGTTTTCAGGTAATGGTCCACTTGAAGATGGGTGCTTTAAAGAAATTTTGGGTAAAGTCTTGGGGTTGTTTTTTTCATTTGTGTTTTTTTATATATTGGACATAAACAGTATCAAAGCATCTTTCAAAAAAAAAAAAAATGGATGTCTTTTAATAGACAATCAAAACTGAATGCATCCGATATGATGATGTTTTTTCATCCAGTGGTTGGACACGTTGACTTGCTGATTTTATCTCATACATATTCAAAATGGACTCTTCTAGCCAAGATGACAAATTATGAATTGTTTTTTTAATTTTTTTTTTTTAATACAAGTATCTTAATCCCTACCACCCCCCACCTCTTCTATAATCCAAATGAAATTAATAAATGTGATATTTTTTCATTTTTTGACATTTTTGTTTCACTTTTTTATTTTATTTATTTATTTATTTATTTGGTGGTTGGTTTTAAAGGCAATCACAATGCAAGTGTAAAGAAAAAACAAGGTAATTATGATGTTCATTAACCTTTGATATATTTTCTTAACTCTTAACATCCCGTTGAGAATTTTCCAAGTCCAGAGCCCATTCCTATAAGGATTTATCAGTAAATGGCTAAAAATGACCTTTTCATTTCAAGTTATCTGTTATTTCCTTTAACTTAAGACTTCTAAATATGTTTAATATTACATTTAAACAAAGGCAATCGTTTGGGGTGGATTAGGAAAACAAATGTGACTTCCAGCCGGGAGGATTGAGGCAGTATAGGATTTTAAGAGTTAATATTTCAGATGAATGTGTTCAATACTTAGATGGGTGATGATTTTAAAAACTGCAGGTACTGTAAGCAATCTGATATCAAAATGACTTGATTCGGCATTAAATAACCCAAGAGGGTGGATATGTCATAAAATAAAACAACCAATCAACCATTAAACTCTTAATATTTTTGGATGAAAAAATCCCTTCATCAGAAGATTTCTGAAAACCTGGAGCCCTGGAGGGAACTGTTAACTTTCACTAAAACTTGCTCATTTTGCTGTATGTATGGTGGTGTTTATTCCTCTCAATTCTTTGTGTGTGTAAATAATATGAAGAAAAAAGAGAAAAATCTGGAATGAAACTAAGACATTATTAAAGAAACATACACACATAAACACACATATCCAAAGAATTTGGAGGAATAGACATTAAACAATCATACAACAGAATGAGCAGATTCTAGTGACAAGTTAACAGCTCCCTTCTAGGGTTCTGTGCTTTCAGAAATCTTCTGACGAGGAATCTTTTTCATCCCAAAATATAAAGTGAATAAATCAAAGGTAAATGAACATTAGATTTACATAATTTTTTTTTCCACTTGCATTGTGATAGCCTTCAAAACCAACCACCAAACCAATATAAACACAATGCTTCAAGCAAATTATAAAAATTTTATTTATTTTTTTACCTTTTTTCTTTTTTAAAAATCTGGTATGATGCTATTCTGTTTTTTTACTTTTTTCTTTCTTGTACCAAGAAGAATGTTAAATCTCCATTTTAAAAATGGCTACTATTTGCCCTTCAATACCACTTTACAAAATATTCCAGACGATGTACATAGAAAAATGATAACTGCCACAACAAAAACTCAACTGGCCTTGTTTTGTATTCTCTCTCTCTCCATATATATATATATATATATATATATATATATATATATATATATATAAACAGACTGCATAATTGGATTGCTGGATTCATAATCTGAGAGCAACTCTTAATCAGTCTTTATGTGGATTACTTATATTAAGATGTGATAACTTATTTTTAATAAGACTGCATGAGTATGTTTCTAAAAGATGTGTGAATGTGTGCACTTAAGTTACTGATATATATATATATGTACACACACACACACACACACATACATACAATTACTATATATATATACACACACACACATATACAATTACTATATATATATATATACACACACATATACAATTACTATATATATATATATATATATATATATATATATATATACATACAATATAGAATGAATGAGAAAAGTATTGGCATATGAAGGTGCCCAATGCTAAAATAGCAGAGCAGATTTACAATCAAATATTAGATATTATGGATTTAATATCCCATAACTAAAGTTTCATGCTTACTTGCAATCATCAGACAGGCAAAATGTTAAGATTTTAAAAAAACATTTTTTTAAATCTTAACATTTTGATTGTCTGATGAAACTTTAATTACGGGATAATATATAATATTTGATTGTGTGTGTGTGTGTGTGTGTACATATATATATATATATATATACATACACACAATTACTGTTTGTATATATATGTTAGGTATACCCAATTCGTTGAAAAATGCGTGTTTTTTCAATACAATTTTGACCACCCCCACCCCCGTTTGAAAAAAATTACCAAAGATTGGGGAATTATCCGATTTTAATGAAATTTTCAGTGTTGATTTATCAATGAATGAATTTTATAATGCATCAGTTATTTTATTTCAAAACTTTCTGATTTTTTTTTCAGGTCACTTAACTTTGACCCACCCCCCTCCCATTTTTTGGTGCGCAAAATATCGGTGTGGTATATATGTGATTGATACTATTTTCTGCATGAATAAAAAGACAAAAGAACAATGGTGTGAATAGAAGAAAAAAAAATTTTAAGAATCTGCTCGGGTAGTAAGTAAGTACTGAAAATCGGAAAATAAAATGAAAATGAAAACTATAAAATAATAATAAAATAATAATTATTTAATTGGCTATTATTTTATAAAAGAAAAAATATATACATCAATATTTGTTATAAAATTCATTAATTGATGAATCAATACTGAAAATTTCATTAAAATTCCCTGATTTTTTGTAAATTTTTTCGCAATCGCACATGTTACAATTTATTTTGTAAACATGGATTTTAAGCTAAAAATGGCGGCCATCTTGATCGAAATTGACCAAAAAAATCGTTTTAAATGTATTAAAAATAAATTGCATGTGTAATATTATTTTTCTTTTTTTTTTTTTTTTTATTGATGCTCATTATGTTACTACTTTTTCGACTTAAACAATAATTTGACCTTAGATAATCGATTTAATTTTAATTCATTTAAACAAATTTTAGCAGACGAAAAATTGGGTATCCCTAATATATATATATATATATGCACTCACAATTACTGTGTATGTATGTATGTGTATTTGTATATATATATATATATATAATAATATAGTAATTGTGTGTGTATGTGTATATATATATATATAATAATAATATAGTAATTGTGTGTATGTGTATATATATATATATAATAATAATATAGTAATTGTGTGTGTATGTGTATATATATATATATATATACACACACACACACAACTACTGTGTTTATAGGTTGCAGTATCTGTAATAAAAGTGGTCAATATCTGGAATAGAGTATATATAGCCAGTTTAGCACAAATCAAAGCCACATATTGCTACTAGTTTCTTATTTTCAGTAATCAAACAATATTATATTGTAAAGAATCTTAGCCATACAAGTGGGATGAGAAATTGCTACATAGAAAGCACAGAACATAAAACAATCAAATTTACAAAAAATCAGAACTTGTATCTAAATGCTGACATGGAAATAAGCTTTTTCTATGCTAATTACAAGTGGGATGAGAAATGTGGTACATAGCAGAGAATATAAAATAGAATCAAATTTACAAAAGATCAGAACTTGTATCTAAATGCTGACACAGAAATAAGCTTTTTCTATGTTACTTACCATACCTCAGCTGTACAAGTGGGATGAGAAATGTGGTACATAGAAAGCACAGAATATAGAATTGAATTCATATTACAAAAGGTCAGAATTAGTTCCAAATGCTGACATGCAAGTAACTTTTTTCCATGCTGTTTACTATACTATCATGAATAATGATTAGAAACAATATAAATACTATTAATAAAAATTCTGAAATTTACTGATTGAAATTTAGAGTTTTAGCTTTAGAGGTTTTTGAATATTAGTGATATTGAAAAATAGTGATGCCTGAAAATAACCCTCCGATCAATCGGCTGGCCACGTCAAGCCCTAGCACCTATACGATTGCCCAAACCCTATTGCCCTTATGGCAATCCCCAACCCTTTTTATCATATGGGTGCTAGAAGGCAGTGGCTGCAGGTCTATATGTCCTGGGAATGACGTTAAACTCTATTGATGGTGAGGTTCCAGTTTTGGAGGTTTGGGGAATGTGGAGCACCCCTTCATCACCATTGCTCCCTGGTCCACTCTGACCCGGAGTGGTAGTACCTGTTAGGGTCTCATCTATGGGTTAAATAGAAAACATGAGTTTATAAACAAAATAGTATTATCCATTAAAAATGAAATTATTTCAAAACTTTGTTAGCATTAAACATTTTTTTTACCAATAGAAGTATTCGGCATAAAATAACCCAAGGGGTTGACATGCAGTAAAACCCAACCAACCAACCAAACCAAACCTGAAAATAAATTTCTATTTCATTACTATTCGCAGAATTGCGTCTCTGCCTCCTGCCTTAAAAAACGCTAGGCAGTGATACCTGAAAAAATAACCCTCCCTACGAATGAAGTCCCTAGCTGAAGTGGTGCCTGCTGAAAAAACAAAACAACCAGTGCTTAAGGGAGCTCTCTTTATTAAACTATCATTCTATATAGACTTCCTTTTGGATATTTTGTAATGTAAAGTGGCTTTGTAATATATTCCATGCTTTCTATGTATCACCCTCTTATCCGACTTATAGGAGTTTAAACTTCAGTTGTGAGATGTTCACTTTTGGAAAGTTATGAACCTCCTCGTCCCTCCAGTTATGGGTTAAATAGCACCACAACTGTTTTTCTACACTTATGGCTTTGGCATTAAATAACCCATGAAGGTTGATATGCCATTAAAGAAAACAAATCAAACCATTTATAGGCCTGATGTTCTATAGAATGTAGTATAGCTTGAAAGTATTAGAAGCAATATGTGGCTTTGATTTCTGCACTATATATATATATATATATATATATAATATAGATGCTATATTTAAACAGTGCTCAATATCATTGATAGAGTATTTCTATTTAAGTTAAGGTAGTGTGGACTTGGAGTCAATGGCACCTGGTTACTGACAGTTTCTCGCCTATGCAATCTTCTGTCAGTAACCAGGCGCTGTTGACTTCATGTTAACAATAGCTTAACTTATATACAGGGTGTTTCAAATAAATATATATGTATATATATATATATATATATATATATATATATATATAAGGATAGGAGGATTGGAATAAATCCGACAGAGTGTAGTAAAGAATAGAGGGAAAAATGTGGACAAAGGAACAAAACTCAAACAAGTATATGTAGGAGATATATTTCGGCATGCATTGAGCTCGGCTTCATCAGTCGTTTATTTAATAAATGACTGGTTGGTGAAGCTGAGCTCAATGCACGGCGAAATATATCTCCTACATATACTTGTTTGAGTTTTGTTCCTTTGTCCACATTTTTCCCTCTATTCTTTACTACATATATATATATATAAACTAAAGTTTATTTCTGTTTCCAGTTTAATTCAAGAATTGTGTATGTGTATTTTTGTAGAATGGAAGTGGAAATCTATTAGAAAAATAGATATTTGTGGAGTGTTAAAGGTGTGGAAGTAAAAAAAAAAAAAAAAAAATCTTTTTAAAAGAAATACAGAATCAAAATCATTCAGAAATTTTTATGGTGCATTATGTTATTATTATTATGTGAATTATTTTCAATACAAAATTTCTGGTATATGTAATATACTTGTACATATATACATATACGATATGTATTAATTACATGATATCCCATATGTTACATATATATATATATACATATATATATATATATATATATATATATATACATATGTAATATATTTGTACATATATACATACAAGGATTTGTACTCCGTGAATAAATAGAAAAAGAACATTTCAAATATAATTGAAAATAATTAATTTTTAATAGAAAAAAAATGAAAATAAAAAAAATAGTTGGTATTTGATCTGGCAAATACTTCTTTCTATAAAATGATAAAATTTAAATAATTTTATGTATATTTAGAAAAAAAAAATGAAACATATAAAATTACCTTTTTATTATTTTGATTTTTTGGTCTGTTATCCTCATCTTTATTGTGGTATGTAAAAAAGAAAGAAAAAAAAAGAAAAAACATTTCAGCCGCAGTATCCTCTGTCTTTCTTCAGGTGTTCCCAACAGGTTGGGTGTCCTGGGTCTAACATTAAACTATGTCTAATGGTGAAGTTTCAGTTTTGGAGCTCTGAAGAGAGTAGAGTGCACCTTCATTGCCATTACTCCCAGGTCCACTCTGACCTGGAGTAATTGTACCTTTTTAGGGTCCCATCTATGGGTTAAATAGAAAAAAACAAGTTGGGTCATTGCTATGCTTGGATAGACAGGGAACACCTGAAGAAGGATGCAGGATACAGTGGATGAAACATTGTGTTTTTACATACCACAATCAGGGCCCACTAATATATATGGACCCATATGTCACATAAACAGGCAGAATTCTAACAGGCCAATTCGTTTTGTAATCAATTTATGTCTGTTTAAAAAAAAAAAAAATTTAAAATATACAAACTTGTCTTTTTTTCTTAAGAAATGTAATAATAAAAGATTGTAAACTAACAAAAAAAAAAAAAAATAGTTAAAAAAATTATGCAGTTATAGAAAACAAACACACCAACAATTTATCTATGATTTCAGGTTATATCATAAAAACCCAAAAAACCTTTTCAATGTGAAATGTATTCCCTGGTCATAGTAGGCAATAATAGTGATGATACTACAGAGAAACAGTATTTTTCGAGTAGAACTTACGGTTCCATCTAGCCAAATGTTTGTGCTTTAAGATTTTTCAAAACGGACATAAATTGACAATAAAACAAATTGGCCTGTTAGAATTCTGCCTACTTATGTGACATGTGAGGCCGTATATATTAGTAGGCTGTGCCACAATAAAGGTGAGGGCACCAGTACGAAAAGATCAAAATAATACACATCGAGCTTTGTTTCCAAGAATTCAGACAGTATTACCTTTTTAGTTTAAAGTTATTTTTTCTTCAGAATTTAAAGTTTAAATATTTCATTTTACGAACTAACAAATAGAATTAAATAATACAGTGGACAAAGTAACCGTTATTTAGATTTTTTTCTACCACAATCCCGACAAAGTGACCTATACAAACATCTACATGACTCGTTGGATCCACTGATTCAAAGGTTTTAATTACAGTATTCTTGAGGAAAAAAACAAAAAAACTATGAGGGTGAGTCAAAAAGTAATGCCATTTTGTTTAGGACAGGTATAATTACCAACACAGGAACATGTATCATACATCAAAATGAAGCTTGTCCTCTGTGGATCACATCCCTACTTCTCCACATAGTCACCATTTCTCTTAATAGCAATGTTCCACCTTCGAATGAGAGCATTGTAAAATTCTGTTGACTGTTCTTTGAATCAATTCTTCACTACAGACTTCACTTCCTCATCACTGGAATAATGTTTGCCTCTCAAACCCTCTTTTCTTGGTCCGAAGAGATGATAGTCCGAGGCAAACATTATTCAGAACAGTCAACAGAATGAGTTAGAAATTTGGTGACTATGTGGAGAAGTAGGGATGTGATCCACAGAGGACCAGCTTCATTTTGATGTATCATACATGTTCCTGTGTTGGTAATTATACCTGTCCTAAACAAAATGGAATTACTTTTTGAATCACCCTCCTGTTTTCTTTTGATATTGTTAAAAAAAAAAAATCAGTTTTGATGGAGTTGTGAAATTTCTTGTTATAAATGAACCTTTCTATTGAAATCTTGTAGAAAGGAAATGGATTGATTTTAAGTCTTAGGGTATTTTCCCACCCACAGATGCATGTGCTTTGATATCATTTTGAATTTATTTCTTGAGCATTCTTCAATGTACAGTCATAGGCAATTTGCAATGAACACTTTTCTTACCATTTTTGGTAAAGTATAAGCTATGTAATTAATAATGAACAAGCAATAAACATTTTTTTAACTTGCTCATTAATGTATTGTCTATAACTCTTGAGATAATTGGGAAGTTGAAGTGTAGCGTAATTATTATGGTCTACGGGGAATTTGGGGACTGAAAATAAAATGGTATTCGGATTTCTGGAGAAAGAGAGGAAAAAGAAATAAGAACAAAGGTTAAAGTTTGGAACTCAATTGACTGACCAATGACCCTGGAACTAAAGTTAAAAAAATAAAACTGGAAGTTCTAGTTTCTGCAGAGGAACGGATGTGACCCTCCCACCCCTGGGACGAGAAATGGAAGAAGAGAAAAATCGTTCTTTTATCGGCTAGGCTTCGTGGGAGGCAGATGGGGGCTTTCCAGGTTCCCACGTATGGGTTTTGCATAGTAGTACCGAACATGATTTACGATAGAATAATTTGACCTTACCCTCTCTCTCTCTCTCCTTCTCTCTGAAAAAGAACCCATGAGCCTACAAAGGAATAAACGACCCCTTTGTGACTATACGACTTGCGTATGTTGTTTCTGAGCTAACGATGACCACTACTAACGACTTATACTACAACACGAATTTGGCCCTATGCTACATGAAGGAGGTGACATCTATTGAGTTGTAGGCCAGGAGATGGGTTGCCAACCAAGGCTAATGAGCCCCTTCTAAGACAAGAAAAAGTCTGATACAAAACCTCCACTGCCTAGCGGGTTTACCTCATCCCAAGGAAAGGCTAGGGAAGTAAACCCCAAAAACAAATCCGGAGCCAGAGTCCCTAAAGTGGTGTGAAGCTGAAATCCAGTGCTACCCAGCAGCTCTTGCGACACTACCACTGTCAAACTGCATTGGTTCATTACCTTTCCTTTAGATCACAGCAGCAGTGTGGAGAAAGGGATTTGCTGCTTGGGCAACAGCTCATTCTCCATATGAACCCACCCAAGCTATATAGTTTCGAAAAAAAAAATTGGATACTACTCCATTGTGTCTTGTAGACAGAAGGATGTCAACATTAGGCGGACCAGTACAGATTTCAATACAATGTACTTTTCCTTACTTAGCAAGGTGGGTGTTAGGTAACTCTTTTTCTGGATATATTTTGGAATTGTCTGGGTACTTGGTGTACCTAAAGATACTAAAATGGATTATTCCAGTTGGTATATTAGTTACCAATAGCAGGACCTGTGGATATACCACAATATGATAATTTAATTATTACAACATTTTATACATTTGCACATGACCCTATTGAATACAAATCATTTTTAAACAGATGTATTTGACCTATTGATGGGATCCTTAATAGGTACGACTACTCTGGGTCACAGTGGACCTGGAAGTAATGCCAATGAAGGGTACTCCAAACTCTCCAGAACTGAAGCCTTAATAGGTACGACTACTCTGGGTCACAGTGGACCTGGAAGTAATGCCAATGAAGGGGTCTCCACAACTCTGGAACTGAAGCCTTAATAGGTACGACTACTCTGGGTCACAGTGGACCTGGAAGTAATCAATGAAGGGGTACTCCAAACTCTCCAGAACTGAAGCCTCACCATCAGATGTGGTTTAGTGTCATACTCAGGACACCCTCATCTCTGATCCAGAGTGGTAGTACCTGTTAGGGTCCCATCTATGGGTTATATAGTAAAATGTGTTTATAAAAAAAAAATTGAGTATCCATTAAGAATAAGTTTATTTCAAAACTTTGTTGGCATTAAATGACCCACCGAGGTAGATATGCTGTAAAACAAACCAAACCAAACCAAATTCAGGATACCCCCGCCCTTTTTTTAGGTCTTACCCCTTTGCATGGGATACAGTCAGTGTATTCTGAGGCCCTTTGGGATAGGGATTGTAAGTAAAGTCGTTGGGGTGGCCTAAAGTCGGTATCAGCAAATCAGCAAGGGAGTCTATCCCTTTTTCACTAGCGCTAAACCAAGGAGATTGTTTTGTGGCATCTGAGTTGGAGTGCCACACCTACCATCAGCTCCTCACTTTACCACACAGATCACTGTGCTACTCATACGCTGAGTTGGCGAGAGCTGGTATCAAGGTGCAGTTTAATGTCATATATAGGACCCCCCCCCCTCCCGCTTTATGGAGTGGGGATTTTACATCTCGGCACTGGATACAGTGAGCATATTCTAAGCCTCACCAACTGTGCGTTCAACTGATATATACCCTTTACTCAGGTGTATATGATTGGTAGTTGGCAAGGTGGCCTAATCTCTGTATCAGACAGACAGTGAGGGAGTCTATACCCCTTTTTACTAGACCAAGGAGATTGTTTTTGCATCTGAGGTAGAGCGCCACACCTACCATAGCTCAGTCGGTAGAGTACTTGACTAGGAATTGCAAGGTTCCTGGTTCGATACCGGCTCTCGCCAAATCAACGTATGAGTAGCACAGGGATCTGTGCAGTAAAGTGATGAGCTGACGGTAGGTGTGGTGCTCGACCTCAGATGCTAAAAAACAATTTCCTTGTTCTAGCGCAAGTGAAAAGGGGATAGACTCCCTTGCTGTCTGGCTGATGATGACGATATAATCGGTGGAGATTCATCTCGTATATAATGGAAATAGATAGATTAGAGATGATGATAGTGATGATAGTGATTACTTTATTACACTGCTACTCCTGATTCTTCATCTAGGTCATCTAACTCATCGGCCACCCTGTCAGCCGCCCTGTCAGCTGGGGCATTAGAATACACCAACTGCACCTCTGCAGAGGAGTAAGAGTCCCCCAATGGGGCCACCTGTTGGCTGGGGGGGGGGCGAGCTGTGATGCTTAAGAATGGAACCCAGGTGGCTGAGCAGTCCATGACATGCAACACTCCACTTTGGCCCTTACTTGGGCTAGATAGGTGGTCACGTCAAGCCCTAGCACTTTTTATGATTTCCCGTCCCTATTGCCTTTATGGGAAGCCCCAATCCTTTTTATCCTATGGGTGCTAGAAGGCGGTGACTGAGGTCTACATGTCCTGGGAATGACATTAAACTCTATCTGATATTGAGGTTCCAGTTTTGGAGATCTAGGGAATGTGGAGCATCCCTTTATCACCATTGCTCCCTGGTCCGCTCTCACCCGGAGTGGTAGTACCTGTTAGGGTCCCATCTATGGGTTAAATAGAAAAATGGGTTTATAAAAAAATTGAGTATCCATTAAGAATTAATTTATTTCAAAACTTTGCTGGCATTAAATGACCCACTGAGGTTGATATGCCGTAAAACAAACCAAACCAAACCAAACTCATCAGCCGCCATGTTCTTTCGTCTAGTGGGCATCTGCTGTTAAGGGTTAGTCTTCTTTATTAATGTTACGATTTTAGTGGCCATCCTTTAGGCTTCAAGCAAGGTCCTTTGACAATGATTGCAAATGGATCTCTCTCAGTATCAGCGATTAAGTAGTCAACCAGCCACACACTTGAGCTGTTGATTGGCTGAGGTTTAAACCATGTGACCTTGCTTAGTCTATAAATTTAAGTGGTGTATGGCAGCACACCTTATATACCCAAAATATGGGCACCTCACGTGGTGTAATGGTTAGCAAGCTCGCTTCGGAAACCATTGTTAGTGAGTCGATTCAAGCAAAGCTTAGCCAAGCTAGCTTAGCAGACCATTGTTAGTGAGTTCGATTCTCATTGGGTACCCCATACTTCTGGCCTTGTGCCATATCTAAGCTAAGCTTAGTAAATAACTATATACCCAAAATATTCCAACAATTAATTCTTCTTACAGGCTGGGCTGGTCATTGTCTTAACAATTTAATTAACAAACACAACAACTTGTTTATTTCTTGATCAAATTTTATTTCTTAACCCATGATTCTGCTGTATTGAGAGATGACAAACGTCTACGTTCCTTGAAAGCTGGGGCAAATCTGCTAACTAAACTAATTTATTATCACACATCTGTAATGGTATCCTTTTAAGGGGTAAAAAGGTTATTAACCATAATCAGATAATTTTCCATGGGGCCCTGTTATTTTTAATCTAACGCCCCTAATTCAAATTTCTAGCTACAGATACGTTCACAAGTTATGACTGCCCATAAATTGTAACACAACTAGAGTTGAATTTCATACTGCGTTTCATTTGTTGGTTCATATTTTCCACCTATTAGAGGATTTTGAAGAAACCCTTTTGATACTAAATTTGAACAATAGGCACCCCAAATCATCAAGTTAATGAAAGGTTCACATTTTAAGTGGTAACTTCCACTTCCAAATTTTTGTAAACAAATGATTTTAATCAGAAGTTTATGGAAATGTTGAACTCACGATAAATTAAATAAAAAGATGGTTGGTACATGTAATCAAATTAAAATTCAATAGCAAGATCTTTTTTTAAATAAATACTTTTTAATCAGAAGTTTGTGAATATTTTCCAAAACTTACGATAAATTTAAAAAAAAAAAAAATGAAAGACGTTTTTATACTAAAATAGTTTTTACTTAATCAGAAGAGAAATGCAATTATGTTTATTTAAATAAAAATACAGTTTTTATTTACAAAATATTTTTTTATGTTTATTTAAATAAAAAGATGCTGTTCAGAAATAGTAACACAAAATTTGTTTTTGTCAGATACAATATAAGTTAAAAAAATCATCTGTTCATTTATTTTCAAATATTTGAAAGTCGAAGTTACCGGTGATGAGTTAAGATATGAACCTTTCATTAAGTTGATGATTTGGGGTGCTTATTAGGATACTTGGTCCCTAAATTTGATTATGTTTGGCCTTATTTTTAATTCAGATTGTTGCTGTGGAAACTCAACCACCTCAAAGTTCAGCCCTCCTCACCGTGGCAGGGCGGTGACCAGTACAATGTGGTAGTGTCAGATCTATGCTGTCCCGAACTCAAGTTCCTGGTAGGAGCCTCCCAAGGTAGATTAGTCTGTCACTCAGTGGTATTAGGGCCACAAACTGGCTCAAGGGGTTCTGGTGAAAATCCAAAGGGCATCTCCATCATTGTTAGGAATCAACGGCTTTTGGTGTACTTGTCACTGTGTCTGTGGAGAATTTGTGGCAGACATGGGCATCTCCTTCCCCTGACTGGGATATACGTGGGGTTTGGGGACAGCTTGTGGATTTCCTATTCTCGTGTTACTGTTTTCATGAATTCACTATCTTGTTCATTCGGGATACAATGAATTCATTGGATGGAGCCGCCTCAACCAACCCAAAGGGAATGCCATCACAACAACAACAACAACAATAATATGGAAGCTCAGAAAGATAAATGATATGAACCACTTCATACTGAACAGGTTCTCTAAGAAATTATGCATAATTCATCTAGCCCCTCCTACAAGTGCCACCTGTTGGCCGTGGGTGACAACTTGTGATGCTTAAGTATGGAACTCTGGTGGCTGAGCTGTCCATGACATGAAACATTCCCCTTAGGCCCTTACTTAGGCTAGACGGTCGGTCAGAGAGACCCCCTCTGATCAATTGGCTAGTCACATCAACCCCTAGCACCTATATGATTGTCTCAACTCTATTGCTCTTATGGCAAGCCCCAACCTTTTTTATGTGCTAGAAGGTGGTGGCTGAAGGTCTTAGTGTCCTAGGTATGACATTAAACTCTATCTGATGGTGAAGTTCCAGTTCTGGAACTTTGGGGAGTGTGGAGTACCCCTTGATCACCATTACTCCCATGTCCACTCTAACGAAAAGTTAATCCAGTGCATCATACTTTCTTATACTATAAAAAAACAGGTCTGTAAAAGTTTGTAATAATGCCTGGTTTCCTTCAGTTTTTTTCATTGCTGTTAATCCAGTCAATAAAGGAAAAAGCGCTAATGACCCCGTAGACCACTTAAATAGACTGTGCTGTGCATTTGATTGGTTGTTTGCAATAGCCAATCAAACGTGCGGTAGAGTGGTCTACACTTGTCCAAAAACAAGAACAACCAGTGTCTTCTAGCATTACAAATTTGGAAGGGTGTATCAGAGGCTGATCTTCTCTGATAGCGTTGGCTTGGCGAGGGGAGTATGATGTTGAAAGACCCAAAAATCCCCAAGGACCAAGTAATTTTATCACTGATGACACCCTCTGGTGCCCTGAATGTAGTAAGGAGCTGATATTTTAAGTTTAAACTGCAGTGAGTACAGCACCATCTCTGTAACAGGGTTGCCAGTCAGATATATACCTTATCTTCTGGACTGTTTTATGAGATACTTGTACAGTAGGATAGGTTGATTTTTCACTCTTTTAAAATGTCAAACTGTCCATCTATGTGAAAGTTGTGTATTAGTATACTGAATACTGATACCAAAAATTAGTTCTTTTACTTGTACCATTGTTTGAGGAAATACCAAAAAGTCCATACAAGTGTAAGACTTCCATAATTCAGATAAGATTAATTTTCAATCATTTGTTTCATTTTTTCTTATTGAACAGTTAAGTTCCAAAATTACACCTTCAACAAGCAACAATTCGGCAATATTTCTGTACACTTTCACTCCCCCAAACCATTAAGAAGGCATTGGTCTGGTGATTATGGGTTATGGCCCATGATTTGTAATCTTAGGACTGTAACTTTTTAATATCAAATGAAGTAAATGACTGATGTATTAGAATACTTGTATACATTTTTGGTAGATTTAAATCTTATTATAATGGGGATTTGGTGTCTGTCTTCTGTCACCGAAACTATGTCATAATGCACTTAAGAATTGCGTAAGTTTATCAATGAGTATTTGATTTATAGTCAAAATCATTAATACATAGAATAAATCTTATTTATTAAATGATATCTATGAAAATCTGAGTAAGATTTACTTCATAACAGCCATTCTTATTAGTGCGTTTAAAATTCTCCAATGTGTCTTATATATCAATAAGAAATAAAAGTTTACATAATATATGGTGGGGTTAATTTGTATATTGGTTTTAACAAAACCGAGTTTAATAAATAATTACATAGTGTCATTGATTTTTTATATTGTTTTATTCTCTAATGTATTAAAATCAATCCTATGAATGATTTTGTATAGAAACCAATTAAAATATAATTAAAATAAGTGTAATCTTTATATGCATTCTAGGTACCACCAAAATAAGTTATGATCAGTTTAAGCCATATTGAAGGAAGTAATATAAATATTTTTGAATTTAAAAAAAGAAATCTCGCAAAAAAGAAATAACAAACATAAAGAGTTGTTACAAAGAAAAACAGTTAATTCAAAGATCAAATTATCTGATTGGGGAAAAATTACTCATCTTTATCTTAAATAAATAAAACAGTTTCTTTATTGATATTTTTTAAGCAGAATTATGTATTCAGTGAGAAAAGGTAAGTTTTAAAAAAAATCAACTTAATGTTTTTTTAACTTCTATTTTTTCATAAAATCAGGGTCCAATTTAAGATGTGTCTGTAATGTAAATCGAAACCCCCACTTTAGAGTCACTGCATTCTCATTCATTTTAAGACCTTTTTGGGGTATTTTAACATTTAGTTGTCCTTGGCTACTACCCTAATTTACACTATTTTTCTTTGACGGTGTTAGGCGTAATTCGAGCCCAACTTAGATAGTAACCGTGTTGTGTTTCTCTCCTTTTATCGGCAAATGTATGTAGATATTTTAACCGCCCCAAGCTTTTTTTTTTAAATATAAAAATCGAGAAACTCTGCACGATAAGTATATATGAATTTATAGACATTTGTACAAATTCAATCGAAAAAAAAAAAAAAAAAAAACAAAAAAACAAACAAAAAACATTTATTTCAAACGGCGTGTGTGTCTGTTTGGGTGGAGGTGGGGGTTGTAAAATATCTAAATTGATTTGCCGACAAAAAAGCGAGAAACACGACTCAGAAAATATTTTTTTAAAACAATTTTACAAAGAACATTGGTACGTTTGGCCGGAATTAGACCTGACACCGGCAAGTAAAAAATAGCGTAAATTATGGTAGGAGTTCGGGACGATAAAACGTAGAAACACCTTTTTTCTTTAAAATGAAAAAAAAAAAAAAATTAATAAAAGAAAAAAAAAGTTAATTTTCAACGAAGGAGATCAAGATTGATAAAAATATAAATATCTGATAAAATTCCGGTGCATTTCACTTTGGACAATTAATTCAAACTTTTTTAAATTTTAATTTTTCGTTAGGGTCAAATCTTGTTTAAAATTTTTCCTGCGTGCCCGATTGTAGGACAGTGGGGAGGGGTGGATTAATAGAACCCCCGCCCCCTAACAATTTTACAAAGAACATTGGTACGTCTTAATAAGGCCTGAACACATGACGAATAAAACGGTTGAAACGGTGATAACCAAAGTAATCCCCCGTTCTCGGAAAGAAATTTAAAAGAAAGCAGAACCAGCACCGCCGTGTTCCGTCGGTGAATAGCCAAAATAGGTTTACTCTTAAAAATGTCATTAAAACTGCAAAGTATTTAGGAAGGAGAATAATAATAATAATGAAATTTATTGTGTACACCACAACTCATCAAAGTCTCGTGTCTAGTACACAGAATATATGTACGAAGATAAATGAGTTATCTTCAAGATAGGCACCCCGAAGTTTTCAGCATTAAAAAAAAAAAAAATTAAAAAAAATGCTCCCTTCAAATTAGCCACAAGAACCAGTCTTGTCTGCTCTTTTAGTCTGCTTTTTTTCCTGGAAAATAAACTTGTTTTTCATTTAAATTAATTCTCAAATAATTTTGTTTTATATTTTATTTCGGACATTTTTCAGTAAATATGTCTCAATTACCTATTTTTTAATTAACTTTTTTTCAATAAAAAAATTTAAGAATTGTTTTCTTATAACAATGAATTGAAAACAAATAAAAAATTATTTAAGAATTCAGATGACCCCCCCCCCCCCAAAAAAAAAAAACCAGATCAAAAAGAGCGTATCATAGTAGAAGGTTGACTCCTGATGCTAATATGAAGGGAGCAGCATACCCTTAAAAACATTTTTTTTTAACTAAAAAATTCGAGATTACGAAATAATCGATAAAATGTGTTTAAAGTTATGTTATATTGGTATATGAGAGAGAGAGAGAGAGAGAGAGAGAGAGAGAGAGAGAGAGAGAGAGAGAGAGAGAGAGAGAGAGAGAGAGAGAGAGAGAGAGCTTATTTCATCAAGTATTACTAAAGAGTCAAAATAAAATTACACATGTAAATAAGTTTTAATACAATGTATTAAAACGTAATGTTTAGAATGTATTAAATACATTCTAAACATTACGTACTTACTTACAAAATACGTTATTAAAAGATACATTTTTTTTCAAAGTATCTTCTTTAAATACATGGCAATCCTTGAAATGCCTTAAATTTTAAACACAAAGAAATAATTGCATTTATTAGTAGTCCAAGGGAGGCAACCGCTCCTTGCTTATTAGTGTTAATTCGGACAGATACTTTGTCTAAACTTTCCGTGGCTTTAATCTTGTTAGGCTATTTATTTTCAAATCATCAACAAACATATACAGAAGAAATATCACAATGTCTAATACGTCGATTCTTTAAAACTTCTCAGTTTTTATATTCGTTTAATGATTGATTTGAACCTGACCAAATTAGTGCGAAATTTAGGTGTGTAAAAAATGATAACTTCAAAGGATTCAAGGGAAATAACTTTTGTTTTCTTCGATTTCCCCTCGTTGCATTGGAAGTGGTTCAATCAATGTATCATTTCTTCATGTCACAGCAATATAGAGCGTGTTTCTGAAAAAATTATATCATTTAGTGATTTAATAAATTGTCCAATTCTTGTTCAAATGATCTCAGATTTTAACAGCATTTGTAGAAACAACACAAAATTGTATGTTCAAACGCCTTTTCTTTTCCAATTAATGGCATTTTTAAACTGAAAAAAAAAAAAAAAAAAAAGATAAAAAGAAAAAAAAGAACGACACCACCCAAACCTCCGCCCCAAAAACCTGCAAAAACAAAAAACAACAACAACAAACAAAACAAAATATAAAACATAGAATTTTGAACTCCTAGTCGGTAGAGTGTTCGGCTAGGAATCACAAGGTTCTTGGTTCGATTCCGACCCTCGCCAACTCAGCGTATGAATAGCACGGGGATCTGTGCGGCAAAGTGAGGAGCTGATGGTAGGCGTGACGCGCCACCTCAGACGCCCAAACAATCTCCTTAGACTAGCGCTAGTGAAAACGGGATATACTCCCTCGCTGTCTAGCTGATACCAACTTTAGGCCACCCCGACGAATTTACTTACTTTACATATGCTGTTAAAATTTGAGATCACTTGAACGAGAATTTGTTAAGATTACGAAATGATATACATTTTTCTGAAACACTCTATACGTCGTAAATGATACCAGACTTTTTAAACAGCCAATATATATATATATACTAGAAAAAAACGTGACCCGTTGGGTCACCCATTGAGCCCAGGTTAGATTGTTGGAAAAAGCACATGATAAAATAATTTCATTAATTTAAAGTTTTCCAAAACTGTCCAAATAAGTTATTCAAACCGGAGTAAACATTTTCATTTGAGCAAAGGAAAAAAAACAAGAGAAGGGTCACTTAGTTACTTTATTTCTAATTACTGGTAATTAGGATTTTAATCATGGATATCCATGACATACTCTCGCCAACATTACCCTATCATTTATTGCTCTCAGGAAGTCCTCTGCATAGCATCCAGTATCTGCGAAGAGTTGGTCAACGTACGTCTTTGCTCAACGGTCCACACAGGCGTGCTTGTATGTTGGTTTCCATAGAAAAATATCACTGACGAGTTTGTCCTAAATCCTCCCGCAGTGTCCAGCATGCCTTGTTCATGTTACTCGGATGGTTTGTGTGATAAGTGGCAAGTAGCTATACAGTTGCTTTCACAACTTGTTAAAAATTACGTACTGCATTCTTGAGCAGTTCCCATCTAGCTTATTCTCTAGGCACCATGTTAGGGTCCAAGTGGTGCAATCGTAAGTTTAATAATCATGTTAAATAAAACATTTTTTCCAAATTTATTAACAGCAGACTATAAAAAAAATACTGGAAAAAAGTGTCGGCTTCAGCTATGATTTTTCTTTAAAATGATTGTGCACAGTTTTTTAGGTAATTAACTTAAACAGAAAAAAACGCCATTTGGGACGAATTTAATTGTTTAAAAGAGTATTAAAAATATTAGATATGTAATTTTGAATTTGCCTTTTTTTTTCTTTTTTTTTTAATTGGTGCCCATTATGTTACTACTTTTCGACTAAAACAAAAATCTGAGCTTAAATAATGGATTTAAATAATTTTAATTCGTTTTCAAATTGAAAATAAGCCAACATTTTGGAGCATATCGCATAAATGCGTTCTGGCTTCCTAGCCTAAAAAACGCTAAGCAGTGCCTGCTTAAAACCCGACCCGTGCTCCTTATGAACCCCTAGCTGTTTGAAGGTGTTTTTCCCGAAAATTTAATGCGATATGAAAGCAATATTTTGCACCCCAAGTTTTTTACGACAAGTAAATGTAAATATTTTACCCTCCCCCTCTTTAAAATATTTTTGTTATCGGTTTGAAGGCGTTTTTATCGACAAATATTTTTTAAGTGGCTTCAAGTCGTTAATAAATAAGCAATCTCCAGGTTTTTTTTTTATCGACAAGCAAATATATACCCCCTTAAAATATCTTTTTATTTTTTCGGTATTTTCATTTTATTTTAATTCAAATCAACTGTCACGAATTTTATCGAGTTTCGCAAATAAGTTGATTTGAAATAATTCCCCGAGTTAGATTATAAACAAAAAGCAATTTTACTAATCATGTTAAATCAGACATGTTTTCCAAATTTTGTGTAATATATATATATGTTTATATAACAAACATTTGTTCTCGTTTATTTACAGTATACTACTAGAATATTCGGCTAGGAACCTCTCGGTTCCTGGTTTGATACTGGTCCTCGCCAAAGCGTATGAGTAGCTCAGGGATCTTTGTCGTAGAGTAATGAGCTGATGGTAGGTGTAGCACTCCACTCCTGGCGCTAAGAAAACAAACTCCTTGGTCTAGTGAAAAGTCTCCCTCGCTGTATGGCTGATACCGACTTTAGAAAACCGACGACTTTACTTTTTAAAAAATGACTGGAAGCAAATAAATTTGACAAAACCTTTTAGGGGTTTGGGCTTGGTGATTGAAATATCTTAGCTGATACAGCTATGATTTTTCGAAAAGAAAAAAAAAAAAAACACCAAGCGTGCTTAAATTAGGAATTAATATGGATATAATAGTCGATGCAGAAACACCAAAAAGGAAAGGTATATAAAAAAAAAAAAAGTAAGTTACAAAAAAGTGTATTACGTTTCTTCCTTCAATATGGGTAAACTAATCATGTGACGTATTTTGATCGTACCATAAAATAAAATATTTTTTAAATTCAAAAGGCCTGACATTTTTTATTAGAATATATTAAAAAAATATCTAAATCTTCAGGATTTTTTAAATGTTTAATGTCTTTTAGTTAAAATAAAAAAGCATATCTAATATTTTACTTTTTGTTTGTTGGAAATGAATATATTAAAATAAAATGAAAAACTGGAAAAAAATACTTTAGCAGATTGAAGGCATTTTTATCGAAAAATTATTTTTTAGTGGTTTTATGGCATTAAAAGTAAGCCATATTTGTATCGACAAATGAATGTAAATATTTTTGTAAATAGCCCCCCCCCCCAATTAAAGAAGGGGTTAAAATATTACATTTACTTGCCGAAAAAAGACTGGAGTATCGCATTAACTTTTCGGAAAAAAACGCCTTAAGCGCTGATTTTTTTCAGCAGGCACCGCATCAGATCGGCGACTTCGTTCGTAGGTGGGAGGATTTTATCACCACCTAGACGGCGAATAGCGCCGTATAAACCCCACCAAAATTTTACATCACTCAAAAAATAAAGGCGGTTTTGAAATAAAATAACTGATGCGTTTAAAAATTCTTTCATTGATAAATCAACATTGAAAATTTCATTAAAATCAGATAATTCCCAGATTTTTGTTAATTTCTATTCAATTTAGATGTGTTTTGTAAAATAGGGATTTACCATTTTTGCAGAGCCTAGTATAAAATGTATTAAAAATGATTCGACTTAGACAAAAAAGGTGCATATCGGATAAATACGCCCTGGCCACCTGCCTTAAAACACTAAGTCGTGCCTGCTAAAAAAAAAAAAAAAAAAAATCGACCTGTGGTACTTATGGAATCCCTAGTTGTTTAAGAGGTATTTTTCATGAAACGTTAATGGGATAAAGTGATATTTTAAGCACCCCCAAGTTTTCTCGACATGTAAATATGTTACCGCCTCCCAAATTTAAATATTTTTTTAGCGGTTTGAAAGCATTTGTATCGACTAATAACTTTTAGTGGTTTGAAGGTGATAAAAGTTAACCACCACAAGTTGTTTTTACGAACAAGTAAATGCAAATATTCTTTTTTCTTTTTATTCAAAACAACCGTAAAAAAATTTTTGAAAAAAGTTTCGAAAACAAAAATATATTAAACAAAATCAAGTAGCAAAACAGAAAAAAAAAAACGTTGGCTCGCACAACAGAGCTAAACACAAAATTTAACTACATTCTAGTTATAATTTAAAAACTTACCGCAAAATAAATTTCACTATACTACGAGCTACAAATACTTTCCATGGTTAAATGTCTCTAACACAATAACTCTCCGTTTTCACTCTCATTCATACTTATACATAGAGAGGGTGAGAGTAATGCATAATGACAGAGAGGGATGGGTCAATGTTTGACTTGATTGCTAATTATGACTAATTAAAACCAATTAAAATGAATTTTTTTTTCAAACATTTAGTAGCCCTGAAACCAAGGAATATTTTAGTATAAATTTTGTATCATTAAACTAAATAGAAAAAAATCCTTAGGGAAATAAAAGTTGTTTATCTCAACTTTAGTATGATAATATAGTATATATATATATATATATATATATATATATATATATATATATATATATATATATATATATATATATATATGAGCAGCATTTCTTCATTCAGACATATTCGGTTGAACACGCAGACATTTTTGTCTATAAATTCTGTTTTCAATCCTTCCAAGTTGCCGGCTGGAATTGGCTGATGAATTTGGCATAGCTGATTTCTACCCAAGTACTTTCAACCCCTGCACGGGCCATAATCGGGTGTGTGTGTGTGTGTGTGTCACAAAAGCATATAACATTGGAATGTTCGATTTATACTTATGTTCTATTCATACAGGTGTTATGTTTCTTTGTATATATATATATATATATATATATATATATATATATATATATATGAATTTAACATTATTGAAAAAACAAATGATGTTTATGATTGCTGACAGATTTCTGTCAGCAATTATAAACATCTATTGTTTTTTCAAAAATGTTAAATTCATACTGTCGGATTAATTTCCATTTATTTTCATATAATATATATATATATATATATATATATATATATATATATATTATTTATTATTATTATTATTATTATTATTAACGTGGTTCTGTTAATAGTAACTGGTTAAAGAAGTGCGTTAGTGGTAGAAACAAAGTTAATTGAGTTTGAAATTCTTATCCTTATGTCTGATGTGTCGAGGCGCACATTTTCACTTGTAAAAAAGAAAAAACAATTAAAATTAATCAAATCGACCAGTTAAGGTTAAATTTTAGTAATAATTCTCGGATGTAAACGCACGTGCTACAACTCTTCAGAAGATAAGTAATCTTTACCAATCCTCTTTTACGCTCAGAGACATTTTTACCTTGCCGGCCGAGAGCCATTTTTGTTATTTGTATTCATTGTAATAATAAACTATTATTACAACCACTCGCAATCTTCTCGTTAATATATTTCTAATACATAGCATAAAGGAAATTATCTTATGAGATTATGTGTCTGGGTGTCTGTAACCAAAAATACATCACCATCCATGCCACAATAGTAACATAATTACCGGAATACCATCATTTTCATAAGAAATTTATTTTCTCGAACAAGAATGTGTGTGTGTGTGTGTGTGTGTGTGTGTGTGAGAGAGAGAGAGAGAGAGAGAGAGAGAGAGAGAGAGAGAGAGAGAGAGAGAGAGAGATTATTTCATCAAGTATTATGTATATTTAGGGAGCAGCCTTTTATTTTCAATGCAAATGTTCTCTTTGCTTATGGTAGTTTAGGCACCAACAAAAAGACGCACATTTTCACTTGAAAAAAAGAAAAACGAATTAAGATTAATTAAATTGATCATTTAAGGTTAAATATTAATTTTAGTCGAAAAATTTATTTTCTCGGACGAGAGAGAGAGAGAGAGAGAGAGAGAGAGAGAGAGAGAGAGAGAGAGAGAGAGAGAGAGAGTGTGTGTGTGTGTATCTTTATCGGTCAGTTTTTCATTGTCAGTTATGTCTATGCATGACTTAACTCCACCTTTCCGTTTTTTTTCACCGTGTTAACCCCGAATTAACTAGCTGTCTCTCACAAACTGACCCTCACTGTCGTGCCCCCCCCGACCTCATCTCTAGATGATTCTCTAACTCTTTAACCTCATTGATTAACTCCGACTACAACTCTTTTGGCTTAAATAATCTCAATTCCGATTTTTCTAGAAGACTCTAAAACGTGTTCGAACCCAATGTCGCTAAGATTTTTTTTCAATTAAGATTCTCCTAGACGCACCTTAGTTTTAGGTCGATTTTTGATATTTTAAACAGAATCAAAGTCCTGCCCTTTTCTGTCGCCATAATCTCTGGATATTTAGCAAAATTGTTTATAAAAGGGACCCTTAAAAAGTTGTTCGTTTGTTTATCTTAAGACAAAAATGGGAAAAAGATTATCTATTCCTCTCTGACTTTAAAATAAACTTTTTTTTTCTATTAACATATTTCCTCCGCCGAGATGGCAGGTTACATCTTCTCTGATTTAAAATTAAACCTTTTTTCCATTAACATATTTCCTGAATTACTGAATATATTACACACGTTTTCACTGTAGTAGCATTAGTAGTTAATCCAAAAAGTGCTCAATATGTTTCGTAAAGTATAGAGCATTTGGCATCAAAGAAAAAAAATGACTAAACTTAGAAACTAAAGTTTATACAAAATGATTAAAATACAGAAAGAGTTACAAAAATAATTCCGAAACAGACTAAGTCCCATGCTGACAAGTATGTATAAAATGTAACAACCTATATATATATATATATATATATATATATATATATATATATATATATATATAACAGTCATCCACAGGCACGTGTTTTGAAGTTTACTTCTCATCAGTGCTGCTCGACTTTTTACAGCTACCTCTAGCCGGGATCGAAACACGACAGAATTTTCGTCTGCCAAGTTCCTTACCCTTGCGACTGTCAGTCTGGGATGAACAATTAATTAATACATACTTTTTACGGGGGTATTTTTTTACAATCATCAGAGAACTCAAATCTGTAAACAGCGGACAGGCGAGTTATAGCTTACGCCAAACGGTGAAATTTCAATTAATGTTCCCTTCCACAGTACTCAACCTGGGAGTGGGAAGCGTATATATCAGTCATCCACAGACACGTGTTTCGAAGTTTACTTCTCATCAGCGTGGCTCGACTTTTAACAGCTACCTATATATAGCCATGTTCAAAGATAGAGAGTAAGGGAGATAAATGCGTATCCCAAGAGGTGATAACTCATTATTTTCCATCGCCGATAATGACATAAATATGGTAACGTAAAAGTGCCACTTTTTACTATCTCGTATTCGGGTATTTCGATGTAAAAGATAAACATTGGATTTTCACCCAATATATTTAATTTCTCACTGAAACATTTAATAGTTAATTTTAAAAGTATTGCGTTAATTATGATAAAAACTAAAGTTTAATAAAGATTTATTTTAAGAAAGTAGCAGCATGAATTTTTAAGGTATGTTAAGAAGAAAAAAAAAAAAACAGACAATACACTAAGAAAAAACCACCTCCCCCCAAAAAAAACCACTTTAAATCAAAAAAACTTTTTTTTCTACCTTAACGGAACCTTTTTAATCATTAATAACTACAAAATTTATTTTGTTGATAATTTTAGAGTGTTACATTTTCCATGATTTCACTGATAAATGAATGTAATTTTACCGGAGAAATTACCAAGCTTTTATTTATTTTTTTTTTCAGTGAATTTGAAAATCGTCGATAAGAGGAAGCACAAGAATTAAAAAAAAAAAAAATCAGCAAAAATAAAGTAATAATATTGAAATTTTATATGGTACTCACTTCGGTCTTCATCGGTAGCAGCCCTTAAGGGAAAAAACGTCGGGTTTCACCGACAAACATCAGCAGCAGCGACGCACCACCCCTTTGTGGTCACGTGATGTTCTTTATAAAAGGGCTCACCGTGGCTAACTTTTTCTCTTCACATTTCATCCCCTCAGGGGACAACTGCTGGTTCACGCCAGTTCCCTAGTGGATAACAAGTTAAGTGCTTTTATGCACTTCTTTTTCTACGAGTTTTTGGGACCACGGACAGAATAGTAACCCTTGAAGGATTCTCGCCCATTCCCTCGGAACTTCGGACATTGAGGATTATTGTCATCAACCCCTGAAGGTCGATAATAATTACCTTCATTCCGCCCAGAATAAATTAGAGGAGCCTTCGATATTGGTACAACTTCGGACAAGATTCCCCCATTGATACTTTCAGTCCACAAGACTGTCGCAGGATTACTCTTGCAAACCATTTAACTATACCAAATATCTAACTAAACGTTTGCTACACAATAATTACGGCTAGACCTCTTACGGTGCTGTGAAACTAAACTAAACTACGGCTATACCTTTTCGGTCGCTTGTCTGACCTAAACTATGAACATTCCTAAGAACATTGCCTGTTGTATCCCTATTAATGTGCATTATATGTAATAAACTGTTGTATTCTATTTATCATTGTAAAGCTTGTTTCTTTGACTTCATGTTCATGCTTTCTCTCTGTGAATTTAATGCTACATTTTTATAATAATCTGATTTTAATTAAACTTTCGATATATCAAGTAGTAAGATCTTTTATTTTAAATAAATCTTTAGTTTAAATTAAAAATGCTGACTATTTTGTCGTCATTTTTTCACTCTTTGAGAATCTGTGTTACGCGTTAGTTAACTGACTTGTAAAAATGTAAGAGTTTTCAAATAAAATAACTGGTGCATTATATCTTTTATTCATTAATATATAAAGACTTAAAATTTCATTAAATTCGGTTAATTACCTAATTTTTGGTATTTTTTTCTTTCGACCGGGTAACATATGATGGTGGAATTTTGGTCCGTTAATTTCGATTTAACCCGAAAACGTTTATAACTTGAACCCACCCCCAAAGAAACAAACAACAAAAAAAAAAAAAACAAACAAAACAAAAAACAAAAACAAAAACACAACAACAAACAAAAACGGCACAAATTAAATTGTAAATTGATATTTATTTAGTATTTAAAATAAAAATGACTTTTAGCTCCGGAAAAAATCCAGATACTGACCAGTTAATTTTTTAGAAAATGACCTCGTGAGGAAACTTAAAAAAAAGGAAATTATTCGCTATGTAAATTTTTACTATAAACTTGTTTTAACGAAAAATTTCAATAGCGAATAATTTCATAAACAAAAATAAAATTCATTTGCCAATAAGAAACAATTCATGATACCACGAATGAAAATTTACATAACTTGAGAAAAATTATTAAATAAAAAGAAAAAAATTATATTTCAGGTGTCTAACAAAACTTTAAGTGTTTTTTTTTTAAATATAATATTACAAATGTTTGCTAGTTAGTGTTAGTCTAACAATATTTAGAATAAAAATACTCGCGTAAAATATATTTTTAAGAACATTCGGTTTTTAGGAGTTTTAATTCAGTGTTCAACTATTTAAAATGGTTTCTTTTAATTAGGTATGAATTTCAAGTTTACTATTTTTAAAGGAATATAAAAGAAAATGAATAAAAGAACAACGTACCTTTTGAAATAAAGTCACCAATGAATGAAAGTGAAATCGTTGACAACTGACAGCGAGAAACATCTT